>PCDI01000005.1:1845844-2166391 GCA_002778195.1 Raffaelea ambrosiae | reverse complement strand
CRMMYGYWYKCYSTYSYSGCCKTCWCCAKATSGWCMAYYCGSYCGACTCCTGGAGCAGCCACGCGGCCAGCCCCAGCACCAGCCACCCCGGCCAAAAGACCAGCACGACCAGGCCGTTGCCGTGCGGGGCGAGGAAGATGACCGCTGCCTCATAGCCGATCTTCTTGTACAGACGCTCGCGCTGCCGGACAAACCGCTGGTGGGACCAGGTATGGGACCACGCCTGGGACCACGCCTGGGACCACGCCTGGGCCGTCCGGGCCGCCAGTCGGTACGCGTGGGCGAGGGCCCGGACGGCGGACTGCCAGGCCAGCGTGGTGCCCGCTGCGCCGGCGACCCAGGCAGACTGGGCATACTGGGCATACTGGGCACACTGGACCGCCATCTGGACCGCCATCTGGACCGCCACCTGGACCGCCACCAAAAGGGGCGCCAGGGGGGGGGACGACCACGCATCGGCGACGAGGTTGTGGCTGCGGGCCATGAGCGAAGCAGCCGTCGTTGTCGGCGACGACATGTGTCGGCCACTGCTGCTGCTGCTGCTGCTGCTTCTGCTGCTGCTGCTTCTGGGCAACGACCGTGAAGAAGACATGGAGGACAAGGTCGAGGACAAGGTCGAGGACAAGGAAGAGGCGGTCGAGGACAGCGACGTCGTGGGTGCTGGCGCGGCAAGCGACGAGTCGATGGTCAAGAGCGCCCTCTCGCGGGCAAGCCGCGTGGTTGTGGAAGCGGCCAGGATGGACATTTGTGTTTGCGTCTTTGGGCGAGGGGGATCCAACGTGTGTGCGTGTGTGTACTTTCAGTTTCGTCGGCGTGTTGGCGTGTTGGGCGTCTTTTTGGGGTGGTCTCTCTCTGTCTCGAAAGAAAAAGGGGCTGTGGGCACAGAGCAAAAGCTTTGGGGGGGTTCTTCTGTCCCTTTTGTGTTGTCTATTTTTGGCGTCTGATGTGTCTTTCCTGTATCGTCGTTTCTCGTCTTGGGCGCACAAAAGGGTGTCTTATATTGGGCAGGGATGATGATAAATTGGCTGCCCAGTTGGGTGCCCTCCACAATTCACAATAGAGAGCTTCGGTTGGCTCGTGTCGGGTTTATTATCTACGAATGATAGAAAATTGCAAAAGCAACCTCGGGAAAATCAAAAATAGTATGCACACACCTCTCTTTTCTCCCACACGCACTCCATCTTTCGTTCTTCTTCGTGAAGGCTCTGCGGTGCTGCGGTGCGCTTGTCCATCGAAAATACTGTGGGTCGAAGGAATCACATCGAAAGACTAGGCAGGCCGAAAACGGACTAGTGTGGTTAAAATAAGTACTCGTAGAGCGGCCATCTTTTGACCACCGCCGTGCTGCGAGTTTTCGGCCTGCAGCCACCATAGGTCATCGCACTTGCCTGTTCAGCCCCGAAGAGGCCCAGAGCCTCGAGAGGCTCAGCCTGCTTTGAACAGAACAATGCGCACCGCATTACCGGTCAGCCGCATTCAGCCCAGGGGAGGAGACGGCCAACCAATGCACAGAGATATCTGTACACACAAACACACATTGGTATACACTTAGTGTATGTCAATCTCAAGTCCAAGGAACGGATTGGCAAAACGGAAAGACATGCCATCAATACACTGCCCTCTCGCAGTGTCTGAAGAGCGCGTTTCTTCAACAGTCTCCTGAACAGTCACGCAGAGGGAAAAAAAACCGCACGTATGGTCCATCTAAACAGTCCACGTGGGGCTGTCTCTTGGAAATGTATGCAAAACGCACACACAATGGTACACGGAGAAGCCACTCGTAGTTGGCGTCCAGTCAGAGGATCCAATCAGGGAGCTTCCCACTGGTCACTTCCCAATGAGCTCGGATGGCCGAGATGGGTCATGCGGGCAAATTCTATCCTGCTGTGCTTTCTTGCTCGTACGCATACGCGTGAGGCATCGTCCCCCTTCACTTTGAAACCGACGAAACTTGGTGGCCGATCGCCGTTGCCGAGAAAGTATACAGAGCGCTGGGGGGCAGAATGCACCACCCTGTCAAAGACGTCCAAGCAAGCCTTGTGGCAGAGCGCTGCAGGGACATTGGCTAAGACCAGGTATGGTCCAACAGCGGCACCACACCTGTTCTCATTGTGGGTTTGGCCTCTATCTCAAACTAGAAATGAGAGACGACAGAACGTGCGCCGCGATCGACTTTTATTGGGTGGAGCCCAGATTGCACCCACTGCACCGACTTGACTCTTCCGACAGGAGACAGTCCTTAGGCAGTCCTGCACATTGCATCTTGATATGCATTCCTGCCTAAGGATGTAAGTCGTTTGCGGTAGGCCTGGACAAGGGACTTGTGTACAACGTTAGTAGACTAAGTGCGCCAATTGAAAGGGGAAAAGGTGTTGGGTGTTTGGCATTTCAAGAAAAGTACATCATATATATACAGATATGTCGAGTATATGTTGAGGGAAAAAAAAACAATGTCGCGCCTTCCTTCTGTCCGTGTAACCCGTGGCCGTTATTTGATCATAAGATATACAATGAGAATTGGGAGTGGTGTCTGTTGTTCAGACGGAGTCTTCTCTGTTCTTTTTCGTTTCGTTTCTTTGCTCTCTGTCTTGTGCGTTCGTGTTCTTCGTGGCGTGCTTACGTGCTTGCGTGGTATCTTCCTGGCGTGTTTGCTCGTTTGATGCGCTGAATTTTGTTGCATAGATGACAGATGCTTTGTTAAATATTTCTCCGTATATCTTCACCTCTCACGCATCAATTCCAATCAGGGATTCGGCCGATAATCTGATTTGATCTGTAGAGCGCCATTAGTAAGGAGCAAGACGAAGCAGAAGTAGATGAGTAAGACAAAGCAGAAACACAAAGAGCAGTAGCCGGGCTTAAGCACAGCTATCTACACTTGCCTCGCATGGATCGGAGCGCCTCGAACGCCGTGGCGTAATTCTCCAACGCCGCCAGAATGGACGTCAGTCCCCGCTGCAGCTGTAGCAGCATGCTGACCAAGTACCCATTGCTGCTGTTGCCCGGTTGCAACGACTGTGTCTTGCGGTAAATCGAGAGGAAAACGTATGCTCCTTGCATGGCACAGCATACAAATGAAGGAAGCATACGAGGCGCCACAATCGGAGAAGTCGGTGACAAGAAACACACATCCTGGCCAAACTGGCCTGCCGGGTTCGGATAAGGCAGGTTGTCGAACCCCTGCGCAATGCCCAACGCCGACCGGAGGCAAATCTTGGCCGAATGGTGGCTGCTAAACGGGACCTTTGTCTGGGCAGTGTGATTATGTCCATGTGCGTGGTCCATACTGCCTCCACTGTGGTTGCTGCCGGGGACGCTGTGCACCATGTGATTCGAATCCATCGATGTTCGTGGTGACGCAGATGATGACACATGGGAGCTCTCGGGGCTACCCGTCTTGGTCGAGTTGGTACGTGGGCTGCACGAGCATGACGGCCACGGCAGGGGCTCAATGCCATCTGATGCGGTCCCACCCACCGTCTTGAGATCACAGATTTTGCCGGTGAAGACAGGATAGTCGTAAAAGGCGCAATATCGATGGACCTTGATGCGGGCACTGGCATAAGATGATTAGACTTCTGGTGGCGGCTGTCGCTATTGTGCGGCAGATTCCCAAACTCACCTGTGTAGCTTAATCTTGGCCATGGCACGCAGTGACCGCACAAGTACCGACTCGCTCGGATCGACTTGCGGTGCCAAGCTACCCGAAAAGGTAACTTGATCGCTCTTGTCGACAAGCGGTGCCAGCTTGTTCTCGAGCTCGGCCATCTTTTGGTAAATCGGCTCCATATCTGATGGGAAGGCCAGCTCCTTGTTCAATTGCACGACGAACTGGGTGGCTTCGAGGATGGACTGCTGCGCCTCGATGAAATCCGGCCATGCCTGGGGGTTGTCAGAGCTTTGAAGGAATTGTCTTTGGGGCAAGAGAGATGCCAAAGCAGAACATACCTCCGGGTCAAGGTCCAGTGTTGGGAACTTGGTCGTGAACGGCACTCTGTAAAGATCCAAAGGCGGCGGCTATGGGAGAGTTAGCTGGGCCTCCGACAGGGACAGAAGAGTCGCGCAGTCCTCAGCTTACCGTATTGCTGACAATGGAGCTTTGTGTTGCGCAAACAAACTGTACACATCGATGTTAGCGATCCGTTGGGCACATCCCATGCTCCAGAGACACCCGATAAACCAGAACCATTTCCCGCCTACACACACCAACACACCAGCACCCCTCAGATGTCTCCGTATGGGGCTAACGTACAGTCATCCACCAGACGCGCCGCTTGGCCTCGATAAAGAAGTCGTCGTCGTCGGTCTGCATGTGCAGGTTGTGGTTCATCATGGCGTCCATGAGTGCCTGGCCCGCACGACTCCTCATTTTCTTGAGGTTGCCACGCTGAGCATACTCGTACGTGCTCAGCAGGTCCAAGGCGATGATGCTCTCGAGCTCTACAGGCACGCGCGGGTGGAATGGTGGCCGGTCAAAGGGCGGCGGTGACGACTCGAGAGCCTTGGACGGCTCAGTGGACGAGTCGGGCATCTCGGCTTCGGCCTCGATGCACTCGATGGCCGACTGCGCAAAGAATTGGGCGCATTTTCTCCGGAACAGAATGGATTCGGGGCTGCTCGGATCTGTGTCTTGGGCACACGGGACCAGGGCCAAGACGGCCGACAGGGCCAAAGCCAAAGGCGTGGTTGGCTCAAAGTCCTGGTCGCACGCACTCGGCATGTTCTGGGAGAGCGGGAACGGGTCGTCGACAGGCGGCATTTCTGGTGGTGGAAGAATGGGGATGTATGGGTGGATCCAGCAGTAGTATGCATTGAGGCTTTGATATGAGTCAGTAGGGCCGGTTCGAGGGAGGCGCCATGGGTGGTGTTACATACAGGGAGTTGTCGCTGCGGTATGTGCGCGCCAGAGGGCCGCTCCTCGGCATCGGCAGCATGTTCTGCGGCAGCGAGACGTCGTCAAAGACGCCTTCCGGGAACGCGACCGGGAACAGGCTGTCAAAGATAAAGTCGCTGTCCTGGGGCAGGTCGGGCAGCTGGGCGAGGCCGGCGCCGGGGTCGACGAACTGCTGCACAGGAATAGCTGGGGGCGTTAGCGAGCACGAAGGCCAAAGCGGAGAGCAAGGCAGTCCGGGGAGCGAAGATAGCCTCCGGAGCACCCGGTGTTCCACTTACTGTGCTCAGGGATCTCGGGCACGACCGTCTCGGGCCCTTGCGGTCGGATGTCGGCGACAGGCCGGGGAGGAGCGTTCGGCGCAGGCTTCTTGCGCACACGGGGGCCGCCACGGCGGCTGGGACGGTAGACGCACTCGTTGCCTTTGGTGACGCACTGTTGGGTAAGAGTGTTAGTCCGGGGCCTTTTTAGGCTTTGGCACCTATTTTTTGTGACTTGTCTCTTCTCGTGATGCATGAGATCGACCGCAATGGCAAACACGTACCGATGCACACGGATGGCCACCATCGCATCGTGTTCGCGAGGCCCGGCTTTGGAAGCAGCTTGTTAGATAACCACGCAGTTCACGGGTTGGGGGGGGGGGGGGGGGGGGGGGGAGACGCAGCGCCCGCTTCTCTTCACCTACCAAGACAAACAGGCCAACTTCACTGGCGGCGTCGCGAATTTGCGGCGCACAACGCGCTGCGGCTCGTCTGCGGCCTCGGCCATGGTGCCCTTGCCGGCAATGCTGTCCCCTTTTATCTCCAGCGCTGGACTCATGGCATGAAAGGGCAGCTGCTTGGAGGGATTCGACCAAACAGCGACGAGGGCGGTGGGGGGTGTGCTCAGAGCGCAGACGGCGACAGCCTGGTCAAAAGCAGATGCAGACGGAGCTTTACGGGGCTTTGAATTGCTGCTTTGGGACGGTCTTGTCCCCTGGGACGCTGTGAGTGGTGGCGTACGTGTGGGCAGCGGAGTCTGCTTTTGCTTTGGACAGGCGCGCACAAACAGCTGCGAGTACGTAAGTTGGAAGAGGAGAAATGGCGAATTGAGAGAAACAGGAGCGTTTGGCTGCGTGACAAACCAGCAGCCCGGGATTTGAAAAAGGACGGGATGGGACCATATGAGGCGATATGAGCAAAACGGCTAAGCCAGGGACCGGCCCCGATGCACATGCGACGTCTGCCCTGGCATCCGCTGTCAATGGGGGGAGGAGCGATAGGGGAGCAAGGTGAGGATTGTGAGTGCGAAGGAGAAGAAGCAGAAAAAAAATATGTCACGATGAGGGCAAGTCGTGTATTACAAGCCGCAAAGAGCAGGTGCGTCGTGCGTCGCGAAACGGAAGGAGCGAAAAAAAAGGTGTGAGGCTGCCGGTCGGCCTGGCCTACTGGGGGGTGGGTTTCAATGCCCGAGGAAAGGGCGACGAGTGGGACTGGGTAGAGTTCACTAGCTCGCTCCTTCCCTCAGTCCCGCGCCACGTCCCCTCAAAGAAGTCATCAGGTTGCACATCCCGCGTTCGGAAGGAGCGAACGCTGTAGCCAATAAAATAAATTCGAAAAATAAATCTAAAATTACGACCTTCAGGGCAGACAGTGCACGTTGCGGGGTGGGGGGAGGGGACGGTCCCAGCCTGGGCCACATTTCTGGCACCCCCCGCGACAGTGCGACGGCCGGTCACAGCCAGCAGATGGCGCAACTGAAAGTAGTCCCAGACTCGCCGACTGCGCTGGCTGCACGCCCTTTGCGGACAAGTTCTGACACGGCTGCAGGAATATCAGTCGATTTTGCTGGTTTTTTGAGGGGCGGGTGCCAGTCGGATGAGTCAGCCGACACGGCTCAGCCGACAGCCGTGCCGTAGCCACGACACCAAAGAACCGTAGACTCGTCAGTTGGTTATCATAAATGACTACGGGAAGGAGCGAGCGGTGAACATATTGGCGATCCGGGACACAGAAGGGGCGCTTGGCCGAGGCGAGCGGGCTGATGGGAGAGAGTTGGAGACTGGCCCAATACGGCAAGAGCGCATCGCGAGCGAGATATTTGAAGCGAGTGCATCAAAAAGAGAAAGAGCAAATGGCAACGCGGGGCAATTAGAGAGCAAAGGCCAAACAGAGGAGGAGATACCCTGAGAAGAGTCAAGCAACCAAGCAGTCTGCATTTCTGTTTTCTTGCTGCCTGGCTCCAGTTTTCCTGTCTCGTTCGTATCTAGCACATCCAGTCAGCCCTAGGAAGAACACGGCTGGTCAAATAGTCGGGACCACAGCTCTACGTTAATTTTAACTCGCAGTCAGTTGAGGCCACATGCCAGGGACAAGACAAGAAAACTCGCCCGCCCCGGCACATCTCCTTTCCCGTAACTACTTTGTATGATCTATTTTCCGCGCTGGCTAGCTTTGACACTGGTGCGGCGTTTGTTAGGTGGATCCACGAGAACTCGTGCATACGGTAATATTAATAGCCCCGAGTGGTCCCAGAAGCATGCAACATACGACATCCAGTGTACAGACAGGTTGTGCCTTTGCAGTTGATGAGTGAACAGGGTCAAGAAGAAGTGAAGAAACACACACAATGGGCCACTATAAGAAACAGCCGGTCAACATGGCCAATACGAACGGGGTGCAAAAGGGTGCAAAAATTGAATAGGCAAAATAGAAACAGTAAGAGAACCGAGTTCTGAAGAAGATCCACGCCACCGTCACAGCAAACCTCTGCAAGCCTCTACAATTAATTATGCCCGACCCTGTCGTCCCACGCTCTCCACCCGCAGCCCCAACTTCGCTGCAGCCTTGACATCCAGCGATCCACGGCCATCAAACACCCAGCGCGGCTTCTGCATGTGGAAGGCAATCTTGGCCCAGTCCAGCTTCTCCTTGGGCTTGTACTCCTCGTTCAGCTTGTAGCCCTCCTTCTCGAGCACGCAGTCCGGGCAAGTGTCAGCGCAGGCAGGCTCGGGATGGTACCGCTGCAGCGGGTCGGCGCCCTCTTCGGAATGGTCGCCAGCGGCCGAGCTGCCGCCGGCCAGGAATTTGTGCAGGGCTAGCAGATCATTCTCGCTGGGCTTGGCGCGGTCAAACGGCCGCGGGTCAGTCGGGGCCTTCTTCTTGCTGGCCGGACCGGAGCCGCTAATCTTGGTGGTGCCGCCGTTGGACGCCTTGGCTGCTGCTGCGGCGGCGGTGGCGGCGGCAGCGGCAGCGGCAGCGGCAGCGGCACCGCCAGTTGCGGCCGGCTTGAAGGCAAACTCATCAAAATCGGTGGAGATGAGAACAGCGTTGCTGTCGGCACAGGCCTCGTACGCATCCGTGTACACCTCGATGGGGCCGCCGTCGCTGCTGAGCACCTTCTTGCCGCCCAGCAGTTCGTTGATCTCCTGGCGGACAACGACCGGGTTGCAGCACGGGTCGAAGACGGCAATCTCGCGCGGGCCCTCCTCGAGCAGTGTCTTGATGATCTCGAGAGCGGGCGACTCGCGCGTGTCGCTGGTGTTCTTCTTGAAGGCATAGCCCAGCACGGTGGCCTTCTTGCCCCTGAGCGTGTTGTTCAGGCACTTGACCACGCGGTGGGTGAAGCGGTCACGGGCATACTCGTTCATGATGACGACCTGGCGCCAGTACTCGGCAACCTCGTCGAGGCCGAGCGACTCGGACAGGTACACCAAGTTGAGAATGTCCTTCTTGAAGCAGCTGCCGCCGAAACCGATGCCGGCCTTGAGGAACTTGTTGCCGATACGCGGGTCGTACCCGACAGACTGGGCAACCTCGTCGACGTCAGCACCAGTGCGCTCGCAGATGGCAGCAATGCTGTTGATGCTGCTGACGCGCTGGGCGAGCATCGAGTTGGCGACCAGCTTGGCCAGCTCGGACGACCAGACGTTGGTGGTCAGGATGCGGTTGCGCGGGACCCAGGCAGCATAGACGGCAGCCAGGGCCTCGGCAGCGCGCTGGCCAGAGGGTGTGGGCAGCGAGCCAATGAGCACGCGATCCGGGTAGAGCAGATCGTTGACCGCAGTACCGGCAGCCAAGAACTCGGGGTTGGACAGAATTTCAAAGTGAACTCCGGGGCGGTGGGTGGCCATCTGGAACAGGCGGGCAGTTGTTAGTAAAAGAAAAAAGCTGTTCGCGTGGGTGACTCTTCAATTGGCGGTCTGTAGCGTCTGCGAGCAGAAAACAATGTGCTTACCGTCTCCTGCACCAGCTGGGCTGTGCGGCAAGGCACGGTCGACTTCTCGACAATGATGGCACCCGGGCGAGCATGCTTGGCGACCTCGCCGGTGACGGCCTCGAAGGCGGTCATATCGGTAGCGCTGCCAGCACCCGCACCACGGTACTTGGTAGGGGTGTTGACGGCGATGAGGACGACGTCGGCCTCGCTGATCCAGTGCGACACATCGGTGGAAAAGAAGAGATTGGGCGTGCGCAGCGGGACAGTGGTGGTCTCCGTGGATGAGGCAGTGCTGCCAGGCTCGTTGGCAAAGGAGCACTCGCGCGAGCCGTCACGGGCAATGCGCACGATATCAGCCAGGCCGGGCTCGTAGATGGGCGGGTGGCGCGAGTTCCATCGGCGAATGCGGGTGGGGTCCTTGTCGACGACGGCGACGCGGATATGGGGATTCTGGAAGGCGATGACAGACGCAGTCGGGCCACCTGCAGGGGGGGGGGGGGGGGGAAGGACGCTGGTTAGCCACGTGCTCCCCAAAAGGGAGGAAAGGGAGGCCGTCTCACATTAAGCGAGACGGCAGTAAGTACGACAGGCAAGTACGGCAGGCGAGAGCAAGCATGGGAGGGTCCAGAAACCGGTTGGGCCGGCTGGGGATGGGGATGGGGATTGTACGCACCGACATAGCCGGCACCGACACAGCAGAGTGTGCGGATAGGAGTGATGTCAGAGGCCGTGTTGATCACGGTGGTGGAGGCGGCGGCGTCCATCTCGGCGGGGTCGGCGTGGCGCGCGGGCTGCAAAACAGGGCTGAACGAGAGGCTGCCGTCGTCGGGTGTGGTCGGCGCAGTTGAGCCTTCGGTCATGACGATGTCGGCCGTTTCCGTGGCAGGCAACGGAGCACCAGTGGACATATCTGGCCCGAGCTGGCGACAGCACGGAGAGCAGAAAGCACAGGTGGGCAGGCAAGGTCGCAGGGCAGAAGACAAGTGTGGGTTCGGTGGGGGTGTCCAATTGCGGGAATTGGACGCGCTGGGTGCAGCGAGAAGAGCGCAGGCCAACTCAGAACCAAAGCAGGGGTCGACGAGGTCAACGACAAGGTCAACGACGAGGTCGAGGTCAGCGTCGCGATCGAGGAGGGACGCCTCTTGTTTAAGAAGAGGAATTGGTCACGAGGGGCCTGTGAGGACACGTTAGACGGGGACAGAAGGCAGAGAAAAAAGTAGACCAGGAACCACAGAACGCCACAGCGGCTAGGACAAGCGAGGGAGGGATTTCGTGCCAAGCCGAAAATGGGCATAATAACGGCCAAGCGAGGTGGTTACCAAGACCCCCAAGAGTCTCACCTGGCTGATTACCCCCTTTACAAGTACACACCTGGTAAGATACCCCTTTACGAGAAGAGGAGTGGGCTGGTGCAGCAGGGGAAGCGGCCACCAGCTGCAGCAAGGCTCTTGCGAAAGAGGAAGAAAGGGACTCGAGATAGGAAGGAGAGGCGGGAAGCAAGACGCCACAAAGGCCAAATGTGCAAAAAAGCAGGAGACCAGGGAGACCGGAACACCAGACTGGCGCACGCAGGAACAGCACTCACCGCCGAAAGGGAGATGTCGACGGTGGCACGGAGAGGTTGAGACTAACTGGTTAGGCTGGGCCGTAGTTCGGGCTTACAAAAAATAAGCTGCCAAGATTTTGGAGTGGGGACGAGGCGAGCAAACGAACGGGCGACTCAGAAGGTTGCAAGGCTTCTCTCGCACGCCCAGGTGCCAATACGAAGGAATGTGCATCAGGCTGCAATCCTTTGGTGGCGATCGCCGAGGCGCGAGACGGGAGGATGGCTCGTGTGCGAGAGATGCGAGAGCCAGGTGCGGTGAGCGAGAGAAACGAGAGAAACGAGAGACAAGACGAGATTATGGGTTTTGGCGCTGCCATTCTCTGGGTTCACAGGATCTGCCGTCTACGAGTAAGATACACCTCGCTCACAATGGTGCGCACGGACTGCCCGGTCGCTCTTTCCCATTTCGAGCTACAGGGCAAGAACAACCATGCCCATCGCGCAATTTCCCACTTTGCAGCCAGGCGTAAGGGAGGGCAGCCACATCGCAGGGAGGCAACAACTGCATTGTGGGATGCAGCCCCGCAGCCAGATCCAGGAGATTGGAGGAATAGAATATGTTCATGCTTTGAGACACCCGTCAGACTACGATGCACGTACTCGTAGTATCTTACGCGGCGGGCGGGTCAAGAATGCGGCAGGAGGGCAAACAGAATGCGGCAGGAGGGTCAAGAATGCGGCAGGAGGGCAAACAGAATGCGGCAGGAGGGTCAAGAATGCGGCAGGAGGGCAAACAGAATGCGATCTGCTCGCCGGTCGCTCTTTCCATCATTGGGACAAAGAGCGATCGAGGACCCTTAGTGCGGTCTAGCATCCAGGTTGCGTGCTCATAAGCCATCCCCCTGTCGGTGGGGTTCCCCTGACCAGCAAACACCACTCGTACTACGATGTACTTTGTACTCATATGTACTTGTACGGCACAGTCACAAGGGCAATTGAGTGTGAAGCGAATGAGGGGCAGCGAGCTTTCTTTGTCTTTGAACCCAAGACACGATCACATAAGCAACCAAGGAGCAGTGTCGCGACTTCCCATCTGGGACTCCCCTCCTTCCCAAAGCGCTCTCAGAGCAAAGGCCACGAAGAGTTTCCCTGTTCTTGGCTCACAATTGGACTCGCCATTTTCCACTTCTCTCGTCGCCCTTATTTGTGCTTCATTCATTTCTCTATTTTTTGTGCCGAAAAGCAGCAGCAATGTGCCAGCATTCGCGGCCTGGTTCCCTCACATACCATGGCAGGAGCATCCCTCACGAACAGGGAGAGGCATCTAGAAAAAGCAGGCGTGCACGTCTGCGCGTCGCTGGGTGAATGCCGAAGAGATGCCGTGAGCTTCCGTGAACTGCCGCACGGTACCACGGCTCTTGTTCGTTGTCTCCGGGCGATAGTCTGCCTGGTTTCGCAAAGTGGCGATGATGGCAATCTTGTCTGGAAACATTGCGCCAAGAGATATGGCAGGGAGACAAGTCTTGCCAGGACGAGATGGGCACCAATGACGGCTGTGGCCAAACCAAGCGCAGAGTCGAAAAGACAGCCACAACCAACGGGAACAGGCACGGGGGTGCAATGGCCACACCTTATTCGACATGCGAGCTAGCCTCGAGCGCGATGCTCCCGGCAGCCGCAGACGTCATGTGCACCAGACAACACGCAGTCTCCGTTTCCACGGCCCAGTTTCTGGGCGTTTCCGGGCTTATCGGGGCAGCTGGCCCGTCTTGCCACGCCAAATTGGGCAACCACGAGTCTCTGGTCAACGACCAAATGCTCGGCAGGACCAAACGCCAGGAGCGTTGAGCTTCAGCCTTGGACCTGTGTGCCGTCGCCGGCGCATCTGATTGGCTACACGCCACAGGCACGCCGTCCGTCTGGGACACCTGATTTGCCGTTCTGGGAAGGAAGACTTAAGCTCTTTGCGCCAGGCGCAACGACACCACCACCGAGTGGCCCCTTCCCTCTGCGATCTGCCAGGCCCGGACGCCATCTGGGGTGCGCTGCGCGACAGCTGCTGGCCATGCAGACCCTCGTGGCAGCTGTCCTGCCCCTCGGTCGTCATGCCGCCGCAGGCAGTCGCTTTGTTCTCTTTTGTGATCCTCGAGACGCCCCTCTTCAACCTCGAACCAACGGTGCATCCACGCCAGTCCGCCGTCGCAGTCGTCGCAGTCGTTGCAGTCGTCTGAGACGGGCTCTCGTGCCGGGCAAGCGGCCTGCCAGCCTTCCAATCAGCCCCGGCCCAGCTATCACGACGCGCGCATGCAGCCATCCATCATCCATGGTATAATTATATGCTCCCGGCGATGTCCACCCCCCCTCCTCCTCCGCAGCCCCACTGTGCCATCGCATCGAACACCCATAGACACGCCCCCTTCCTGCCGATGATCTTGTTTGTTTCCTGTGGATTTATCTGTGCGTTTTATTTTTTACTTTTGCGCCGGCGGCGTTCCTTGCGCTGGTCGAAGTGCGGTCCGCCTGGCTCTCGACCTTCCAGCCACGACAAAGCAACCTCGTGCGCAGTCTGGTGGCCTCTGGCCGTTTGCGCATCTGGGTCCTTTTGCCCGTTCGTCACAGGCGGCCGAGTTTTCCCCCCATCCTGTTGCAGACTAATATGGGGGTCTCAACAAAAAGCAGGCACGGCGAGGCGCATTGCCGATAATCATAAGTACTGTAGGCCGGCAGCCGGTACCTCAACGCACAACCTTAACTGCCTGTTCCATCCGTACAAGTTGTATGCAGTTCGAGGTTCTACGACACCGCGCATTTACGCATTTGCGAATTCATGGTCATACCAGCACACATTAACCAGACAGAAAGAACCTTGAGGAACAAGAGGCAAAGAAGGGGGGGAAGCACTGAAACCCTCTACACAGCCATGGCCGCCACTCAGACGAGAACCAGCTATAGCTTCGCGCCTGCTTTGTCAGCCTCTGCGCCGGCTCCGGCCACCGAGCCCCCGAGCGCATTCCCCATCCAGCACGATCTCTCTGTCTTCCCGGAGCGCCTCCAGGGCAAGCGCATCCTGCTCTGTACCGAATCCTTCGGCCCTGTCAACGGTGTCTCGCGCACGACCCTGATGCTGGTCGACCACCTCCGCGCACACGGCGCCAATGTCGCTGTCGTCGCTCCTCACAACCACACCAAGGTCAACACCTTTGTGCCCACCAACGCTGCCATTGCGTCGCCCAACCCGACTGTTCCCGGTCGGAACTCCGAAATCCGCATCCACGGCTACCCGTTGCCCTTCAACCCGGAGCTGTCTATCGTCTACCCCGTGCGCCTCTCCACTCTCTACGCACGCACCTTTGGTGACGCCCCGCCCGACCTGATCTACCTCGCAAGCCCCGCCTCGCTCGGCTTCCAGGTGCTCCTGCAGCTGCGCCAGCAGCCCGAGATGAACCAGGTGCCCGTGCTAGCCAACTTCCAGACCGACTTGGCCGGCTACTGCGCCATCCTCTTCCCGCCGCCGTTCAGCGACCTGGCCGTCTACACCTTCTCCCAGGTCGAGGGCTTCCTGTTCCGCCACCCGTCCGTCAAGACCATCTTCTACCCGAGCCGCTTTGTGCGCCGCTACCTGGAGAAGAACAGAGTCTCCGCGTCCAAGATGCAGCTGCTGCGCCGCGGCGTGAACACTGAGCTTTTCAATCCGATCCGCCGCAGCGACGCACTGCGTGCTCAGCTGGCCCCCAACGGCGAGATCATTCTGGTGTGCGTGGCGCGCATTGCCGGCGAGAAGGGCTTCGACTTTTTGGCCAACGTGGCGGCAGAGCTGGACGGGCGCGGTCTGCACTTTAAGCTGTATATTGTGGGCGGCAACCGCAACACGGCGGTCGAGGACGAGGTGAAGGCGCTGTTTGCGCCGCTGGTGCGCCGCGGCAAGGTGCTGTTTGCGGGCTTCCAGCTGGGCGAGATGCTGGCAACGTCGTATGCGTCGGCCGACATGTTTTTGCATTGCTCTGTGACGGAGACGTTTGGCCTGGTCGTGCTGGAGTCCATGGCGAGCGGCGTGCCCGTGATTGCGCGCGACGAAGGCGGACCGAGCGACATTGTCGACCACGGCGTGTCGGGCTTCCTAGTGCCGCCGGCCGACCTGGACGGATTCGTTGACAAGGTGCTGCTGCTGTCGAGCGAGAAGGCACTGCGGCAGCAGCTGGGCGCAGCTGCCCGACAACAGGCGTGCGATGCCACATGGGATAAGATCAACAACATGGTGGCGTGGCGGATGCTGGATGCGATCGACCAGCGCGAGATGGCGAAGAAGGCGGCCATGATGGGCGAGGAGAGTGTGATCACGATGGACGGCGCTGTTGCCGACGAGCGGACGGCCCTGCTGGGCGGTTGCGATGACGTCAAGGCCCAGCCGAAGCGCCGGCTGTCGGACTCGGCGCCATGGCAGGCGGTCAGTCAGAGCTTGGATACCAGCCTGGTGGATGCACGGCTGGCGGCCGGCCTGGGTGTGATACTGGGCTTCTGGGGTCTCGTAGGTGTCTACCTCATCTTCATCAAGGTCGCCCTATGGCTGAAGGGCCGGATGCGGCTGGCATGATGGGCTTTTGTGTCAAGGGTGGAGAGGTAGAATGGGAGGTGGCATGCTGTGCTGTTTTTTTTTGTTTTTTTGTTTTTTTTTCTCCCTTCGAGAGGGATCCCGTGTCCTTGTGCTTTCTCCCTTATTTTTGGTCCTGTTTCTCCCTGTTTGGTCATCCCGTTCCAACCTCCTTCTTTGGTCGGTTTCTTTCTCTTCTCTCATTTTTCCCTCTTCTCTGTGGGGGCTTTGACGGCATGTAGCATGGTGTGAAGGTGATAATACCCTGGTTTGTTCGTTCTGTTATTTTTTACTTGTTCATTTCATTTTTTTTTTACTTATGGCCTCTAGGTCTTTTGGTTTTGGTATTTTGTTTAGCAGCATTTTTTTTTTTGGAGCGGGTTAGATATTTTGTCTTCTTGGTTCGCTTGGAAGAGCCCGTTCGTTAGACAGTCGGCGCGAAGAAGTATTGATTTGTTTGGCAGGACAATGTTTTTTAGCGAGTAAGACAAAGGATAAGCGACGTGAGAATGGACAGTATGCACGGCGGGCAGTAAACGACACGAAAGGAGAAACACGACGGAAACACAGTACAAGAGAAACACACGATAAAGAAAACAACTGGGGGCCAAACAAAACACCATGACACCACTGATTGTCAGCCACGCCGAACATCACCAAATCGTGGGAACATGGTTGTGGGGGAGATGTTTGCGCTGTTGTTTGCTGTGTTTCCTGCGTTGCTGATCGTAGCCAGTCGAAAACAACAAAATACGAGAAGAACCAAGCACGTTGCCTTTCATAGCGGCCTCTTGGGCCTCCAAGTTGATTAAGGAGCAGTCAGCGCAGCAGTATTGCGTAGCAATCTGCTGGGTAGCAATGTGCTGGCTGGTTTCGCAGTCTGTGGGTTTTGGCGCTGTTCTGTTTCCGTGTTGGTGTTTGTCAACGCGTCTTGGTGTGATCGGAAGCGCTCTGCAAAAGGGTGTTTTGTTGCTTCCCGGGAGTCATTGCATGTCGAGAGACAGTCATGCTATTTTGCACACAATACCATGAGAGAAGGAACACACAACGACTCTAAACTGGCCAAGCCAGACAAGTGTGCGACCAGATTTTGGAGGGGTCAATTTTTTTTTTTTCGTTGGTCACGGCATTCGGCGAACAGGCACAATGAGACGTGGGAGGGGCATGTTGTCTGGTCTTGGCGGCATGGCGTTTCAGGACCAGACATGCCGCACAGCCGGGAGTTTTGGCTGCCGGTGCCAGGCCCAGCGTGTGCAGCAACGGGCGTTGCGGTCGCATGCAGCTGTCGTATTTATTTTCGAGGAGAAGACGAAAGAGAAAAACATGAAGGGTAGGAAAGAACACGCTGAACAGAAAACCGTTGACGATGTGGACGATGTTGTCGGTGTCTGTTCGATTGAGTCTGACTTGGTGAGGGCAGTTCTGCCAGTGCCTTCCGCGGGAATGGCATACGAGTAGTCATCCACACAGGCCACAAGTTGGGAGACACCTACAGGGAACAACGCCACCCTGAAACGACCCGGAAACGCTACCCAGCAAGACGACCGGGGGGGGGATGACCAGCAGTCCCCTGGTAAGAGGGAAAAAGGACACTAAAAGGAAGCTTCAAGCAAACAAGCTCACCAAGACTTTTGCGTGTCGCAGAAGCAGCCAACGAGGAGCCTCAGACGGGGGTCCAAGAGGGGCCCCAAAAGAGCCTCACAGGAGGGGTACAGAGCCCCTGTCCGCCGGTCAACCCCTGGACACAACCCCCAAACTCAGCACCGCCTGCAGGTGGAGTCGTCCACAGCCAATCATTCGTCCCGCGCTGGCCTGGTCCCACGTCCTTGGCAGGGGCATGGGCAGAGCCTCTCTTTTGCATTGTGAAGCCGGCCAATTAAACAAAAAAAAAAGGAGAACTTCCTCGCATACGGAGTGCTACCGTGCATATGTAGCGGGCCGTGTTGAGGGTCGCGTCCCGTGCGACCCCCCCCCCCGAGAGCCTGAACCTTTTTTTTTTTCCTTTTCTTCTTGCCCTTGTGCCATGTCTGCTAATGGTCAGACGGGTTGTGTTCCATCGTCGGGCGATCCGACACGATGCACCGAACCACCTTTGCGGTACCCTTTTTGGGGGGGCATAGTTGTCTCTGGCGAGCTTGTGTGCTGCCATCGTAGTGTGCTGTCTCTTTTGTCTGTCCCTTGGTCTCCTTTCCTTGTCGGTCTCTCTTTTGCATCTTCATACGTGCCCAGCCCGACAAGACCTCTGCGCCTCCCCGTCCTGTCAGCCTCCTGTTTGGACGTCTCGTCCTTCCTGGGCGAACCCCCCACTGTCTCCCGAGCCTGTCCAATGGCCGTCTCTCTGGCCCTCGTCCTGGCTTTTTGTAATATGCCATGCACGTTCGCGCAACTTTGTGTACCTGAACTATGGCACCGTGACTCTGTGTATCTGAACTCTTACACCGTCGACTTGCTGGCCTCCGCCAAGCTTTTTGCTCAATAGTCTGGCCCGCTGCGCCGGCCGTCCTCCTGCAACCTTATGTGCCCTCTCTTTGTGGCCCGTCCTGTTGTTCCCTGTCGCAGGAAGCCCACTTCTCGACCCATGCCCCCTGTCTGCCTGAAGCAAGGTCTCGTCATGGGAGGCACCATGAAGCAGTGTCAAGCAGTGTGAAGCACTGTCAAACAGCGTTTGCCAAAGAGAGGCACGCACACACCAAAAAGACAGAGTCGCAACGAGTGGATGCTGGGAGGGGGGGGGGGAGGGACCATCCCCGTCGCCCTTTTCCTCTTCTCTTTGTGGTTAGAGGCCGCATGATCTCGGCTCTGGACTGTTTCCGAAAGAGAGCAGGGTCCCCGCGTATTCTTTCTGTGTGTCTCTTGCGTGCGTTGCACCCCTGTTGCTATTCTGGCATCGCCATGTCTGTGCCCTGCCTCGTCAGAACACATCTTTTTTTTTCTCCTTTTCTCTGCCTCATTCCCTCTTTTTCTCTCTCTTTTTTCCCCCTTCTTAGCCTCTGCTTTTCTATTTCTCCCATTGGGTGAACAAACGGTCTATCAAACAGGAACCAAGAAAACCGCGATCCCGATCCCGTTCCCATTCACTCCCAATACAGGCTGGTCCCTTTCTCTTCTCCCACACTCTCGTTCTCGTCGTCTCTTTTCCTCGCCCTTTCTCCTCTCTGTGGCGTTTTTCTTTCCTTTCTCCATCTACATCTCGCCTCATTGTGACGATATTTTTTTTTCTTTGTTTCTTCATCGTCTCTCAGCACGCTTCGACATCGTTCGAGGCGGGCATAGGGCTGTCTGTCCTTACTTTTGCTTCTTTTTCTTATATATTTCTTTATTATTTTTTTTTTCAAGTCGAGCACTTTGATACCCCCCTCGTCTCTCTCTCTCTCTCGCAAAACCTAGTCAGTCGCCGCCGGACGGACTTGATAGGTTTCTCTCTCTCTCTCTCTCTCTCAAATTAATATCACAACGACAACCAACCCGAGACAAAGCAACAAAGATGATTTGGCAACCGATCCTGGCGGCAGCATCGCTGCTGGCCGTCCACCAAGCGCAGGCAGGACGTGTCGATGGAATGGCGGATGGAATGGCACTGATTGGGCGAAGGGCCACGGGAAACAACCTCGAGCGGAGGATGGTCCACGGGGCTGTTGGCGGCATCGTCCCGCGAGTGGCGGCCCTGAACGGCAACAACAACCACAACAACAACCACTACCACAAGCGCCAGGCCGCCGTCAACGCATCGTCTACGATCAACGGCGGCGTCATTGTCAACGCCGACGGGACCATCAACATGACCGCCTGGGAGAACACGGCCAACGTTGCCTGCACGCAAGCCCTCAGCAAGCTCACCCAGTCGACCAACCCGTCGGGCACGTGCATCTGCTACAACCTGCCCGCGCTCGACAACGTGACGGGCACGTTCGAGGCCGACCTGCGCCTGTACCAGCTGTCGACGCCGCGGGACGCGTTTGCCGGCATCTCGCCCCAGAACATCCAGGTCGGCCTGTCCTACAACGGGTCCTCCGTGTCGCCCGTCTCGGTGCAGACGGCCCAGAAGCTGGTGGCGACCCGCCAGGCCGCCACCGTCGACAGCACCGGTCTCAAGCTGCTGCAGACGTACTTGTTTGTGGGCCAGATCAAGCAGGAAGCAATGGCTGCCCAGCCGGACATGTAAGACCAGTCTTTACTTTTTTTTTTTTTTCTTTTTTTTTTTCTCTTTGAATTTCCTTGTGTGGCAACTAACCTCTTCCAGGGCAACACTCGAGGCTCTTGTCATGCCTACGGTCACGCTCACGGGCACCGACAGTGCCGGCCAGACGGTCAGCACAAACGTGTCGTCCAACGAGGCGGCCTTTGTGGCCGGCGTGTTCAGCGAGACGGTGGTCATGTCGGACGTGGCCATTGCGGAGGCGGCTGTGCAGGATGTCGTCGACGGCCTGCACAACAACACGGTGGCGTTTGTGCTGCCTGGTGTGCAGCTGATCCTGTTCCCCATCGGTCTGATCATCACCAGTGTCTGGCTCGTCCTGGGTCTGGTGGCCTACGGCATCGGCACGTACGAGCGGATCAACTACCGCGAGCAGTACCGGCAGCGGACGGCACGGGCGGGCAAGGTGGACACCCGGATATAGACGACTGGCAGGAAGCCACACGGATATAGACGGCTGGCAGGACGCCAGAACAAGTGTTGCGCAACACCACCCAACAACTCAAACGAAACCCCAAATTAACGGAGGAACAATTATGGACACTTGGGTGCATAATTTGAGCGTATTCTCCTTGGCCGCTGGCTTTTTCTTCTCCTGTTGTCCAGGGCAGTCAGTGTCTCCTTTTTTCATTCTTTTTTTTCAAAGCGAGCGAAAACTTTCTCAAGTGTGACCATATATAACTCTTTTCTGTCTCTTTTTTTTTCACACCTGCTATTTCTTTTACTCCCTCTTTTGTCTCTTAACTACATATTTCTCTCTTGGGAGGCGATTGATTCCCCCAATGATTTCTTTCTACAACCCGGCCAAAACTCTTGTATATATTCCAACGCAAATATTAAGATATCATTTTGAGTTGAGACAAAATAGAGTAGAAGAATGCTGCCAAGGAAAGAAGACGCGGAAGAACTTTGGACAACTCAAGCTTTTCGCATGGCCAGCATGTTTCTGGACGCCTTTCTGGACGCCCTCCTTTTTTTGCATAAACTCTACAATCGAAAGGATGACCCAACTAATTGCATCTATCCATCAACCTCACCTAAGCAGCGTACAAACACGGGTTTCCTGCCCAGCTCTCATCTCTGTCTCGCTCATTCTCCACCTATCAAGACGCATTTCGCTGCTGAAACCGATCCGGAAACTCGGCCCCCGCCATCCCCCTCCTTCCTCACACATGCATGCAACGCATCATGCAGGTCCCCCCAAAGGCCGCAAGGGGATCTTCAGGCACGGCCGGCCACAGGCGGCATCTGCCCGGCAGAGCCTCGTGATTGGTTCTTATTTTGTTTCCGCCCCGCTGGTTCGAAGCGAACCTGGGAATGGTGAGACTGTGACAGGACTTTTGGTTTCTGGCAGGTTTGGCCAGCTGCCACCGCTCAGCATTTTTGACTTGGTCTCGAAAGGGCAGACTGCCAATTGGCCAATCCGAACACATTGCCGAATCTTGCTTGACAACTGTCTCCCCCCCCTGTCGTCATCAACGGAGGGGAAAGAGGAAAAGAGGAAAAGAGGCCCAGCTGGCGGTTTGGAATGCCTTGGCTTGGCCAATTGGAGAGTCTCACTTCAATTGGCCGCAAGCCCCCCCTGAATGGATAGACGACGAGGCTTGGCTTTGCTCAACTGTGTACGGAATGCATCTCTGTCTGCGATGTCGCTGTGGATCATCCTGCCGTCCATGTGAGAGGCTGCAATGCTCGCCGCGGGAGGTCCCTGCTGTCACCAGGGAAAGAAGAAGAAAACTCTTCTCTATCTCTGTTCTGCAGTCGTCTTGGTTTTCTGTCTTTCTGTCTTCTGTATTTTCTGTCTTTTGTATTTCCGTCTTCCGTCTTCTGCCTCTGCCTTTCTGTCTTTCCATCCTTTTGTCTTTTTGTCTCCTTCATATTGATTCTTTCCTCTTCTTTTTCTTCTCCAAGTCATATCGACACAATCTCTAATCATTGAACGATTCCATACTCTACACTCGTGCGCTCTTTCACCACTCAGGATGGACGTCGCCCACCTCGTCTCGCAGATGCACGAGACGCTGTCGAGCATCCACGACGCCGTTTCTTCTTTTTCTCTCCGAGACCATGAGAGCAAGCTAGACGACCTCGAACAGAAGCGTGATGCCGCCTTGACTGCGCTCCGCTCTGGGTTCGACCTCGAGTCCGACAGCCTGGCCCACAAGCGCCAGCTGCAGATCGACGAGATTGCGGAGCGCCGTCGCCGCGAGGATGAAGAGCGCGAGGCCCGGCGGCGCAAAGAAGACGAAGAGCTGGCTGTCCGGAAAGCTGAAGAAGATCGGAGTCGGCAGGAGAAGCACGAGCAAGAGACGCGAGACGTGGAAGAGTCGACCGAGACGATGATGGAGAGCGTCGAGGCCGACGCCGAGAAAGAGATTGGGGCCAGCAAGGCGAAGCTGGCCTTGTTGGAAGAGAAACGAAGAGTGAGACTGGTCCCCACGAAATACAGCTTGAAAATCTAGAATGGCAACTGACAACGCTTCCAGGAACTGAACCAACTCATTGACGAGCAGCTGAAGAGGCCACTGCCAACGATCTCGTCCAGACGCAAGACGCGAGGCCAAGCTCGGCCAGACACTGCCATTGGTGAGTTCTGCTAGAGGCGATTTGACTTCTTTTCATGTTCTTTTCTGTGTTTGGCCAATTCCGTATTGATCCTTTGGTCTGAAGGTGCTAACGAATGAAACCACTTTCAGTGGGCCAAGTGGACAAGATAGACCATCCCGACAAAGACAACAAAGATGGCGATGGAGACCGTGAAGCGCTGTCCAGTGAGCCCACCGCAAGAGGCTTGTCAGATGCAGCTCAGCCAGTATCAGAAGCGATCCCAGCGACAGAAAACAGTGAACAAGCGCCTCTTGCGGAGCATCATGAGAAGCTGCTCCCACCAGCCAACGAACCGGAAGCACAGCCGGAAACTACACCTAGCGAGGAACCAGCTGTCCTTGCCAAGCCGGAAGCTGCCCAGACAGTCGATGCGGGTACTATCCAAGAAGACCATCCAGTGCTTCACGACGAGGACTCTGGATCGAGAGACGTTGCTCGTTCGAGCCAGATCAATGAACAGCACATTGATGGAGTTCTGCCTGAAGAGAAAGTGCACCCGGAGAACGCGAGCACAGAGACTCCAGCGGAAGAGCAACACGGCGCAGTAGCCTTCGAGGGAGTGTCTCCCACCAAAGAAGAGATCAATTCGGTCACGGGGAATACTACGCCGGCGCCGGTTTCCGAAGTTCAGAACGAGCCACTTCCGCCCAACGCGCCCCAAGCACACACCGCACAAGATGATGCCGACTATGGGAGCATACAGCGGGAAGAAGAGACCGGCTTGCCTGCTGGGGATGTGAACGATGACAGCGACAACGACGACCCAGAGTCCGAGGCAGAAGGCGCCGTCACCGTCCATGGACAGGAAGACTTGTTCGAGAATGACAGCGAGGACGTATCCGACCAAGACCAGAGTGTCGGACACACGCATCTCGGCGAGCAGCCAGAAACACCAGAAGCGCCAGAAACACCAAGCACCATTGTTGAGGCACCTCACCATCCCGAGAGCGAAATCTCGGCAAACCATTTCAGCACGTCTGGTCCGGACATGGAGATCGGGGCGGAGGTCTCTCCTAGGGTCGGCATCGAGGCTCCACACACCCTGCCTGACGAGCATGTGAGCCAGTCGGGAGTGCACGAAGAGCTTCAGGATCACGAAGATCATCAGGATGACCAGGAGCATCAGGAGCACCAGGAGCATCAGGAGCATCAGGAGCACCAGGAGCATCAGGAGCACCAGGAGCATCAGGAGCACCAGGAGCAAGAGCAGGCAGGATATGAAGAGCACGAAGAACACCAAGAGCGTCAAGAGCAAGCAGAATACGAAGAGCCGGCGACTCCTGTTGCTTCCGAAGCCTCGTTCAGGGGTCTATCGAGCAGCATTCACGCTGAGGGGGATGAGCAGCCACAACAAGAAGAGCTTCGCGAAGACGTTCACGGAGAGGCTTGGGAGCCACGGGTCACAACAACAACAGCAACAGCAACAACAGCACCCGTGACGCCGCCTCGCCAGTCCTCTCCGTCTCCTGCTCACGACGACAATGGCGACGGCTTTGCGCCGCGCGACGTGACACACGTGCCCTGGGATGCGCGCAACGTGGAGGCCACGCCCGAGTCGACACATAGCCAGAACACCTGGTCGTCGTCCGACTCCCCCTCGCCCTGGACGACGTCGGACAGGCCGACCAACAACCCCTACGACCCCTACGTGCACAGCACGAACGACAGCTGGGACAGCAGCGAGTCTGCGGGCTTTGCGGGCCCTGGTGCGGCTCCGCTCCTCTACGAGGATGACAAGAGATGGGAAGCCGTTCAGGGTGGCCCCGTACCAGAGTCCAGCATCTTCCAGCGGATGCGCAGTGTCTTTGAGCAGCAGCATCAGCAGCAGCAGCAGCAGCGGTCGCCCGTATTCATGCCAGGCCATGGTGCGGATGCAAGCCCGGTCAAGACACCCACAGGCACTGGTGCCTTCTCGGCTCCTGCTCCGCTGCCGCCGCCGCCGCCTGCTGCTGCTGTGGACCATCTCGCGTACCCAGCAACCAGCCCCAGCCGGCTGGTCGAGGGCGGGTTTCTGCACGGAGCGGACGCGGGTGACGCGGAGACGCAGAAGCAGAGACCGTATGGAGACGACGACGACGACGACGACGATGACGACGCTGACCAGGCCATTACGGAGAGGAGCTCCCTCTTGCAGGCGGCCGCCATCGGCATGCCCTCGTATTGACCACGCTCGGAGGGGGGGGAGACGGAGGGGAAGGCGGAGGTGGCACATGGCCAGAGGGCGTCGACGGGGGTGCGGATACGAGAAACGACAAGCGAGCCAGTCGGGCAACAACCACAGCAGCAACAACAACAGCACCAGGCTCGAGGCGCCTTCCGGCTGGCCTGGCTGCACATCGAGGGCTGGCGGCAGCGGCTGCGCCAGGGCGGCGACCTGATCGAGAAGTACCGGTGGGAGCGGCAGCTGGAGGCGCAGGTCGCGCGGGCGAGGCTGAGCCTGGTGCCGGGCATTGTGGCCGCGTTGCCGTCGGCCCTGGCCAGAACGGCCGGGGGGGTCCGGGAGGGGACAGCGGTTCTTCAGTCCGGGCTGTCCACGAGGAAGGCGCCCGGGGAGAGAGGATAGGAAGAGAGCCAGCCGCTTCGGCATGCCAAGGCTGGCGTGAAGAGACTGTCCAGACACGAATAACGAATCAAAGTTGTTTCCTAAGAAAGTTGACTCCAAAGAGAGCTCGTTGCGTTGCATCGGCCGGCTTCGACTGTCGCACATAGAGACCATCGTGGGCTGTTGGGCCATTTCAGGGCAGGACGTGCGCAGGAAGAAAGAAGAGGTCGGAGAGCCAGACACACAAGCGGGAGCGACTTGCTTTCCTTCGTATGCGTGAAAAACGCGTCCAATAACAGAGACATCATTCCACATATACGCTATAGTAGCAGTACGGCGTAGACCACTTTCGCAGCCGTCCATCCCTCCTTGCCATAGCCGGCTTGCTATTTCCTGGGGTTGCGGCAAAAGCTCTGCCGTCCGCTCCCGTGCCGAGGTGGTACTATGTAGTATGGGCTGTCTTGTTTGGACTTGCAGGATATGCACGCGCAAAGGGATCCATTCGCAAAGTGACGATAGTTCAACATTCTGGGCAAGTCTGTCTCTGCCTATATCAGAGCAACTACAAAGTACAAAGTAGTTCGTCTTGCTGCACTTCGCGCAGCTGTTTATCTAAATCACACGCAGATTCTGGGTTCATTTGATCGTCCTGATTCACTAATAGTATCCTTTACTAAAGCAGCAATCTCCTCGTCTCTGCGCCACCACTAATACTTATTAATGTCTTCGAGCGAAAGCAATTTGCCTTCCGTCACGTAACGGTGCAGAATGTACCGGCAAGGTAGTCGTCACGCAGGAGGACAGGAGCAGGGAGCTGTTGTTGGTGGCGCTTTTGCTGGGTGACCATGTGCTCAAGTGCCCGCGGCACAACTAGGCCTTTTGGTGTATCAAAGATTCTCAGCATACGAGGGGATTTTTCTGACTAAAAACCCCCTTTATCGTACGAGGCACTCTAGTCAAATAATAGGGGCAATAGCAACTCCCCAGTTCAAGATAGGCAAACATCGCATCGTGCATAGCATTGCACCGCAGCCACATGTTTCCTCGATCGCACAGGCTGAGATGGATCTACGGCTAGCCGACACTACGCTGGCGCTGGGCAACTAGACCCGAACAGGGGTTCTCTGGGTTGCGCAAAGACGCGCGACTGTTGTGATGCAAGCTGATCACTTGGATCACATACTAACTATGTAGTCTTAAGAGCAACGATCATACCGTTCTTTGGTCGCAACAACAACAACGGGGGGTGCAAGAGGGGTTGTGAAACGGTCCGGCCATGCAGCGCGCAGAAAAAGGAACTGAGGAAGTACACTGCATGATGATAAAAATAACATAAACACAGCGCGCCGCTGTCGACGGTGTCGGGCTCCAGCGTGGGCGGGCAAATAATTGCAGGGGAGCGGAGGCACCGAAAGACAGGTTTCACACCCATGACGCGGTTGCTTTCCTATTACTATGTACCATGCAAATAAACAAGGTGGGATGCCGCTGCACGTGACGGACAGCATCTTGGTTGGGCCAATGAGAGGACAAGCACGACTTAGTCAGATCCCGTTGCCCTGGCGACCCGGGCTTGCTCCGTTACCTAAACAAATCGGGACCACCCATGAAAGACAGAGCGGAAAAAAAAGGGCGAAGCCCAAGAAACAGACCAGGGGACGGAGTGCACTGTTCGGGCGCGTCTACGAGTACGAACGAGTCCACCACAGCCCTGCCGTCCGTTCCTATTTTTTTCGTTTCCATTCCTGCAGAGTAACCCCCCCCCCCTTTTACGATTGTTTGCCCATTTACTTCTGCTGAAGAGACCCCCCCCCCCAAAAGAGGCCATCGTATTCCTTTTTCCTGTTTTTGTCCCTCTTTTTTTGCTCTTTTTTCTCTTCTCCTCTGCTTTTCCTCTACAGCTCTCCGTTTCTCCCTCCAGTCGAGCGACATCGTCAACGTGCGAGCAGTTCTCCGTTCTCCGACCTCCGTCCCGGTCCTCGACTCCCTTTCTATCTGGCTCCTCCCTGAGATGCTCTGCTCCAAAAGGGAGCGCCGTCTTCGGCTCGAGTGAAACTGTCTACATTCCGTCTATCTGCCGTACACGTTGCAAGGTGGCCGGCCATCTCTCTGGCATCTTCTGCCTGACACACCCGCCACCGTGCTCTGACACACACACATACCACACACGCGCCCTCTCCCGCTCCAGACCACCGTACACCACGCCACCCATTTTTTTTGCCAACGACTACCAACGACCTCTGCCCGACCAAAAGCGGCCATGGATGCCAGCTACCTGTCGCAGCAGGTCAATGCGATCATTGTCCAGCTGCATGGGCTCTTTGACGAGATCGGCGTCTCCAACCATGAGCGAGAGAAGCGCGAGGAGGAGGTACGTGAGGATGGTCGCAGGGGACGCCGGCATGTTGCTGGATATGCCAATTTCGCTGCTAACGCTGTTTTCTTGCCAGCTTTTCAACGCCCTCTCCGAAGCCCTCCACAACCAGGTGCGGCTGGTCACCAACGAGAAGCAGGACATGCTGGACGAGGCACAGCGGACGATCACCGCCATCCGGCAGATGGAGACATCGCTGGACGACTCGCGGCCGCGGCGGGACTACGAGGCCGACGACGAGCTGCAGGTGACCTACCCGCTGTCGAGGTGCCTGCAGGTGCTCAAGGACAAGCACATGCAGATCAGCAAGATCCACCGCGAGCGCTATGAGCAAGTGCGAAGTGAGTGCATGCGTGACAGTAGAAGGAAGGGGGGGGGGAATGAAAAAAAAATGAAAAAAAAAAATGAAAAAAAAATAAATAAATAAAAAACTAACCCATCCAGAACTCGTCGAGGCACTCGAATCGTACTCGTCGCACCTCGAAGGCACGTTTGTGCGGCTGCCCCTTCCGCCCACCGGCCCGAACCAGACCATCCCCATCAACTTTGACCTGTCGCCGTCGTACGTCGACAAGCTGGACGCCGAGTTCACGCGGGTGTACGAGGAGTACACGCGCCGCGTGGCCACGGTCAAGGCGCTGTCCGAGAACGTCATCCAGCTGTGGGCCGAGCTGGGCACGCCGCAGGCCCAGACGGACGCCGCCATTGTCAAGCACTACCGCGACGCGCCGGAGCAGCTGGGGCTGCACGAGGAGGACCTGACGCGGCTGCGCAGCAAGCGCGACAAGCTGGCGGACGAGAAGCGCGCGCGCGAGAAGCGGCTCAAGGACCTCCGGGCGCAGGTCGAGGACCTGTGGGACAAGCTGGGCGGCGTGGAGGAGGCGGAGAAGCGGGCCTTCCTCAACGCCAACCGCGGGTGCGGGCTGCGCCAGATCAACGAGTTCGAGGACGAGCTGGCGCGGCTGCACGAGCTGAAGCGCCAGAACCTGCCGGCCTTTGTCGAGGACGCGCGCTGCCAGCTGCAGGCGCTGTGGGACAAGCTGTACCTGTCCGAGGACGAGATGCTCGAGTTCACGCCCGCCTTCTCGGACGTGTACAGCGACGCGCTGCTCGAGGCCCACGAGCGCGAGATTGCCCGCCTGGAGGCCCTGCGCCAGCAGCGCGCGCCCACGCTGGCCATGGTCGACCGCCACCAGACGCTGATCCACGAGCGCGACGAGCTGGCGGCGTCGAGCCAGGACGCCTCGCGGCTGATGATGCGCGGCCAGAAGGGCGAGAAGCGCGACCCGGGCAAGCTGCTGCGCGAGGAGAAGACGCGCAAGCGCATAGCCAAGGAGCTGCCCAAGGTCACGGCCGAGCTGCGTAAAGTGCTCGAGGCCTGGGAGGACGAGTACGGCCGGCCGTTTTTGGTGCACGGCGAGCGGTACCTCGATACCGTGTACGAGCAGGACCACTCACACCCCCACCCCCACCCAAACCAACAAAATGCCAAGGCCGGCGGCGCCGGGGGCCCACGGTCACGCACGCCGGCGTGTCCGCCCCTGTCGGCGGCCAAGAGCGCCACCAAGCCGACGCCAGGACGGAGCAACATGACAGCGACAGCCACGGCGAGGGGTGGCGGCACAGACCGACCACCGACACGGGCCGCCGGGGCCAAGACGCCAACAGCCACCAACGGACACGGAAACGGCACGCTGCGGCGAAATGCAGCACCTCCAGCAGCAACAACAACGACAACAGCATCGGCCGGACGGTCGAGCCCGTCGCGTATTCCGACCACGGCGGCCGCTGCGTCGCGGGCGCCCCTGGGCAACCTCAAGCACGGCATGAACTCGCCCGAGCGGCCACGGGCCAACGCTGGTGCGGCTTCCGCCGCATCCAACGGCGGCGGCGCAACCCTGCGATCGGGCCAGGTGCTGATGCGGGCGCCGCCGCCCAAGATGCGCGAGCTGGTGCACGTGCCGGAGCTGGAGACGCCGGTGAACCCGTACCGGGGCACGAACCTGCAGTCGAGCGGGATGCACGTGCGGCACATGGACCCGGAGGACGTGTACGACGACCGGGAGATGCTGCGGGCCGAGAGCCGGACGGGCAGCCGGGGGGGCAGCCGGGGGGGCGCGTCCGGTCGGACACAGTCGCAGCAGCAGCAGCTGCAGCAGCAGCAGCAGCAACAACAACAGCAACAAGCCCAGTACGAGTACAATCTGCGGCAGCAGTCGTACCAGCTGCAGCAGCAGCAGTTGCAGCAGCAGCTGCTCCAGCAGAGCCAACAACAGCAGCAGTACGCAAAGTCGGAGCGGACGACGGGCCGGTCGACGGCGTATTCGCAGGCGTCGTCGTCGTCGGTGCCGTCGCAGGCGACGACGGCGATCACGTCGGCGTCTTCGGGGTGTTCGTCGGCGAGCGGGT
The DNA here is from genome assembly GCA_002778195.1 of Raffaelea ambrosiae. NCBI lineage: Eukaryota > Fungi > Ascomycota > Sordariomycetes > Ophiostomatales > Ophiostomataceae > Raffaelea > Raffaelea ambrosiae. The sequence goes on along the minus strand of PCDI01000005.1, from coordinate 2,137,042 downwards.
CGGTGCGGCACGTGTCGAACACGTCTGCGACGACGACGGTGTCGGAGTCGGAGAACTGGGAGACGTACGACGACAACTCGGAGCCCGAGGTGGACGCGTCGGACACGTACTATGCCAAGCTGCGGGCGGCGCGGAGCCAGAGCGGGGGGGCGAAGCGGATGACGCCCGAGAGCGGGTACGCGCGGCCGACGTCGAGCATGGCGAAGCGGGTCCGGGGCCTGCCGCCGCCCGCAGGGTCCCTGTCGGGTGGTGGAGGGGGAGGCGCAGCCGCTGCATATGCCGGCCATATGATGATGGTGGATGCCGAGGGCAACCGGATCGTGTCGGGGAGCGAGTGGACCGACGAAGAGGCGTTTTAGGAGAGACGGGGAGACGGGGAGGCGGGGAGACGGGGAGACGGGTAGGGGCTGACATTGACGGGCTGAAGTGGCCATCTTGGTCGGACCCCTTTGACTCTCCGCGCCTGAACGGCCTGGTTCTTGTCTGTTTTCCGGCGCACTCACGGCATGATCCACGATGGTGCTTGGCCTTGTTTTGTGGCGTCGTTCTTTTTTGGTTCTCACGAGACATTCATTTTTCTTTCTTCATTCTTGTACTTATTTGGACGGGGGAAGGTGGCCAGACAAGGAAGACCATGTCTGTTTTTCTGTCCCACAACCGTCGGCCGTCGACCGTCTTGGCTCTTGTTTTCTGTTTGTTTTCTTTTTTCTTCTTGCTTGTCCTTTTTTTGATTCCTCCTTGTTTCCTTGCTTGTCCTTTTTGCTCCTCTTTTGGTTGTCTGAGTTTGGCTTCTTTGGTCTGGTTCTGAGACTTTGTTTATCTGGACGGCGTTGTGTCATTCGCGAGGGGATTTGGACTCTGCATCAGGGGAAGAAACGATTTCCAGTTGTACAAACATGTGCGCCGTGCGACGTGAATGTCTTTGTTCGTAGTTTGGGCAGCCTGGGGTTCGCTTGTGCTCCGGCATTCCAGTGGAGACAACCGCTGAAGATTAGGAAATCGATGGGTCCGCCTGTCACACCCCCTACATGGCAGGTTGTCTCGGGGCCATTCGTGTCTCTCCAGGTCGCTAAAAGGCACCAAAGGCTCTCTCTGCCCCTCCATTCCTCCCCCAACTGCTCGCTAACCGCTAACTGCTCTAGTCCATGCTTACCCCAAATGTCCCTTCTTGCAGATGGCGCCCACCTTTCCGCCGCAGCCGTTTCAGCCTTGCCTGGCCAGTAGTACTTGTCGTTCGTGGTTACCTATTTACTGGTGGTACCTTCACTATTATTGCCGACGCCCCCGAAAACCACGACGCGTCCTTTTTGAACAACACACAACCTCGCCCCCCCCCCTCCCGCCACACAACCACACACACCTTTGTGTTTTTTTTTTCTTTGCCAGACAACTCTCTGCCCGTTTCCCCAATCCTGCATGTCCTCCTCCGTCCTGGCCTGCCGACCGAGCCGCGGCTTGGGGCGGCGCGTCCGAGGAAGCAGCTCTGCGGGAGCAGCTCACAACTAGCCACACACACCCCCCCAAGAGCAGACCGAACGCTCCCCGGCAAAACGAGAGGCTCCTCCACAGCAGACGACAGTCCACGTTTCCCCTTCCCATGTCCTCCGACCAGGCGGCCGCAGCGGCCGCGCTGCAGGGCGCGTCGCTGGCGTTCAGCCTCAGCAGCCAGCGGACAGGAGGACGACAGCAGCAGAACGGACACGCAGGGTTGGCGTCGTCGTACGGAGGTGGTGGTGGTGGCCGCTCCTCGCCCGGGAAACGAACCCCCCCCGGGAAACGAACCTCCCCCGGGAAACGAACCCCCCCCCGGACACGAACCCCCAACGGCCGCCTCTCCGCTTCGCCCGTGCGCCCGACCAGTCCGACCCGTCGTGCCGGCGCGGCCTCCTACCACCTGGCTGCGTCGCCCTCGCGGCGGGAYACCCACACCAGCGGCGCCCTCCTGGCTGCGTCGCCCTCGCGGCGGGACACCCACACCAGCGGCGCCCTCCTGGCTGCGACGTCGGCCTCGCGCGAGTTTGCCGGTGTCGCGGGCGTCGGCCTGCTGCGACCCGGGTCGCCCGCGCATCGGCAGCCGCCGCAGCAGCAACAACAACTACGAAGCCTCAGTCCGGGCCAGCGAGCAGGAGGAAGCCGGAGTCGGAGTGGAAGCACGGCCAGTCGAGGTACGGCAGCAAGCGGTAGCGGTGGCGGCGGCGGCGGCGGCGGCGGCTGGGTCTCCGAGCCGTCTCGGACCGTGGACGGGCTCCCGCGCCACCGGACCGGGCACACGCAGTCGTTCCTGGCGGCCAACCTGGCCGCCAGCCGGTCAGCCAGTCCGAGCGTGACACCACACCATACGGGACAGCAGCAGCAGCAGCAGCAGCAGCAGCAACAACAACAACAGCAGCAACAGTTAACAGGAAATGGGGGTCCGGCACCGGCACAAGTGTCAGCGGCTCTGCTGGCGGCGGAGGGCGAGAAGAAGCGACGGGAGGCGGCCGCCGCCGCCGCAGCAGCGACAGCGACAGCGACAGCAACAGCCGACAGTCTACCAAGTCTGGCCGGCCGGCCATTTCCTCGATTGCCAGCACCAACACCGGCACCGGCACCCGACACGGACACGACAGCCATTCCGTCAACGTCGAAACTCATATCCATGTTTGAACACGACAACGACAACACGGCCAGGCCAAGACCAACGGCCGGGAAGAAGGCCGGAGCAGCCGCCGACGCCACGCCGAGCAAAAAGAAGAAGCCGGCCCGTCCGGCGGCCGAGACGAGCCCCGTCTCGCGGCCGTCGACCAAGCCGTCCAAGCCCAAGAAGGCGTGTACGCCGCCACGGGCCGTGAGTCCGCCGCCACCCGAGCGGTCTCTGGACGGGCCCAAGACGGCAGAGCCAGTTTGGAAGGTGGAGAAGCCCGTCAAGAAGGCTCCCGCACCGTCCAAACCCAAAGCACCGTCGCCCAAGCCGAAACCGAAAGAGGCCCCTCGGATACCGAAGCCAAAGCAGCAAGAGCTTCCACCCAAGCCACAAAAGCCACAAGAGACGGTCCCGGTGAAGCCCCGACCCAAGCCGGCACCCAAGGAGAACGAACCCCCGGAGCTGGCGCCGGCGCCGGCACCGGCACCCCAGAAACAGCGCCGTCCATCCGCGCCGAAACAGCGGGGCAGTGCGCCCGCGCCACCCGAGACCAAGAACTCGTCGTCGGCCAAGCCCCAGCGGGCACTGCCGCCACCACCGGCGACGCCAGAGACGGAAGCACGCCAGCAGCGGCCAGTGTCCGACCATACGCTGTCCGACACGTGGTCCAACGCATTGTCCAACACATTGTCCAACACGCTGTCCAGACAAGTCAGCCGGGACGACGACGAGTTTGTGGATGCCCCGGAAACACAAGAGCCAGACGTCGGGCCCGGGGTCGTGGCGGAAGCAGCCCCCCCCAAGCCGCCTCGGGCTTCCACGGGGCCCTCGCCTCCACCGGTCCGCCGCGCTCACACGATCGCTGCGACGCCGTCTCCGCGTCCATCCCCGACGGCCGGTGGCGCTGCCGCACGGCCACCCTTGCCGCCGCCATCCCGAACATCGACATCCATCACGTCCCGGGCGTCGACCTCGTCGCGATCTACAGGCGCAGGCAGTGGGGCGACGTCTTCGTCGTCGACCTATCTGGACGGCCTGGCCAGCGCCATCATGGCCGGGTCCGTGGCCGCTTCACGTCATTCTACGAATGGTGGTGGCGACCCGTCCAAGAGCCCTCCTCCACCCCCCCCACCACCACCACCACCAGCAGCAGTGCCGGCACCGCGTCTGTATGCCCATCTCAGTGGTGGCAGCGGTGTGGCCGGGTCGTCGTCGCGATGCGGGTCGCGGCCGGGGTCGCGGCCGGGGTCGCCGGGCAAGCGGCCGCGTGCGCGGACGCTGACGATGCCGACGACGCTGCGGCCAGACAAGACGGGGGGCCGGTGGGGGGACGACAACGACGAGGAGTATGCGAAGCTGCAAAAGGAGCGGCACCGGCACCACCACACGCCGGCGATTGTGGGGGGGCGGAAGCACAAGCACAAGCACCAGGAAGGGTCGCGGAAGCGGTGGCGGGAGGCGATGACGGAGCGGCAGCGGCGGCGGTACGAGGCGGTGTGGGCGAGCAACCGGGGGTATCTGGGGATCCGGGGTGTAGCGAAGCTTGACAGTGGAGCGGAGGGAGGACCAGACGGACAAGACGACCTGCGAGCGAAGCGACCAGAAGGACCAGAACGAGGGCAAGGCGATCTGCGAGCGAAGCGAGGACCAGAAGGACCAGAAGGACAAGGAGACCTGCGAGCGAAGCGAGGACCAGAAGGACCAGAAGGACCAGAAGGACAAGACGTGCCGAATGTGGTGGTGCGTGACCTGTGGCGCCGCAGCCGGCTGCCGGTGGACGAGCTGGCGGAGGTATGGGATCTGGTGGACCGGCGGCAGAGCGGATGGCTGAGCAAGGAGGAGTTTGTGGTGGGCCTGTGGCTGATTGACCAGCGGCTCCGGGGCCGGAAGATCCCGACGCGGGTGAGCGAGAGCATGTGGAGCAGTGCGCGGGGGATGCACGCGGTGGCCGTGGGGAGCCACAAGAAGCATAAGTAGGGGGGGGGTGAGAAGCGTTGGTTCGTGGAGAGGGGTGAACCAAGGCATGATACTCCATGAGGCGGGATCCAGTCGAGCATTTACAGGTGTCGATACTCCATACCATTGCATATACAAAGAAGCCAGCATTTTTGGGTATTCTTGGGAGGTGTTCCGGGAGGTGTTCTTGAAGACCATACACACCACGTGTAGACATATTTGGCCCGTTTTGGCAACCCGGAGCAATGCCTGTTGTCTCCTTGTGGTGCCGGCTATTATCCGTGGGCTGGCTGGAGGAGAGACGGCATGGCCAGTGGAGCCAGACACGGAAAGTCTACGCGGTCCATTCTGAGAGAAGGAAGCATGGCTTCCGAGATGGGGTAGACAAAGGAGATATAAGACTTGTGTGTGTGTGTGTGTGTGTGTTTGTGTGTGTGTGTGTCTGCTTGTGTCTGCTTGTATCTGTCTCTTTGTGTTTGCCTGTCTTCTTCTTTTTCCTCCAAGTCTCTCCCTCTCTCTCTCTCCCCCTCTCACTATGCTACGATACACCGTCTTCGCCGGCCTCTTGGGCCTCGCCAGTCTGCCCGTCTCCGTCGTGGGCCAGATCTCGTCCGACTTTGAGGCCGGCTGGGACCAGACGGCCTGGCCGACGTACGCGCCCGACTGCAACCAGGGCGGCAAGGTCACGCTCGACACGACGACGGCGCACAGCGGCAAGAACTCGATGCGGGTGGACGGCGCGGGCGGGTTCTGCGGGCACATCTTCTTCGGCACGACGCAGGTGCCGTCGTCGGGCGACGTGTACGTGCGGACGTTCCTGAAAGCGGCCAAGGCGCTGACGGCGTCGCACGTCTCCTTCATCACCATGCCCGACAGCGCGCAGGGCGCCAACAAGCACCTCCGCATCGGCGGGCAGAGCCAGATCCTGATGTACAACCGCGAGTCGGACGACGCCACGCTGCCGGACCTGTCGCCCACGGGCATCGCGGCGTCGACGGCGCTGCCCACGGGCGCGTGGCAGTGCTTCGAGTACCACCTGGGCGCGGACGGCACCATCGAGACGTGGCTCAACGGGCAGGCGGTGGCGGGCCTGACGAGCAAGGCCGGCGTGCCCAACAGCAATGCGGCGCAGTGGCAGCGGAGCGCGCTGAAGCCCAAGATCACGGGGGTGTACTTTGGGTGGGAGTCGTACGGGGGCGACACGAACACGTTTTGGTACGACGACGTTGCCGTGGGCGGGACGAGGGTCGGCTGTGACGGGGCAGCCGCCAATGCGACGGCATAGATGGGCATGAGGCAGACGTACTCATTGCGGGGGGGGTGCGCCTCCCCGGCTGTCTGCGTCTGCGTCGGCTGCGGCTTCTCGGGAATGCTCCCATCGGGCGATCGTGAGATGGAATGCTGGACCGTCGGCATGCCATTCCGCACACCCCCCCCCCCCTGTCCCATTAGCCTAAATCAACTACAATTTCAATAGAGCAAGCCTGTCCCAGCTGTCCTGGTGTAGACCCATTTAAGCGGGTATAGAGCCAAACAAGATGCCGTGTCCGGGACCAGGCCGTTGTGTCGTCTCCCGTATGCGTTGTGAACGGCGGTCGAGCACGTGCCAGACACCATGTCCACAAACGGCCGCCGACAGCCGGCTCGGGGTCTCGGACAAGACAGGACGAGACGGAACAGGACAGAACCGAGTCAGAACGCGGCCACTGGCAACACCCCTAGACAACATGCCGTCCGCCGCATCCATGGTGTGTAGGGGGTATTCGGTCGGAGGGCCGCGGTCATGTGACCTCGCTGGGCCTAGGCACGGGGGAAGGGCAACAGACAGACACGCAACGACGCTGGCAAGAAAGGAGACGGGCAGACTGCGTCTGCGCGCGTGTTCGCGGGAGACACGCGCACTGCCCCCCAAAAAAGGGAATTGTGGTGAATCCCGATCTGCCGAGGCACGCATTTCGTTTTCCCTCGGTGTGGCCCAGGCACCCCCAAACTGCCAGCAAAGAAGCGGCGACGCGGGCCAACGGCCGACCGGCCAATCAGTGGCCTGGAATCTGCAATAGCAGTGGTCCCAGGTATCTTACTACTAAGACTCTCGCTGGTACGAGCTGCCCGGAGCTTCGAGAGGGGTGCCACACGCGCTAGCAGCACACCCTTGTTTTCCTTGGTGCCCCCCCGGCTACCGGCGCCCAGCGATCGAACTAACACTACGACATGCTGGGGAGGAGCGCGCAACCCTTTTGACCGTCGAATCCTCCCTTTTCCTTCCAGCCTTTCGTCTTGGCTTCTCTCTTCGTACTTTGGCTGTCGCTTGTTTCCAGGGGAGGGTGTTGCCATTGCCCCGAGTCTGCGCGTGTTGTATGAGCTGACCCAAGTATTTGCCTCGGCTGAGAGGACAGCCAAGAGAGGGAAACAAAGGGAAAGGAGAGAAACGAGAGAGAACGACAGGAAAAAGAAAAGAAATTAGACAGAAAAGGCGCAGAGTCGGCCAGGTCCGGGCGACGAAGAACTCTTGCGAGCATCTCGACACGACGAACCAAAAAGACGAAAACAAAACATAACAAAAAAAAAAAAAAGACAACCGAGGCCTATCAGACCAAGACACCCAGACACCAGACACAAACACCAGACACAGACACCAGACACAGACACCAGACACAGACACCAGACACAGACACCAGACACAGACACCAGACACAGACACCAGACACAGACACCAGACACCAGACGCAGCCATGGCGTCCTCGTCCGAGACGACGTCGTCTGAGAAGCCGCTCGACCAGGTCGAGCCGGTCGTGATGGACGACGTCGACGAGTTTGCGGATGCCCACGAGACCAAAGAGACCGACGAGACCACGGCCGCATCCAAGGGCAAGGCGCCCGAAACGACGCCCTCCGCGGCCTCCTCCTCCTCGTCTCCGACGCCCGCCACACCGCCCCCCTCGCCCCCGTCCCGACACGGATCCTCCGTCTCGGCCCCCGTCTCGGCCCCCGTCTCGGCCCCCGTCTCGGCCGCCGCCGCCCACCTCGACGACTTTCTGGTCCACCTCAACCGCTGCATGGCCACGCCGTCGGGCATCGACACCGTCCTCGGCACCATCTGCTACGGCGCGCGCCTGGCCGCCAGCCTGCTGTCGGCGCCCCGGGCCCGCCGGGCGTGGCTGCCGGAGCCGTACCGGCCGCTGGTGGCGCTGGCGGCGCTGGTTCGGCCGTTGTCGTCGATGTCGTCGTCGTCTCTGCTTGTCCTCGCCGCGGAGCCGCGACGGCGTCCGGCCGCGCCGCGGTCGGCGGCGGCGCTGGAGCTGGCCAAGCGGCTGCGGCTGCTGGGGTCGCTGATGACGGAGGCGCGGATGATTCTGCGGCTGTGGGGGCTGCTGAGCATGTATGTGTGGGCGCGGCAGATGGTGCAGAACCTGTGGCGGCCAGCCGAGAAAGCGAGCGCCAGCGAGGACAAGAAGGACCAAAAAAGCCGGGTGGAGGTGGCCATCAACTGGACGCAGCTGGTGTCGTGCATCGCGTACCAGGTGCTGGAGAACGGGGCGTACCTGTCCGGGCGGGGCATCCTGGGGTGGTCGGCGGCGGCGCAGGGGCGGGCGTACCGGTGGAGCAGCCGGTCGTTTGCGGTGTTTGTGGCGACGGAGCTGGGCCGGATGGCGGTGCAGTTTGTGCACCAGCACACGCCGGGCCGGGCGCCGGCGACGGCGGCGCAGAAGGCGGCGGCGCAGACGCTGCACGAGAACATGGTGCGGTATGCGTCGCTGGCGCCCATGACGGCGCAGTGGAGCAGCGAGCGGCCGCTGCTGTCGGAGGGGACGATGGCGACGTTGGGGTTTGTGTCGGCGGCCATCAATATGCGGAGGTTGTGGGCGGCGACATAAGGGGCGGGTGGGCGGGGGATGGCGGAGGGTGTATTCCAAGAGAAGACGAGAAGAGAAGAGAGAAGAAAAGAGAAGAAGAGAGAAGAAGAGGAAAAGACAGGAAAGAACTGCATAAGAGCGAGTATATACCAACACAGTTGAATATCCAGTTTCTAGAGGCGGCTGCGTGCTTGCGCACCAGCGAATACACAGCATAGAAGGGACCACGACGGGACTAGCATTACGCAGACTTGCTTTGGTCTGTCCAGGCAAGACCGAGGCGTCCAGACAGAGACAAGAGACCGCCCAGATGAGAGAATGAAGACGTCAAGACGGAGGCATGACGCAAGACGGCGGCCAAAATGTACGACTGAATTGCACCTATGAAATCACTACACAACAGAACTCCTGTCCCTATGCTGCCCAGACGCCAACGCCGACCCATCGCACAAGTACAAGTTTGGGGAGCCGCATCAAGGAAAGCACAATTTCACCCCACGATGCATCCCACAAGCAGGACCCCCCCGGCCACCATCGTCCACGGCCGCCCCCCTCTTCCGCCTCCCCTGCCGCCCCCCGACACCGTCGTCCCGTCAAACGGGCTGCCGCCGCCGCGCGTCGTCGTCGTCGTCGACTGCGCCTGTGCATTCGGCTGCTGCTGCTGCTGCGCCGCCGCCGTTGTCGTCGCCGTCTGGGACGCCAGCGCCACGGTCGTCGTCCGCGTGGCCGACACCGTCGTCGTGCTGAGCGACGACGACGACGACGTGCCATACTCGGCGCCTCCCGCGAGGGCGCCCGAGGAGGTGGCGGCCGTCGTGCTGGCCGTCTCCGTGATGGCCGGCAGGGCGACGGCCGTGGATGTTGTGGCTGTTGTGGCTGTTGTGGCTGAAGTGCTGCTGCTGCTGCTGCTGCTGCTTCCGCACAGCAGCGACACCAGGTCGCCGGTCAGGGCCACGCCCAGCACCGAGTCGGAGGCGGCCACGGCCTTGCCGCAGACGGCCTGGAGGGTCTGCTGGGTGCGGCGGATGCCCGTCTGGCAGCTGGCCGAGCAGGTGTTGCCGCTGGAGACACTGCTGCTGCTGGCGGCGCTGCTGGCGGCGCTGCTGCTGCTGCTGCTGTCGTCCCGGCGCGCTACGGACGTGGTAAAGTCGTCGACGGAGCAGCTGGACAGCTGCTGGTTGTAGGCCAAGAGGCAGGCCAAGGGCGTCGAGGACGACGCCACGAGCTGGAAGTTGGACAGCGAGAGCGCGGCGGCGGGCTGGGCGGCCAGGAGGAGCACGAGGCCGACAACAGCAAGGACGGAGCGGCCGGCGGTGGGAGGCGACCGTCGCCTCGGCCGTGTGTGCGGCTGTGGTTGTGTGGTGGCTGGTCGCGGTCGTCGTGGCGCATCGTGGCCGGCCTCGCTTGGCCTCGTCCGGTCTGGCCGTGTCGGCACCCGGCATGTACTTTCTGGCGTCTCCATGGCTCACAGCCCTCCCAAGAGTCGTTGTCTTGGTGCTGTTTGTTTTTGGTTTCCTCAAGTCTGTGGAACTCAATCGTTCGCACGGTCGTCTTGTCGTTGTGTGTTTGTCGTTTCTGTCGTCTTCGTCTACATGCTCATCCAGAGCTCATGGAAACGATCAACCACAAAGTGAAAAGGCATAACGGATCAAAGAAATAAGAAGAAACAAGGGAAAATAAGAATAAAAACCCGTTAAAAGACCACAATCCTATTTTTTCCCCGTCCATCCTGTCGATTCCCTTTTTTTTCTTTTTTTCCTCCTCCCGCTTTGCCCGGTCAGTCCCAACTGTGGGCAAATCCAGGGGCTGCCCGTTTCTTGTCCCTCTCGAGAGAGCATTGTGTTGGACCAGGCGAAACACAACGCGTCTCAGCGCTTCAACACTTTGACGAAGCGTCCGCGGGGGGGCGTGCGACCACAGTCGTACCCAGTCCCAGAGTCCGAGACCACAAGGGAGACGGCCCCCAAAAACTGATGATCTGCCGTCGCAGTCAATGCCTTGTCTTTTGGTGTCTTTTTTTTTGCCCTCTTTTGTGTATGTCGTTCTTTCTTTCTCTGGTTTCTTGTCCATGTTCGCAGAGATCAGGTCGATCCTCCTGCCTGTCATTTCCTCGACGTTCCTTTCTATTTTTGCCTTGATCGGCCTCAACCCGTCTTTGGACAGCCAAGAAAGGGTATGCATACAGGATGCTGTCTCCGGCTGTGTGCGCCCAGCAGCCGACCGGGTCGCCAAAAAACAGCGATGCACATCGACGATGATGCAGGCAGAAAAAAGATTCCAAAAAAAAACCCCCGAGAAAAGAAAATCCAGCCAGTCGAGACAGCCAGGATCTGTCGAAGCCAGTAGTGCAAAATGCCGAGCACAGAAGGGAGCATGTCTCGCATAGACAGCAGAGGAAAACGGCCAGCCAACGCTGTGGAAGCGTCTTACACGGGCACGTCTAAGCGAGACGTGGTGTGTGTGTGTGTTATTGTGCGTGCGTCTGTCTGTCCCGGCAACCCCTGCTCATGCCCAGGACTGCCCAGACCTCCAGGAGACGGGATGACTGCTGAAACCATGCCAAACACACAAGTCGTGTTGTCGATTGGATTTGTCCATTTCATCGTAAGCTCTGCTGAAATTGTCTAGTGATTCTGTTTCTGGCCCTGGTCCTGGACTGGTCTGGACTGGTCCTGACTGGTCCTGTCTGGTCCTGACTGGTCCTGACTGGTCCTGACTGGTCCTGACTGGTCCATTGTATTTGTGAACCCACGAAAGGCGCAGCTACTGGCTGCGAGGGGACTGCTAGGTGGCCACGCCCAGAGCTCCTCCCTACGCCTCTTTTGTACCAAAATCTCGTGGCCATGCAAAACACTCTTGCCATTTCGCTATGGCTATGAACGAGCGGTATTACAAAATGGTTCTTTCTAAATGATCCAGATAGAGTATATATAATATGTAAAATACAGTGGTTTACACAACCAAATCCCAACCGTAAACACCAACAAGCGCCAGTATCCAGGAAAGTGGAAAAAAAAAAAAGAAAAGAAACAAGACCAAAAACCCCCCCAGCCGTCCCGTCGGATGCGTGTAGAAAGACAAGGAATCAAAGAGAACAAGGCCAAAACGATCTCTAGGGAGACGGCAGGAACCAAGAAACAGAAATAGACATCCCAGACTTGGGTAGAAGACCGAAGGAAAGAAAAGCAAATAGCAAAAGACATGGCAAAGACATGGCACAGACAGTGAACTCTCTCTACCCCCCCATCTCTAACACCGCTTCTGCGCCATCTCCTCGGTGGCATAGCTGTCCCAGTCGTCCCACCGGTCGCCGGCCGCGAGCGTGCGCCCGACCCAGATGCCCAGCGCCGTGGCCGCGCTCGCCAGCAGGAACCAGCCCTCGAACCACCGGTCCACAAAGCCGGGCTCCAGCGCGCTCTCCAGCGCGTCGCCCACCGCGCTGCCCATCTCCTTGGGCAGGTTGGACCGCAGCAGCATCGCCGAGCTGATCACGTACGTCGCCCCGATCTGGCCCACCAGCAGCGCCAGGTTGTTCTGCGCCTGCTGCAGCAGCCCGGGCGTCCACTTGGCAAACAGGTGGAACGTCTGCAGCACCGAGTTGGCCGACGCCGCCAGGATCACGCCGCTCAGCAAGAACGAAATCTGCCGCGCCCACGCCAGCTGGTCCAGCTTCGGGTCCCAGTGCTTCGCCAGCAGGCCCAGGAACCGGTTGATCGGGTCCGACGACGAGAACGACGCCTCCGGGTAGTACAGCCGGTGCAGCGTCGTCAGCAGCGTCGCCAGGATCCGGTACACGCAGTACAGCCCAAACACATAGTTGGGCACCACCAGCAGCTTGCCCATCGGCGTCGCCGCCCGCGCATCCGCCCCCTGCTTCGTCCGCAGCATCGCCACCCCCGACGCCAGGCTCGCCTCCATCGTCTCCAGCCCCGAAATCTCCATCTCCAGCGTCCGCATCTCGTGCGCCTCGCTGCTGTTCGCGCTGCTTCTGCTGCCGCTGCCGCCGCCGCCGCCGCCGCCCATCTCCTTGATCGAGCCGTACAGCTTGCCCAGCACCGTGCCCGAGTCGCTCCGGATGTGCAGGGCCGGCGTCGGCGGGCATGCGCCGCTGGTGCCGCCGCCCGGCCGCCCGGCCAGGGCGTCCATCTTGCGCTGCAGCGACCGCAGCCGATGCCGCTTGCTCGCCAGCATCTCCATCGTGGCGTCGAGGCCGGCCTGCTTGCGGTCGATGTCGGCATCGGTCACGGGCCGCCGCTTGCGCGACCGCTCCGCCGTGAACGTCTGCCAGGGCGACGAGACGCTGGCAAAGCCCGACAGCAGCGCCATCAGCGAGATGCCAATGACGCCGATGCGCTCCAGACACGCCCGCAGCAGGCCGTGCGCCGCCGCGCCCGCGCCCGCACCCGCGCCCACCCCGTCCGCCCCCAGGCCCGAGGCGGCGACGTCCAGCACGCCATAGTAGGCCTTCTGCGAGCCCCAGCGCCGCAGGGCCATGGACATGCCCGTGCTGTCAAAGTGGCTGCGGGCGTCGCGCGAGTAGCGGATGTAGCTCTCCACGGGGCCCGGCACGGCCACCCCGAGCGACCAGAACAGGACGAGCCAGCCGGCAAAGGCCAACGCCTGCAGGCCCCAGGCGACGCGCGGGATCTTGCCGGCCGCCGTGCGCTGGAAGGACCAGCCCGAGCTGGCAATGATGGACTGCAGCTCGAGGAACGGGATGGCGACGACCAGCAGAAACAGCAGCGCGGGCACGGTGATGCGCAGCGCCGTGTCGCGCGCCCGCGCGTCCACCAGCTCCGCGATCTCCGCCAGGATGAGCTCCGCCAGCACGGCGGCCAGGCCCACCGTCGTCGCGAAAGCGCTCGCGGCGATGCGCCGCCGCAGCGACCGGGCGCCGTGCTCCGCGTGCGCCTGGCGCAGCGAGGGCGGTGCCGAGGCCGGCAGGTAGTGGTCCTCGCCGTCGCGCGCATTCTGGAGGCGCGACAGCTGCGGGAAGATCTTGCTGGACACGACGGCAAAAACGAGCACAAACGTGGCCAGGAAGGGCAGCAGAGACAGCAGCATCGTGACGGCGGCGCTCAAGGTCGATGGTCCGGCCGCAGAGCACGAGTCTTCGCCGCAGCCCAAGCCGAATCGGTTCGAGAGGAAGCTCATGGTGGAGGAGGAGGACGAAGAGAAGGACGACGACCGGGCGAACATTGCTGTTTATGGCTGGCGCGAGGGAGGTGGTGTGATGGGTGTGTGGTGAGAGAAGACAAGGGCGGCTTTGGGCGAGGTGCGCGAGTGCCCCAGAGCGTGTGAATAGTTCGTGAGCAGCTTCGTATTGGAGCGTGTGAGACACGGCTGTTGCAGATTTTGGCCTTTTGCTGGCGTTTGCTAGCTTTTGCTGTGTCGCTGTGTCGCTGTGTGTTGGCTTGCTGTGCTGTTGGTTTCGTTTGCTGTTATGCTGCTATGATGCTATCTCTGGTTTGCTGTTTCTGGTTTGCTGTTTCTGTTTTGCTGTGTTGCTGTGTTGCCGTTTTTTTTTCTGTTCCGCTCTTCCGCTGTTTCGCTGTTTCTTCTTGTTGACTCGCCCGCTGTCTCGTGTGCTCAGCCGGCGAGAAGAAGAAGCGACGGCAGACGATGGCACGGGGAAGCTGTGAGGACGGCCGCAGAAATGCTGGGGAGGAGCAGCATGGGAGAGGGCATGTCTATCGTGTCCGTCTGTTTGGGCGGCTTTTGCGCTTTTGCGCCTTTGCGCCTTTGCGCCTGTTCTGTCTAGTCCCCGACCCCGCTCTGTAGACCCGGTCTGGCGGAGCTGAGTGAGACGTCGGAAAGGCAGGGCTGCGTTTTTGCGATGAAGGGCGCAATGCAAACGGAAAAACAGCTTGTGAATCACATGGGAAGCGTCGTGTCGTGTTTGTTGGCCACATACGAGGCCTGGCACGAAAGATTGCGTAGGCGCCCCAGTTCTGACAATGCTAGGCTGTTTTCTGTATGGCCCCCCTGGCTGGCATCCTGCACGCTAGCGGCTCTTTGCATGGGGCTAGCGCTACGCAAACACGGGTCCTGTCCCGCCGGATTTACCATCTGCCGCCGCCGAGAGCCCGTGCTTTGCGTTTCGGGCTGAGCAGCACTTGTTTCGTTGACGCAAGCCCTAAACCAGGTCCAAACAAGTCCATTTGGCCTGCCCGCCCGTCTTGTCTGCTTAGTCATTCGAAAAGAACCCCACGAAAATTTGGGCCCCGCCAAAACGAAAATCTGTGTGTGGTTTGTTTGCCCAAGACCGAGCCATCTGGGACTGGGCAATTTTCGTGACCATTTTGCCGTGGTGACTTTTTTTTTTTTGATTTTTTTTTTTTAATTCCTCTCCTCCCCTTTCCCGGTTCCTACGCTCCGCCCCCCTTTGCCAGTGTGCTTCTCATCAACTCTTGTCACTCTTTCTCTCCTTCCCCCCCACCCCCCTTTTCGACAAAATGAGCACCTTTCCCAACGGTGCGGCGCCCGCCCGCGCCAATGACCACGACAGCGACGTCGAGGAGGAGGCGCTCGTGGCCGACTACCAGGAGCAGGTCCAGTACGAAGACGGCCTCGAGGACCTCGAGCAGGTCAACTCGCTCACCCTCGCCCAGCAGAACGACGACATCCAGGCCCGCCTGGCCGCCGCTGCCCAGCCGCTGGACTTTTCCGCGCCCCTCGAGGTCAAGTTCCAGAGCTACGACGCCTATTGCAGTCTGTTTCACTTTATCCTGAACTCCGAGGGTCCGGTCGATCTGGAGCCTCCGTCGGTGAGTTTTTCTTCTTGTGTTCTTGGGGGGGGCTTCTCAGCTGTGGTCTTGATTCTGTGTGAATCGGCGCGGATCGTGTGATCCGTACGAGTCCTGTTCTCTTGTTCTAACTCTCCATGCTCTTCCGTCAGTACTACTGGGCCTGGGATGTCATCGATGAATTCATCTACCAGTTCAACTCGTTCTCGACCTACCGCATGCGCATTGCCCGCCAGTCCAACAACGAGGAGGAGATCGCCATGCTGCGCGAAAACCCCAACACCTGGGGCTGCTACAGCGTCCTCAACGTGCTGTACTCGCTGATACAACGATCCCAGATCACCGAGCAGCTGGCCGCGTCCAAGCGCAACGAGGACCCGGCTGCCGTGGCCGGCGAGTACGGCTCCAAGAACCTGTACCGCATGCTGGGCTACTTCTCCATCATTGGGCTCCTGCGCGTCCACTGTCTGCTGGGCGACTTCAGCCTGGCCCTCAAGACCATGGACGACATTGAGCTGAACAAGAAGGCCATGTTTGCGCGCGTCATGGCCGCGCACTTTACGACCTACTACTACATCGGCTTCTCGTACATGATGATGCGCCGCTACGCCGACGCCATCCGCATGTTCAGCCACATCCTGGTGTACGTGTCGCGCACCAAGAACTTCCAGAAGAACGCGCAGTACGACTCCATCACCAAGAAGAACGACCAGATGTACGCCCTGATCGCCATCTGCGTCGCCTTCCACCCCACGCGCCTGGACGACGCCATCCACACCCAGATCCGCGAGAAGTACGGCGACCAGCTGCTCAAGCTGCAGCGCGGCGGGCCCGAGTCGCTTCCCATCTTCGAGGAGCTCTTCAAGGCCGCCTGCCCCAAGTTCATCTCGCCGGTGCCGCCAGACTTTGACAACCCGGAGGCCAACGTCGACCCCATCGAGCACCACTTGGCCATCTTCATGGACGAGGTCAAGACCAACATGTGGAGCCCCACGGTCAAGTCGTACCTGCGCCTGTACACCACCATGGATCTCAAGAAGCTGGCCGGCTTCCTGGACGTGCGGCCCGAGGAGCTGCGCTCGTGGCTCCTGGTCAACAAGCAGCGCACCAAGCAGCTGCGGTGGACCGACCAGCGGCTGCTGGACGGCGATTGGATCAACGTCAGCGACCTGGACTATGCTCTGCAGGGGGTGCGTTTACATTCTACTCTCTTTTGTTTTCGTTTTGCTTCGTTTTTGTTCTCTTTTTTTGGATTTGTTTTCTTCCCATTTTCCTATTTTCCCCATGTTCCCTAAATTTTCTATATTTTGTTTTTGGCTGCCCTTCACATATCCATACTAACAACCGCAGGACCTCATCCACGTCTCGGAAGCTAAGGTCGGCCGGAAACTGGTGGACTGGTACCTTCGCAACCTGTCCCGGACCTATAACTAAAGAGGCACAGTCCCTCTCGCGGCCACTCACACCAACCTCACTCCAAAAGAATACGAAATACCCTGTATTGTTGCGATATGGCACTACAGAAAAGGAGATTTCGCATTCCCTCCCAACTATTCATGGCGTCATTTCGGCTGTGTAATCTCTCCACAGGGAAAGCAAGGACGGAAAAGCAATGGAAAAAAAGCAAAATGAGCGAGATATCTTACACACGAAACGGGGAAATCCGAAGAAAAAGAAACGGGAGAGCGCGGGAAGTCTGCATCAAAAAAAGCCAATTTCTGCGAGCTGCTTTCTCTTTTGGTGTTTTTATTGTTTTTCTAGGTTTTTTATCTCTCTTCTTTTTTTTTTTTTTTTTTGGTATGTGTGTTATGTGTGGTTTCCCTCCTCGGCAGTCGAGGACGAGGTGCGCACGGGTGTCACAAGTGTGATAGCTCAGAAAAAGCGTGCAGCTCACCATGAAATGATATCTTACAACGGTAGCGGAGGCTGTCCCGGCCATGCGTGGAAGACGGGGCGAAGACGGGGTTCAAATATGGGGATTAGGTAGGGGGGACATCCATAGGAAACTGGGCCATGCCACAAATGACACAATCTAGACGTACAAAGCCATGTTCGACGTGGGCGAAATGTGACAGAATCGTGACAGAAACTGGGAAAGGTCCAAAAAAAAAATGCAGCGAGTTGATTGACGAAAACAAAGAGGTGAGGATGCAACGCCTGCAAGGCAATAAGAACGCTTCTGTAATAAGCCATGAGTCAATGGCTGGGCGACGTTGCGATCCCTTCTTGGTTGCATCGAGTCGGAATATAGAGTTCGTGGCAAGATACCCGGTTGCCCTTTTTATTGCCCTTTTCTTTTCGAGCCTTGCTCGGTGCGAACCTGTCGGAACAGGGCCAAAGCCGTTCGGTCATACGAACCACAGAGCTTTATCCTGCGGTTCTATGCGGCCGCTCTGCTATGTAACGACAAAGTATGACGTGGACACAACGCGGTTGCCAAGAACAGTAAGAACAGACACACCTTGCGAACAGGGTCAGCGTTGAAAATGGAGTGACTGTGGTGTTAGTTCGGCTTGATGTGTGTGGGAGTAGTAGTTGGGCAGTTGATCCTTGCTAACTAGGCTGCAAGTTTCCCTATTGCTGTGGTGTACAGAGCGGTGAGGAAGGCGCACCCTGCGCTCTCTTGCCTGTGAGTCGGGCAGCACGTGAAGACGTACATAGTAGGTAGGGAAAGAGAGAAAAAGAAAGAGCAGAAAAAAGAAACAAAAGCACAAAAGCACAGAAGTGCGCCCACATACGGCACAAACGCACACCCCCCCCCCAAAAAAGTGCAAATACAGAAGCCGGCGTATCAAAAGCGATCGCGTGGGCGAACGGGGACGCTGACTGGCTGAGTTTAGCAGGGCGCTGGCCTGGCTGGGTGGCCGTCCACATCTCACAAACCAAAGGCCCGAACCACAAACGTTATCCTTTTTTTGCTCTATGCTTTCCCGCCCCCTGACTACTCAGCCCAACACAGCTTCTGTCTCATCCCCCTCCATCTCGACTAATCTTCTTTTTCTCAGTCTTTCTCTGCTTTTTTTTTCCCCCTTTCTCTTCCCGCTTCTCCTGTTTCTTTTTGTCCACCCCCCTTGGACAACACATATCTCCATCTTGTTCTCCTGTTCTCCAGTCGGATGCTTAGTTCCTGTGTCTTTTCCCTGCTCTTCCTGGTTTGGAGGCCTCTGCCAAGGCTGCGGAGGACCAAAAACGACGTGCCCCATGCCATCCACCCGACCTTCGGCCGCAGGTTTTGCTTGTTCTCCCTCACTGGCAGTCGCTTTTCTTGGTTCTTGGGTGGGTATTTTATCAGGCCAATCCGGTCGAATCGAACTTGGGCAGAGCGGAATAAGCTTTACACACGATAGGACAAGCTCGTACATATGCAGTATGCACGAGTATGGATGGTATAATAATAATATGCTACATACATCAGTAATATATGGCGGCAGACGGCAGGGGAGCCAAAAAGTACACCGTAGACAGCTCAGTCCAACCGCTCTCTTTCGTAGGGCTGTTGGGCTGGTCACTGCCCAGAGCTCCGCCGGATTTTTTTTTTTGGGTTGTCTTTTGTGGTTGCCTCTCTGCCCTTCTTTTTGTCGCCGTTTACCGGCCGTTCCCTTGATGAGGAAGGCACGAAGCGCGTCCTGGCCCCACAGAACGTTGGCCGTTATATTGCTCTTGCCCTTCATTCATCTCTTCTGCCTTTGTCAACAGTTCGTTCCTTCCCATGCTGGGGTCAGCCCGCGGCCCCTGGGGCTACGCTTTGGGCGGGCTGTTCTGTTGATGGCCAGCCTTCGGGCAGGAGGGCCACTCTTGGTCGCAGTGCCAAGACACCCAAGGAGGTGAAGCTGGCTCTGGCCAGTCCTTGGCAGAAATGACACCCCTCCCCCTTGATGGCACTACAGCCGTGAAAATAAGCCCACGCTCTTTCAGCCCAGGTAGACAGTAAAAAACATAACAGCAGCAGGCAGCAGGGCAGCAGGGCCGCAGGGCAACACTGATACATAGCAGGACGGGTCCCTCCTTTCTCTTCTGCATATTCTCCCCTTCCTATCGCAATCCGGGCTCTATCTATCTCCCGGGACGTCCTGCTGTGCTCTGGTTGGCTTGTTTGTTCTCGTAGACGGCAGCCATTGGTTGGGCAGACCAGACCACACACAGACGCACATATCGACGTCTTTTCTGCTTGGTTTTTGGTTTTTATTTTTGTTGTTTTTTTCCTGTTTTTCCTGTGCTTCTTCTTCTCTTCCTCTTTTCTTAGTTTTGACCTGCTCTTGCCTTTCTCGGTGTCTTTCCCGGTGTCTCCCAACAAGGCTACTGCTGTCTCTTAGTGGTTTCTCCCGCGGAGAAGCAAAGGCGTTAACCCGCTCCTGCTGTTTTGGCTCACGGCGTCTCAAGTCGCTCCTGCCTCAGGCGATATTGCCAGAGTGTGGTAGCCGCAGCCGCTTTTATCGGCGGTTTCCCACCCTGTTCTACAGAGTCCTGTGTGCCTTCTGTTCTGCTTTGCAGCTATTTTTTTTTTTTTTAACTTTTCTGTCTTATCCCTTTCGTGCCTCGGTCGTTCCCACAGACTTTCTCTTACGAGAAGATCTAGAGGCCACCTACCGAGCCGAGCTGTGCTAGCCAGGGGCAGACGTCACTCCCCCTTGCGGCCCGAACACCAGCGCCTTGTTCTGCGCCGTCCTGCTTTCCCTCACATGAGGGTCCTGTGTGTTGACTTTACCCTCATGCGTCTCTGTGCCAAATAGCCTTTGCTGGCCTCACTTGAGGCCATCCGAGCACTGGCACGAAGCGAGCACGAGCACCAACTCACGAGCACAGCAGCAACAAGAACAGCAGCACCATCGCCTGTACAGCTAGACAGACAAGATTGAAGAAGACACGGAGCAGAGTCTTGAGACTTTTGACCTCCGGGAAGCTCAGAACAGACCACTTCAAACGGCCCTGGAGAGCACTGTTCTCAAACAAGGGGGAAAAATAAGAAAATTATCATGGCCGAGGCATCTGGTCAGCCGCCTGGCGAGGAAGCCACTCGGGTGTCTGGCGAAGCATCGGACCAGCTGAGTCCGCTGCCGACTTTCGGGGCTGTCAAGCCCGCGAGCGCAGACGTGTCGCCCATGACCAAGGACCCGCCCAAGCTCGACACCAGCGGCAGCTACTTTCCGCCTGTTCAGGAAATTGCAGCAGCTGCGTCGTCTGCAGCCACGGCAGCCACGGCTTCAACTGAAACAGCAGCAGCTCCAACAGCTGCGCCTTCCGCCACGACGACAGTGGCTCCTGCAGCACGCCACCTCCCCGGCGATGCGCTGTCTGAAGGACCGGAGACGTCTTCCAGCAGCGGCGGATCGATGGCCCACCCCAGCCCTCAGCTGCCGGTGACACTGGATCTTGGCAACAGCAACGACACGGGCGGCAGCGGCCGGTGGTCTCGACGACTGTCGGTCATGTTTCGCCAGCCTACCAACCCAACCCTGCCCCAGGGGACTCCCAAGCGGATCCAGTACCGCTCGCCGAGTCCCGGAGAGAGGTGAGTCTGATAACGGTGTTGAGCGTTCTCTTGTTTGTCCACGTCCCCAGCCCGAAAACACACTCAAAGGCACAGCACAATGCATATCAAAACATGGAAAGCACGCATTTCAAAAGCACACGAGCAGAAGCACACGAGCAGACCAGATGCACACACAGGTGCACGTGCGCATGCACGCATCCTCCTTCATCCATCGCAACACGCATAAACACACTGGCACATAGTTACCTTCTCCCTGTGATAATCATCCCCGGGGCAAATTTTCTCCACGAGATGTTTCTTCGGGTTGCACCTTTATCCTGCGCATCCTCGTCTAGGGGGGATCTTCTCAGGGGGCATCGCCTCGGGGAGATTCTCCTGAATACCACTCGTCGGCAGGCCAATCACCGCACAAGAACACCATCTGCATGGTCGCTATCGGCGGATCTGAGAATACCCTTTCCCAGCCCGACAACCCCAACCTTTGGCGGCCTTCATCCCACCAACGCAGACGACGTTGCATGCCAGCTGCGGGGAACGGAAGCCGATGTCCAGCGTCCATGGAGGGTAGAAAGATGCGCCAACCATTGCCTAGAGCCACTAGGGCGTCCTCACGGGTGTCTGGGCGGGTCTAGAGGTGGTCCTCCCGAGCTCCAGTTGGGGGGGGGGGATTGATAGCCTGCGACAATGGGCGACGATTGGCGGCAAGTGCGAAGTCATAGCTGGCGATCGGTGTGCCCGTCTTCCTCGGCCGCGCGCTACATCCAGGGCAGCTAGTTTCTCTCCAGCCAGCCGTGCAACAGACGCCCCAATCTTCCCCAGCCAGACAACGAGAACAGCCAGGAGCAACTAGCAACTAGTTAGGACAACTACGAGCAACCAGGTGGTGCCTGCATCCTCCAGCCGACGGTGCCGCCACCCAGTACTGGAATGCTGCCACTTTCTGCAACGGCCCACGATTTGCCTGTGTTGCCTCGTACCCCAACGTCCGAGGCCTAGCCTGAAGACGGCGTCGTTTTCTAGTCGGGACACTGTTCGCAGATGGGGAATCGCACAGGCCTAATTAGCTACACTTATTCGCAACTGGGCGTCCTTTGCTCCCTCTGCCTTCCCCTCCCGCACAGCCACCCCACCTAACTCGCCACAGATTTTTGCCTTACGCCGTGTATCTCTCGCCCAGCTGTCGTTCCCATTTGTTCCCATTCCTTAAAATCCTCGTGACGTCGTTGCCCTCCCCCCCTTCTCGTTTTCCTTCGTGCTCATTTTTTTTTTTTGGTCTTTCCCTCCGATCGATACCACATTTACCATTCTGGTTGCATTGCGTCTGCTCCTGTTCGTATGGGACAGCCAAACTCCTAATACTACACGTCATGACAACGCTAACAGAGACGCAATCTGCGCCCCCCACGACCACCAGGTTCCGGCACCATGTCGGATTTGACAACATCCCAGTCGGCGAGCCCACGAGGAGCAACAGCCTTAGTTACACACTGAGCATCAGCCACCGCGGCTACCACCCTCGGCGCCGGTCGAGGACGATGATGGTGGGCATTGATCAGCACGTGTACTCCGACTTTGCGCTGCAATGGCTGCTGGACGAATACGCCGACAACGGCGACGAGATCATTTGCGTGCACGTCACCGAGAGCGTCGTGCGCATGGGCGAGGCTAAGAACTACAAGGCGCAGGCGGAAGCCATGGTGGAGCGCATCAAGACCAAGATTCCTGGCGACTGTGCGATCAGCGTGAAGCTGGAGTATTCTGTTGGGAAGCTGCATGCCACTTTCCAGAAACTGGTGCGCAGAGCCTTGCCACCCTTCCCTTCGCCTAAAACCTGAAATGCTGTACTGACGCAAACGCTTTTCTTTTTTTTTTTTCTTTTTTTCCCCTACAGATCTCCGTATATCAGCCGTCCATGCTGGTCGTCGGGACGAAAGGGCGGTCACTGGGCGGCTTCCAAGGCCTGGTCAACACGAATTCGTTTTCCAAGTACTGCCTGCAGTACTCTCCCATTCCCACCGTCGTCGTTCGGGATTACGAGAAGCGCAAGAAGAAGAAGGAGAAGCGGACCAACGATCCGACCCGGCAGAGCTACGCGTCCATGCTCGCTGCTACCGACGGCGTGCACGAAGCGAACCTCGAGGGCACAAATCAGTACAACATAGAGGCCCGTCTGTCGCCTGCCGAGGAGGCGCACAAGGTCGCCGCGGCCATTGGCCTGCCGGCCTCGTTCGATCCCACACTGAAGCCGATCGACGTCGACGCCGTCCTGGGACGCCGGTCGAGGACGCCGTCGCCATCGCCGACCACATCTCCCTCTAGTTCGCCGACGCTCAAGAAAGTTGTGTCGGCGCCCGCACAAGCCAAGACAGCGGTCGTCGAGGAGAGCGACGACGAAGAATCCGAGGAAGAGTTTGGAGAAAAGGGCAATCAGAACCAGAAGTCGCTCCAGGCAGCCAAGGAGAGCCAAAAGCAGCAAAAGAAGAAGCTGCACGAAATGGAGGTCGGCGAGGCGGCGGCGCTGTTCAAGAAGGTCATGGACGAAAGTGACGACGACGATGACGACGACAATGGTGGCACCAAGACATGATTGCATGCAGTGTGCTCTCAAAGAGTGTGTCTCGGTGCTTTCCGTGTTCCGTTTTCCTAGGATCTTGCGTCCATCTTCCAGGGGTTCATATCTTCTTTTCTGTTCATTCATTCAGGCATGTCTAACGAATCAGCGCCATTGTCGACTTTGGGGGGGAAAGGAGCACACGAATGTTGTGATTGGATTGTTCTTTGTGTTAACATTTTTGTTGTCTCATTTTTCTTTTCTTTTTCTCTACTACTCGTACTTTTCTTTTTTGTTTTTGATTCGGTGCAAGGCAATGTTTCTCGTGTTTTTTTTTTTGAATGTTTGGATCAATTGCGCCCGTGGTTATTGGGGATATAAAACAGAGCAGACAAGAACAGAGACAATAAAAAAGAAAAAAAGGAAAGAAAGAAAAAAAAGCCCTGAAACGTGCACAATGAATCTATGTACCAGGTTCTAGCTTTTCAAGCACCACACATTGGCATGTTGCATGACTTCATGTCTTGGGGCCTAGTTCCGTTTACAATGCTCGAGCCCCTGCATGCGACCAGCAGAAGAGTGGTGAACCTGTCGCATCCTTCGACGCCATGGCTCCGTGTTTGCGTAGCCCAGAGGCTATTCAGGTGCGTGTACGGGATGGTCTGGCTCTCGGGGTTCAGCAGCCCCTTTGTCTCGGCGCTGTCGCGCACGCGGGTCCAGAGATCCGTCCCGGGATCTGGAGACACGACCTTTCCAGGCAGCTGGGCCGTCGTCGTCGTCGTCGCCGGACGGGGCAGATAGACCGGCAGTTGACTCAGTTCGGTCAGCAGAGGGCACTGCTGGTAGGCCAGCACCGAGTAGACACAGCGCAGCAGGCAGGACGCGAGGACGGTGCGGTAGGCGCTGACCACTTCCTCCTGGGAGAGGGGCCACAATGGTGGACTGGTGCCGCCGCCGCCGCCGCCGCAGGGGGGCCACGACGAGGACGACGACAGCTGCTGTTGTGGTGGTGGCGGTGGCGGTGTTGTCATTGTTGTCTGCCAGCCATAGCCGTCACCCACGATGTCGTCTTGCGTGTTTTCCGTGTTTTCCGTGTTTTCCGTGTTTTCCGTGTACGCGTACGGGGCGGTGGCCGCCGCCGCCGCCATGGTCGGGGCCTGGAGCGTGAGCATCTGGGTGCGCAGCATCAGCGCCCGCGTCCAGGCCGCCAGCAGCGCCTCGCGCTCCCGGGCCTTGCGCCGCTGGCCGGGGTCGTCGCTGAACATGCCCATGGTCTGGTAGAGCGTCATAGCCTGCGCGCGGGCGAGCTCGTCGCGGAAGCCGGCCACCATGCTCTCCCGGCGCGCGGTGGCCGCCGCGCCGTTGCCGGTCGAGGCGTGGTCGGTCCCGTCCTCGGCGGCACCAGGGGGGCCCGGGCCGCACGCGCCCCGCAGCGTGGCCGACGCGGCCAGCTGGTCCATCTCGGACGCGAGGTATTGGTGGAAGAAGAGCCGGCCGGGCCGGGTCAGTGTGCAGTACGCCGCGCACACGCCGAGGGCCCTCTGCAGCGACGGGTGCAGCGGGGGCGGCGGTGGCGGTGGCGGTTCGTTGTTGTTGTTGTTGTTGTTCTTGGGCAAGGCAGGAGGAGGAGGATGAAGAATAAAGGGGCTGGACGCCGTCGTGGCAAACGACCCGACAAAGGCGATCAGCTCGCGCGCACAGTACCGCCAGGTGTCGAGCTCGAAGCGGCGCGGCCACATCTGGATCACGGGCAAGGTCCGGGGCAGGTTGGGGGGGCCCGGTGCCAGGCTGCTGTCCGGCGGTCCCGGTCTCCCCCTCGCCGGCCGGCCGGTCCGGGACGGGTGCTGGTCGTGGTGGTGCTGGTGCTGGTGCTGGTGCTGGTGCTGGTGCTGGTGCTGTCTCCGGCGGCGCAGGCAGCGATCACGGTCCTGCCGATGCTCGCATGGGCCCGGGCCTGCCCCGAAGACGGCCGTGCTGGTGCTGCTGCCAGGGTGTGCAGCCGGGTCCGCACCCGCGGTCCCACCAGGGGGCCCCCCTTCTGTCTGTCTTGTGCTGGGCAGCTCTGCCGCAGGTGGGGGTCCTAGAGGGGGCATGGGCGGGCCCGGGACGCCATAGCTTGCGAGATCGAGCAAGCCATGCAGCGTGGTGGGAGGGAAGGACCCATTCGAGTCCGCCGCGGCGCTGGCACGCATACGCAGCCCGGCCGAAGCCGCTCCGGTTTCTGGTACTCTGGATTGGTCATGGCCCGGTCCCTCGAGCCCCTCCTGCTCCCGTCCCAGGGACTGTGCAGAGGAGGCCCGCACCAAGCCGCTGTGCGGCGTCTGCTCGTCCGGGGTGCTGGGTGGCCGTGGCAGCGGCAAGAAGGGGTACGGATAGACACAGGCAATGGCCTTTTTGGCGCAGCGCCGACACGCCGGGCCGTCTCGCTCGCAGCGCCGCTTGGCCGCGACGCAGGCCGCGCAGGATGTTCTGCGGAGGGACGACATGGTGTTGGGGGGGCGAGGATCACTCGTCACCAGACAGACGTGGAGCGGGCGAGTTTGATCGAGACGGAAAAAGGGCTGCCCTATTGCCGGCGGGATTTCTAAGCTAGGACGCGGTTGCGCTGTCCTACACAGCAAGAACGAAGCGTGCCGCCTCGGCGGGCGTGGAGGACCCACTTCTCTCCGCAAAACGCTCTGCGGCGGCTTGACAAGAGTTCACCCGAGAATCCTGGACGGGCGCACATGCCCCCCCCCCCGTGGTGGAAGAGGGGGGCGGTGGCGGGCAGGCGATCCGAGGAAGGCGTATATAAAGAGAGGCGGACGTCGCTGGCAGCGCGGCAGGTGCTGGGGGAGGCCAGCACCGAATACCTGTCCTCTGTCTTTGCGTGGACACTTTTGGCTGTCACGAACAACGAGACCAAACAGGGCCCCTTTCCAGCCAGCCCTTTCAGCAGCCAGCCCTTTCCAGCCAGCCCTTTCAGCAAGCCCTTTCAGCAAGCCAACGGCCCCGATCCTCGCGCGGCAGACAAGATGTCGATCACCGAGTTTATCATCCCGCAGTTCACCAAGGACGAGGCCCAGCTGCAGCAGCTCGCGACCGTGCTGCCGGCGGCGGCCAGGGCCACCTTTGGGGGCGTGCCGGGGCTGCTGACCCACTACCAGGGCCGGATCCTTCAGGCACGCGACCTGTCCGCGGGCACGGCGATGGAGACCAGCGGCATTGTGATCACTCTAGGCGCGTACTGCTCGGTGGGAGATCGGTTCTGTCCCCATGCGTCGTGGGGGGGGCGGGGGGGGCGTCTTGTCTCCTCTCGCTAACACCCTGGCAGAATGGGACCAGCTGTCGTCCTTTGCGACCTTTTTCGGGTCCGACAAGCTGGTGGCCTTCAAGACCCGCGTCAAGCCGTTCCTGGTCGCGCCGCCTGTGCCCGAGCTGTTCCGCTCGGACACGGTGGCCCGGTCGGGCGGCACGACGCAGAGCAAGCTGACCCAGTACGTCCGCGTGACGCCGAGCAGCAGCGCCGCGGAGGCGCAGGCCGGCGTCGAGGCCGCGTGGGCGGCGCTGGTGGCCAGCCTGGGCGCGCAGGCGACGGCGAGCTTCGCGGCCTGGGGCACCCACACCACAGCCGGGTTTGCCGGGCTGCTCGGGTGGGACAGCGTGGAGGTATGGGCGCGTCCCCGATGCCGATGGGCAGCTGTGAGCAAAGACGCGAACGCGACGTGAACGTGGGCTGACCAGACCAATTCTTTGCCAGGACTTTGAGGCGGCGGCGCAGACACCGGCGGCGCAGAAGAGCCTGGAGGACCTGACTGGGCAGGGCGCCGTGCAGTCGTATCTGTTGCAGCTGGAGAAGCAGTAAGCACGGAGACGTCCGTGCTGTATATGAAAAAAACGTGTAAAACGCAACTCTACGAATATGAAGACGGTCAAGAATACAAATACTGTTGTAGAATAAATACAATGGAAAAAAAAAGACTCGTTTTGCTCCAGACTCCACCGTTTTTGTCTATCCCCCCCCTTATACATAGGCCCGGTGGAAGTCGTTCCAGCTGGGATCGGCCTCGTCGTCGCCGCTGTCGTCGTCTTCGGGCCGGCCGTAGCCGCCGCCGCCGGGGGTGTTGATCTGCACGTACTCGCCCGGCTCGAGGGCCACGACGGCCTTGCCGCCCAGGTTCATGCGCTCCAGGCGCGGGGTCGCCTCGCCGCTGAACTTGTAGACGCAGTTCTCGCCGCGCTGGCCCGGGCGGCCGCCGGCCATGCCGTAGGGGCGGTAGACGCGGCGGTCGCTGAGGATGCTAAAGGTGAGGCGGGCGCGGGCCTCGATCTCGCGGGTGATGCCGTCGCCGCCGCGCCAGCGGCCGCGGCCGCCGCTGCCGGGCCGCAGGCCGTAGCGCCGGACGAGCACGGGGGTACGCTTCTCGACGACCTCGCTGTCGGTCTGGCGGGTGTTGGTGGAGTGGACGTGGACGCCGCTGGCGCCGTGGTAGCCGGCGCCGGCGCCGACGCCGCCGCCGATGGACTCGCCGTAGTTCCAGCCGGGCTCGACGGCGCCGGTGTGCGGGTTGGTGCCGCCCATGCCCCAGCCGAACGAGTTGGCGCAGCCCTGGCTGGCGCCGAAGCGGCCAAAGGCGCGCAGGACGAGGTCGACGACGCGCTGGCTGGCGAGCGTGGACCCGCAGATGGCGACGCCCGGGCCGGGGTTGAGGACGGAGCCGGCGGGGACGCGGATGGTGCAGGGCGCGAGGCAGCCCTGGTTGA
This sequence comes from Raffaelea ambrosiae, assembly GCA_002778195.1. NCBI lineage: Eukaryota > Fungi > Ascomycota > Sordariomycetes > Ophiostomatales > Ophiostomataceae > Raffaelea > Raffaelea ambrosiae. The sequence goes on along the minus strand of PCDI01000005.1, from coordinate 2,109,078 downwards.
GGGGGATGGCGAGGTCGACGAGGCAGCGGATGGCGTACAGGATGGCCGAGTGCGTGATCGAGAGCGGGCAGTTGTAGTTGCCCCACATCTGGGGCCCGGAGCCGGCAAAGTCGAAGACGGCGCTGCCGGCGACGGGGTCGATGGTGATGGCGACCTTCATGGCGGTGCCGTCGTCGAGGTAGTCGGTGGCGGCCAGGGGCTGCCGCGTCTCGGCGGCGGTGGCGGTGGCGGCGGCGGCGACCGCGCGGAAGAAGTGGCGCACGGCGGCCTCGGCGGTGGCCTGGATGCCGCGCATGTAGCGGTGGACGACGGGCCGGGCGTACTCGCGGCACAGCTTCTGCAGCAGGACGATGCCGCGCTGGTTGGCCGAGGTCTGGGCCCGCAGGTCGGACAGGTTGTCCTGGAGGCGGCGGGTGGCGCTGCAGCCGGGGCGGGCGGCGACGCCGGCGAACAGGGCGCGCACGTCGTCCTCGAGGAAGACGCCGCCGCTGACAATCTTCATGGTCGGCACCACGATGCCCTCTTCCCACAGCATCTTGGACTCGGGCATCATGCTGGTGATGCCTTTGCCGCCGATGTCGGTGTGGTGGCCACGCGAGGCCACATAGAAGGCGATCTTGGGCCTGTGCTTGCGTCCGTCTTTGCTGTCTTTGCTGTCGTCTTTGCCGACGTCTTTGCTGTCGACGACGTCGACGACGTCGTCATCGTCTTTGCCGGCATTTTCACCCTTGCTGTCGACGTCTTTGTCTTTGCCGTCTCCGACATCTCCGACATCTCCGACGTCTTCGACGTCGGAGACGTCGTCGTCGTCGTCATCGTCATCCACAAACACCGGCGTCACCACCGTCAAATCCGGCAGGTGCGTCCCCCCCCACTGCGGGTGGTTCGTCAGCAGCACGTCGCCCGGCCGCAGACGCCCGCGCCAGTGCCTGTGCTGGGCCTGCACGGCAAACTGCATGCTGCCGAGGTGGATGGGGATGTGCGGGGCGTTGGCCACCAGCTTGCCGTCCGGCGCGAACACGGCGCACGAGAAGTCGAGGCGCTCCTTGATGCTGCTCGAGATGGACGTGCGCTGCAGCGTGTGGCCCATCTGCTCGGCAATGGCCATGAACCGGTGGGCAAAGACGGACAGCCGGACGGGGTCGAGGGGGGGGGGCGCCGGGGAGGGAGCCGGGGGGGCAGTCGGGGCAGCCGGGGCAGCCGGGGGGGTCGCCGGGGAGGCCGCCGGGGGGGCCGTCGGGGGGGCAGTCGGGATGGGAGCCGGGGAGGGAGCCGGGGGGACCGCCGGGGGGGCCGCCGGAGTGGTGGCAGGAGGGTCGCCGCCGTGGTCTGGCTCCTCCTCCCTCTTGTCCATCACCACATAGGTCGGCAGGATGTGGGCCAGGAAGGCGGGCTCGACCACAAGCGTCTGCGTCTGGTCGATGACCAGGGCCGGCCCGTGGAGGACGCTGCCCGCCGGCACCTCGTCCAGCTTGTACACCGGCGTCGCCTGCCAGCGGCCGTCAAAGTACGCCTGCTGTGTCGTCGTCGCGCGGTCCCCGGCCAGCACGGTCCGGCTCGACGCGGCCAGCTCCTCGTAGGCCGACGGCTCCGTCCGCGGCGACCCCGTGCTGCGTCCGGTGCCGCGCACCACGACGGACTCGACCATGATGGGCCGGCTCATGGAAAAGGCAAACTCGCGCAGGTGCGTGGCCCGGAACGCCGCCGCGTAGTCGCCGTCGGCCGGCCGCGCGATGGCCAGGTCCGTGTCGGTGCCCGCGTACTTGAGCACCAGCAGCTCGTCCAGCACGAGGCGGCTGCTGCTGCTGCCGCTGCTGTTGCTGCTGCTGCTGCTGTCCGTGGCCGGGGGCGCGGCGGCCGCCGCGCCCTGGGCCACCAGCGCGCGCGTCACCCGGGCCCGGAGGTCGGCCACGACGCCGCGCAGGCCGGCCATGGCCGCGGCGTCGTCCAGCGCGGCGGCGTAGGGGGCGACGGCCTCGCTCTGCAGCGCGGCGTGGCCGATGCCGTGGGCCGACAGCAGCGACGACAGGCGGTGGACGAGCACGCGGCGGATGCCGAGGGTGTCGGCGAGGGCGCAGGCGTGCTGGCCGCCGGCGCCGCCGAAGCTGACGAGGTGGTGGCGCTCGGGCGCGTAGCCGCGGGCCTCGGTGGCGTTGCGGATCGGCCGGCTCATGGTCTCGTTGGCGACGTGCAGGAAGCCGGCGGCGACCTCGGCGGCCGACAGGCGCTGGCCGGTCTGCCGGTTGAAGTCGGCCGTCACGGCGGCCATGCGGGCGGCCACGACGGCGGTGTCGAGCGGCTGGTCGCCGCCGGCGCCGAAGATGGCCGGGAACGACGACAGCACGAGGCGGCCCAGGAACAGGTTGGCGTCGGTCACCGTCAGCGGGCCGCCCTTGCGGTAGCAGGCCGGCCCCGGGTGGGCGCCGGCGGACGCCGGGCCGACCGCCAGCAGGCCGTTGCGCGCACACAGCACGGAGCCGCCGCCGGCGGCCACGGTGGCGATGTTGAGCATGGTCAGGTGCAGGGTGCGCCCCGCAATGGTCGTCTGCTGCAGGTAGTCGTAGGCGCCGTCGTAGCGCGCCACGTCGGTGCTGGTGCCGCCCATGTCGAAGCCGATGACGGGCGTGCCCTCGCGCGCGTCAAAGCACCGCGCCGTGCCCACGACGCCGCCGGCCGGCCCGCTGAGCAGCGCCTCGTTGCCGCGGAACCGGTCCGCCTGCCGGAGGCCGCCGTCCGAGCACATGAACTCGACGCGCCGCGGCGGCACGGCAAAGCCGGCCTGGAAGCCGGCCACGTAGCGCCGCACAAGCGGGTACAGGTACGCCTCCGAGCACGTCGAGTTGCTGCGGTGGACAAACTTGATCGTCGGCCGCGTCGCCGACGAGATCGTCACGTAGCGGAAGCCCACGTCGCGCGCGATCGCCGCCACCGTCTGCTCGTGGTCCGGGAACACGTACGCGTGCATGAAGCAGACGGCCAGCGACGTGAAGCCGTCGGCCCGCAGCGCCGCGAGCTGCGCGCGGACGGCCGCCCGGTCCGGCCGCCGCAGCACGCGCACGACCTCGCCGCTGGGCGTCTGGACCAGGTCGGCGTCCGGCCGGGCCTGCTGCTGCCGGGCCTGCTGCTTCTGGGCCTTGAACGGGTCGAGGTCGTAGTCCTCCAGGGTCACCCGCTCGTCGATCTCGACGACCTGCGCGTGCAGCGCCTCTGCTTTGCGGACCCGGAGATTGAACAGCTCGGGCCGCGACTGGTCGCCGATGACGCAGACGTCTTTGAAGCCTGTCTGTGTGAGAGCTGCGGACCGGCCGGGAACAGGCAACACAACACGGGGTGGGGGTCGTCTTCTTACCCTTGGTCGTGGCAAAGGCAAACCGTTCGCCGGTGCCTGTGAGCAGGGCGTTGGTGGCGATCGTCGTGCCAATGCGGCAGGACGCTGTTTGGGGTCGGTCAATGGGGAACAGGACGCAGGAAAACCCAAGGCAACGGGGAAAGAAGCCGCATCGACCAACCTATTCGCGAGGCATCCAGCTTCTCGCCCGGCGCAATCGTCTTGCCTTCGTACCGCTCCAGGACCCTGCGGATGGCCTCGGTGGGCGCATCGGCATAGTTGGCCGGGTCTTCGGACAGCAGCTTGAAGATGAACGGGTTCTGGCCGTCGGCATCCGTGGCGATCACGTCGCAGAACGTGCCGCCCCGGTCGATGGACACGCGGATGTCCATGGTGGTTCGCAAGGACGACGTCCCAAGGCAACTAACTGGTGGCCTGTCTGGAATGCGTGGCGCTTTCAATGGCCTTCCATGGCCTTCAATGGCATGCCCTGGCTTGGCTCTGCAAAAGACCCTGCACGGGCCGCCCTAGACAGGCGCTGCGCTTTTAATCCATCTCTAGTCCAGGCCGTCATGCTGGGCCCCATCAAAGGCTCGGAATGGCGCGATAGGGCCCAGCGACGGACGGCGTCGGAGTCCGCCCGACGGCCAGATCTTGGCCGGCCCTACAGGCTACAACAGCACCACCAGAGTCGCATCCAACAACATCGCATTGTAGTATGACTTGCACAACCCTATCCACTATCCATTCTCGTATCTGACAATCCCAGAAACTCCCGTATCTTGGCCAGCACCAGCTCGGTCTTCTCCAGATGCACGCCGTGGTTGGCGCCCGGAACCACGACCAGCTCGGCCTGCTGGACCTTGCCGGCAATCTCGCGCGCGTTCTCTGCCGTGTGTGCGCGCTGTTAGTGCTTGTCTATCCTACAGCCAGCCATGGCAGGCTGTGTTCGGGCTGTGTTTCGGCCACACCCACCTGGCGGGCAGATCCAGTCGCGGTCGCCCACAATCACCAGCGTCTTGGCCGTGATGGCGCCGAGCTGGTCGCGGTAGTCAAAGTACTTTTCCTGTTCCGAATACAGGTCGTCTGGGACGCTGTCAACGGGGCTCTCTCTCTCTCCGAGACGCCTCTCCCCGATCTCCTCGCGCGGCCGCGTCCAACTCACTGTGGGATTCCGCAACGTGGACCGTGTCGCGGCAGGCACGCAGGCCCGCATTGGCATCGTAGCTGTCGCTGTACAGGGGCATCATGGCAAAGTGCACCAGCTTGAACTCCTCGTCGTCCTCGTAGGCGCCAAACACCTTGTCGCGCAGCATCTCTCTGGAGAAGCTGGGCACCCGGCCCATGCGCGCCTCGAGCGTCCGGATGGCACCCTCCTCGTCTGGGAAGCAAGTTTGAAAGTGAATGTCAACAGGAAAGAAGAAGAAGAGGAAGAGGAGGAAGAAGAAAGAGGAAAGAAGAAAGAAGAAAGAAAACGAAAAGGGAAACAAAAACAAAAACTCACGATGGTATGAAGGCGCTGTGCCTCGCAGAATCAGGTGCGACACCCGCGAGGCGTAGGTGATGGCATACTGCTGTGCCAGGAACCCGCCAAAGCTGCCGCCACAGATCACAGCCGGCTTGTCCGGCCCCAGAAAGTGCCGCCGCACGCCTTCAATGTCGTCGACAATCTGCCCAAACGTGTACGGCCTGGTGCGCGAGCTTGCCCCGTGGCCCCGGTAGTCAAACGACACAACGCGCAGCTGGTCGTCCAGCCGACTGTACACCTTGTAGTCCGACCTGTGGTCTCCTTGGTTCAACGTCAGATGATGGGCTTGCCACAATCCAAACCAGCACGACGTACCCATTCCCCTGCCGCCGTGCAGTGTGATCATCAGAGGCGCATTGTCCGGGCCGCTGATCTCGTAGGCCAGCGTGGCCCCGTTGACGTTGAGGAAGGCCATCATCGCGGGAAGTATGAAGCCGTGCTTCCAAGACGAGGCCAATCGCGGACGTACTCCTGGACTTGCAGCACAGATAAGGGCCGGTATCTTGACCGCGGAACTGTCTCCCTGGCGCACTGGGTTCTCACTGGGCTGGGTCTCTTGCGGTTCCATCCCGCCCATGTCAGCGCCACAGCGGGCCATCCCCGACACCCAAAATGCTGCCGTTCCCACATATTCCACGGCAGTCGGTCCTTAGCCCGGTAGCACACCATCGACAAAGGCCATGGCAAAATCTCATTGGCCGCTTCCCCGAGTCCTTTCTTCGAGCCTACATAATGGGAGACAGCCTGGCCGAGGACCGCGCGAGAAAGGCTCGCGGGCAGGTGTCCGCTCTTATTTTTTTTTTCGTGTCGTTTGGATTGCTGCCGGTTTCACTTGCTTGTCGTTGCTGTTGGGCAAGGGAAAGGGTTCGAATCCGCTGTCTGAGCAGCCAGTTCAGAGCAGTGCAGAACAGTGCAGAACAGTGCAGAACAGCCCAGAACAGGGCAAACCAGCCCAGAACCCAGCCATGGCCGCACCCACACCAGACGCCGCCGGCCTGGCGCCACAGAAGCGCGAGACCAGCGCTTCGGTCCACACGACCGACTCGGCGACCGACTCGGCGACCGGCTCGGCCAGCCATCTGCCCCGCGGGGGCACGGCCAGGTGGTTCCACTGGCACGAGCCCGGCACCTCCAAGGAGGAGAAGATGCTCATCTTCAAGCTGGACTGGTTCCTGCTGAGCTACTCGTGCTTGATGTACTTTGTTAAGCAGGTGCGTTGCGCGTTTTCGTTCTGTTCTGCTCTCTCTCTCTGGGCCACGCCGAGACCCCCCCAGCACTGACACGCGCCCGTCCAGCTGGACCAAAACAACATTTCCAATGCCTATGTGTCGGGCATGCAGGAGGAGCTTGGCTTCGGCCAGGGCAACGAGCTCTCGTGGATGAACACCTACTTTTCCATTGGTAAGCGCCCTCTGCCGATGTGCGCATGGATCTGCGTCGTCTGGCACGTCTTGCTCACGCTCGTGTCAGGAACCATCCTGGGAGGCGTGGTCGCCAACCTGGTCATCACCGTGGTCCGGCCGCGCTACTGGCTGCCGGGGTGTCTCTTCGCCTGGTCCGTCTTGGTCCTGGGGCTGTGCCGGTGCAGCCATGCCTACCAGTTCTACGTGCTCCGCTTCTTTGTCGGGGCCTTTGAGTCGGCGGCCTGGCCGGGCGTCATGTGGTGTCTCGGGTCGTGGTACCGCAAGAGCGAGCTGTCGCGCCGCAGCGGCCTCTTCGTCATGAGCGGCGTCCTCGGCCAGATGTTCTCGGGCTACCTGCAAGCCGCTCTCTTCTCCGGCATGGAAGGCAAGGGAGGCATGTCCAGCTGGCGCTGGCTGTTCGTTTTTGACTGCTTGCTGGCCGTGCCCGTGGCCGTGTATGGATTCGTATGTCTGGGTCCGGGCCGACGCTGTCTCGCAGAGCCACGAGATCGCCGCTAACACTGTTCAGATCACCTTCCCAGACACACCCCACACGACCCAGGCGTTCTACCTCAATGCCTGGGAGCGAGAACGGGCCCGTCAGCGGATGGAAGAGGACGGCCAGAACACAAACACCAAGATGGACTGGACGGTGATCCAGCGCACCTTTGGCTCGTGGCAGGTCTATGCCTTTACACTTGCATACTCCTTCTGGACCCTGACCTGCGGAAGGTAAGTCGAGTCAAAGACACTGGAGACACTGGAGACAGCTCTCGCGACGTTGAAGCTTCTAACACACCTTAGCTATGTCATGCAGTTCTTCGCTCTGTACCTCAAATCCACCCACAGGTACAGCGTCCCCCAGATCAACAACATTCCCACCTGCATTGGTGCCGTCAACTTTTTCTTCATGGTCGCCACCGGCTACATCGCAGACAAGCGCCAGGGCCGTGCCTTGGTGTGCGGTGCCGTGGGATGCTTGATGATCTTCAACTATGCCGTGCTCACGGCGTGGAATGTGCCGCAGAAGCTGCTGATGGCCGTCTTCATCATGCACGGCTGCTACGGCTGCTACACCCCGCTGCTCGCCGGCTGGGCCAACGAGGCCTGCCAGGGAGACCAGCAGAAGCGTGCGTTTGTCCTGGGCTTCATGGTGTCCGTCGGCCAGGCGGTCGTCATTCCGTTCCAGCAGGTCCAGATGGCCTCGAGCCTGGCGCCGCAGTTCAAGAAGACGCACGGCTGGGGCAGCGCGCTGGCCTGGGTTGTTGCGTTGACACTGTGGACGGGAGGTGGTCTGCCCTGGCTGCAGAGATGGCGCGAGAACAAGACAAAGGGGAAGGACAACACGCTGTCTTCGGGGGAGGTTGTTGAAGCGTAGGGGGACTGCTGCGAGCCGGGGGTGCTTGGCGAGTGGTATATAATTTAAGATTTTTCAAGATTTTTCAAGACTTTTCAAGATTTTGTTGAGATTGATTTGTAATACAAAGCGATTCCTGTTTGTTGCGTGTAGAATTCGAGAATGAATAAAAGGTCTGGTCCGTCTTGGAGAACTTCTATTTTGTTCAGGTTCAAATTTTTTTTCAACTTCTTTTTCAACTCGTTGCATGGGAGTATTCAGAATGTTCTTCGAGGGGAAAATAGACTCAACACAAAACGAACACACAAGAGGCTTTGGAAGAGACTCAACTTACACGCTCAGAGACCCTCTCCAGACGAGGCCGCAGCCTTCTGTAGCCTCCCACGTGAGCGGCGGCGGAAAAAGGAACACCCGGCGGGGACAGACAGCTCTCCCAGCGAGCCAGCGCGCTGTAACTGGAAATTTGCCCCTCTGTAGGGGCGGCCCTCGGGGGGGAGAATGACGGCGATATGAGTAATTCTGAGTCTGGTATCAGACCTGTAGGCAGCTTTTCGACTTTTCGGGCAGGAAACAATTTTCACGATCGCCTCACGCATCTGCATTTGGAGCGTTGTTTCGCACAGCATCGTGCCGGGGCACTTTTTCTTCTGCTCCAGCTGGACCCTTTCTTGTTGCCTTCCTTGCCCTTGGTTTCTCACTGGATTTGGCAGGGAACCCAGCGCCACGCAGCCCAGTAGAAAAGACAGCTTGCCTTCCTTCACTTCTGTAGACGAGCCTGGTCGGATACTCTTGCACTCGGATTGGTGCTGGAACCACACGCGGTCGACGGCCCGTCTTTCCCATAGCCTCCTCTCCTTCTATCCTCCACGATGCCTGTCGTCACCCCGGAGAAACTGGCGGCTCTCCAGCAGCATGCCGACAACGTGCGGAATGTTCGTACCCTATTCTTCAGGGCGGCAGCCTACCACGATTTCAGCTTCATTTGGACTATCTGCTGACAGTGAGACCAGATATGCGTATTGGCACACGTTGTCAGTAGCTCTCGTGCCCGTTGCATCCGCCTTCTCCCCCCGTACTGACCCCTGCACAGGACCACGGCAAGACCTCGTTGACAGACGGCCTCATTGCCACCAATGGCATCATCTCGCCCAAGATGGCGGGCAAGATCCGGTACCTCGACTCGCGGCCCGACGAGCAGCTGCGCGGCATCACGATGGAGTCGTCCGCCATCTCGCTGTTCTTCTCCATGCTGCGGCGGCCCAGCCCCGAGGCGGCGCCCGAGGCCAAGGAGTACCTCATCAACCTGATCGACTCGCCGGGCCACATCGACTTCAGCAGCGAGGTGTCGACGGCGTCGCGGCTCTGCGACGGCGCCGTGGTGCTGGTGGACGCGGTGGAGGGCGTGTGCAGCCAGACGGTGACGGTGCTGCGGCAGACGTGGACGGAGAAGCTCAAGCCGCTGCTGGTGATCAACAAGATGGACCGGCTGGTGACGGAGCTGAAGATGACGCCCGGCGAGGCGTTTGTGCACGTCAGCAAGCTGCTGGAGCAGGTCAACGCGGTGCTGGGCAGCTTCTTCCAGGGCGAGCGCATGGAGGAGGACCTGCACTGGCGCGAGCGCGTGGACGAGCGCGTGGCCGCGGCCCAGGAAGCCGCGGCCCAGGACAGCAGCAGCAGCAGCAGCAACAACAACAACAACAACACGGCGCCGGCCGAGGACGAGTTCCAGGAGCGCGACGACGAGGACATCTACTTTGCGCCCGAGAAGAACAACGTCATCTTCAGCAGCGCCGTCGACGGCTGGGCCTTTACCGTGCGCCAGTTTGCGGTGCTGTACGAGCGCAAGCTGGGCATCAAGCCGCGGCTGCTCGAGAAGGTGCTCTGGGGCAACTTCTACCTCGACCCCAAGACCAAGAAGGTGCTGGGCCCCAAGCATCTGCGCGGCCGCAGCCTCAAGCCCATGTTCGTGCAGCTCGTGCTCGAGCCCATCTGGGCCGTCTACAGCGCCACCGTGGGCGGCGACCACGGCCAGGGCGATGCCGCCGCCCTCGAGAAGATCACCCGGTCGCTCGGCATCAGCATCCCGCCGCACGTCCGCCGCGCGCGCGACCCCCGCGTGCTGCTGACGACCGTGTTCGCGTCGTGGCTGCCGCTGTCCACCGCGCTGCTCGTGTCCGTGGTCGAGTCGCTGCCGTCGCCGCCCGCGGCGCAGGGCGAGCGCATGGGCGACCTGCTGGACCGGTCGCCCGACCCCACCCACATCGACCCCCGCGTGCGCAGGGCCATGGTCTCGTTTGACAAGGCCGCCGACCAGCCGGTCGTGGTGTACGTGAGCAAGATGGTGTCGGTCCCCGAGAGCGAGCTGCCGGAGAACAAGCGGAGAGCCAAGACGACGACGGCCCTGAGTCCGGACGAGGCGCGCGAGATGGCCCGCCAGAAGCGCGCCGAGATTGCCCGGGTTCAGCAGCAGGCCGCCGGAGGAGGAGGAGGAGGGGAGGACCAGTACCTCTCCGCAGCCCTCGACGCCACCACGCTGGACGCCTACAACGACTACCACGACGACAGCGAGAAGAAGCCCGACGCGGAGCACCTGATCGGGTTTGCCCGCATCTACTCGGGCACGCTCTCGGTGGGCGACGAGATCTACGTGCTGCCGCCCAAGTTCTCGCCCGCCCACCCGCGCAGCGCGCCGCGGCCGCGCAAGATCACCGTCGAGGCGCTGTACATGCTCATGGGCCGCAACCTCGAGAGCCTCGACGCGGTGCCGGCGGGCGTGGTGTTTGGCATCCGCGGCCTCGAGGGCACCGGCGTCCTCAAGGCGGCCACGCTCTGCAGCCAGGTCCAGGGCGCCTGCAACCTGGCCGGCGTGGCGAGCACCAGCGGGCGGCCCATTGTGCGCGTCGCCCTCGAGCCCGAGAACCCGGCTGACCTGGACAAGATGATGGCCGGCCTGCAGCTGCTGGTCCAGAGCGACCCCTGCGCCGAGTACGAGCACTTTTCCAACGGCGAGCACGTGCTGCTGACGGCGGGCGAGCTGCACCTGCAGCGGTGTCTGACCGACCTGAAGGAGCGCTTTGCCCACTGCGAGATCCAGGCCGGCGCCCCCATCGTGCCGTACCGGGAGACCATTGTGCGGGCCGAGGAGATGCGCCCGCCCGCCAGCAAGGAGCTGGGCCGGGGCGTGGTGCAGGGCGCCACGAGCTCGAAGCAGGTCACCATCCGGGTGCGCGTGCGGCCGCTGCCGGCAGAGGTGACCGCGTTCCTGGTGAAGAACGCGCGCAGCATCCGCAAGGTCTTGTCCGCCAGCAACAGCAGCGGCCCTCGACGGAAGACGCGGAAAGCAGCGGGTGACGACGACGACGATGACGACGAGGGCGACACGTCGAGCGAGCAGGAAAGCGATAGCAAGGGCAGCGACGGCAGCGACGACGACAGCGACGACAGCGACGACAGCGAGAGCAGCGAGGAGGAGAGTGACGACAAGGAAGATGAGTCGGACGCCGCCGACGACGACGAGGTGGCCGGGGCCAAGTCGTTGCCGCCAGACGAGTTCCACAAGCAGCTCAGCGCCCAGTTTGCGGCCAGCAAAGAGGGTCGCAGCAGCAGCAGCAGCAGCAGCAGCGGTGGCGGCTCCTGGAAGGGTGTGGCTGACCACATTGTGGCCTTTGGGCCGCGCCGGACGGGCCCCAACATTCTGATCGACGGCACGCGGACGCAGTTCCTGGGCAAGCTGTTTCGCAACGACGACGACGAGGACGAGGACGAGGACAACGACAACCACCCGATGGCTTCGCGGAAACGGCTCCACAGCAGCCGGCTGGACGCCGACGAGACCATCGACCCGACACACTTTGCCGACAAGATTGTGTATGCCTTCCAGCTGGCCACCGCGCAGGGGCCGCTGTGCCACGAGCCGGTCCACGGCGTGGCCGTCATTGTCGAGGACGTGTCCATGACGACGACGGCCGCCGACGGAGGGGGGGGCGCCGCCTCTTCCTTGACTGTGCGGGACAACCTCGGCCGTCTGACGGGCGAGGTCATCAAGACGGTCCAGCAGTCCATCCACAAGGGGTTTCTGGACTGGTCGCCGCGGCTGATGCTGGCCATGTATTCGTGTGAGATCCAAGCGAGTAGTAAGTTTTTATTTGGGGGGGGGGGGGGGGGGTTCGGGGTTTTTCAGTTTTGTTTTGTTTTTCAGTTTTGTTTTTTTGTTCGTTTTTCGTTCTGTTTTCATTATGTTTTCATTATGTTTTCATTCTGTTTTCATTCTGTTTTTATATTGTTCTTCGGATCCGTTTTTCCCCTCCATTTTCCCTTCCGTTTGTTCATTTGTTTCTTCACTAACAACACAGCCGAGGTCTTGGGCCGGGTCTACGACGTCCTCACCCGCCGCCGCGGCCGCGTCCTGTCCGAGACCATGAAAGAAGGCACCCCCTTCTTCACCATCCTCTCTCTCCTGCCCGTCGCCGAGTCGTTTGGCTTTGCCGACGACATGCGCAAGCGCACGAGCGGCGCCGCACAGCCGCAGCTGATCTTCACGGGCTTCGAGGTGCTGGACGAGGATCCCTTCTGGGTGCCGTTCACGGAAGACGACCTGGAGGACCTGGGCGAGTTTGGCGACCGGGCCAACGTGGCGAAGCGGTACATGGACGGGGTCCGGCGGCGGAAGGGGTTGTTGGTCGAGGGCCGGAACGTGGCGCGGGATGCCGAGAAGCAAAAGACGCTGAAGAGGTAAAAAGATAGCGCCGATACAAAGGTCACAAAAAGGTCATTAGAAATGCGTCATGCAAAGGGGATCGTCTTCTATTTTTTCTTCTGTGCTTTCTTCTATTTCTGTTTTTGTTTGAAAAGGGGTGTCCTTTGCTTCTATATTCATATTGATCACATACACTAGCACATTCATAAAGGCATCAGAACTGTTTCAATATAGGCATGCATTGCTATGTACAATCAGCATGGCTAGCACCACGAGCAAACGAATAAAAGAAACCTGGCCCCCGAGCTTTTTGTTTGTTCCGTGTGTGCCTCGATCTAGTAACATTAAAGTAAAAATGGACAGTGCTTTCTCGTGTTCTGCAAAGCCACAAGGACGGCGAAAAAAGAAAAGAAAAAGGCGAAAACAGGGAAGGACTGGACGGGGGGGAGTGTGGTTGCGGCGATGGCAACTGTCGAGGAAAGAAGACGGAGGAGAGAAATCATCATCACGGGGCAGCGACACGGCATGCAAAGACAGCTAGCCACCCAAGCAGAACACACACACACACGCGCACACAGAAAGGAGCAGAAACACATGAGAAAAAGAAACGAAGAAAAGAACAAGAAAAAAAACCTGGCGCAGTTTGATACTGTGCTTAACAAAAACAAACAGAGAAAACACGCAAGGCCAGAAGCACACTCATGCAGAGGCAGAAAGGGTCTCGTCCTATCTGGGCATTCCCCTTTCCGTCCGCATAGCCCGCCCTCCTTTTCTAAGTTTGGTGTCCTCCCATTGTGCAGATCGTGAGAATCCCTCTTTCTGGCCCGCCATACTCTCAATCAGATCTTCCATTGCAAGAGAAAAGCAGACTATCTTCCCTCTCTTCCCCCCAGCCCGGACCAGACCTCTCGAGACAGCACAGATATACATCCACATTCCCCAGACGAGCACGTCCTCGGCGGAACCCGCACAATGGCCCCTGCCGTCTGGTGGCTCATCATCAACTCAGCTGCCCTCCCGACCAGGGCACGCCCGCCTTTTTTTCATCTTGTCCCGCCACGCTGGAGACTAGCTTTGCCGTGAAGAAAACAAGGAGGGACTGCGGGCCTCGCATTGCCGAATGCCAGAAGCCCTTGTCCACATTGCGAAGACGACAAGCCAAAAAAAAAAAATAAGAGAAGAGAAAGACAGAGAAAGAAAAAGCAAACAATCGAAAGCACGTCATCGCCCCGTTAAGAAAATAACAAAAAATGGGTTTCTGCAGGAAAAAAAGAAACGAATCGAAGACACAAAGCCTAAAGAGAGAGAGACATCATCGGCCAAAAATATCCAATGCAACGCCGGTTCAACGCCGGTCGTTCTAGTTAAGGGAATGCCGCCAGTTGGGTCAACGTGAAAAGAGAAGAATAAGAGAAAACAGGAGAGATAGAAAAGGACGCCGCCATGCAATGGCCTCCCGAAGTTAACGTTAACAAGTTGAAAGTGTTTTTTTTTAAAGCGGTGAACACCCGCACAACAAAACCCGTGCTGGGCAGCCATCGCCCAGTATTGGGAAAACCTTTCCTCCCCTACGCTCCCTCCTTTTTTGTGTGGTTGTCTGAAAGTGGTTGGTTTTCGGTTTCTCTCTCTCTCTCTTTCTCCCTCTCTCTCTCTATCTCTCTCTCGCAAAGAAGAAAAGGGGAGACGGGGGGGGGACAACTCATGTGCCCCGTATCAATTTATTGGGCGCGTGGCTTCTGGCCACGGCGGCCCTTGTTGGGCACCGTCTCCCAGCCCTCCTCATCCGGGCCCTTGCTCTCGGCCGCCTCCTCAGGCACCAGCTTCGGCGTCGTCGGCTGCGACGGCGGACCCTGACCGCCGTTGGAGCGCGGCGCGCGCGGGCCGTCGTGTCGTGGTCCTCTTGGCGCACCGCCGCCGCGGCGGTTGCCGTTGCCTGCGCCGCGGCCGCCGCGCTGGTCGCCCGATGGCTGTCTCCAGTTGCCGCTCTCGTTTGCACGCGACTTGGCGTTCTGGATGCTGTCGCGGGGCTCGCGCGGCTCACGGGGCTCGCGGGGCTCGCGCGGCTCGCGCTTGTTGAATGGCTGCTTCGGGCCCGCCGCCGTGCCGTTCTGGGCGTTGCTGCCCTTGCGCTGCTTCTCCTCGGCCGGCTTCTCCTCCGAAGTCTTCTCTTCGGCAGCCTCCGTCTTGGACTCGTCGGCGGCAGCAGCAGCAGCAGCAGCGGCGGCGGCCTCCTTGGCCTCCTCAGCAGCAGCCTCCTTGGCCTCCTTGGCAGCCTCCTCCTTCGCTGCATCGATTTCGGCAGCTTCCTTGGCGGCCTCCTTGGCGGCTTCGGCAGCCACCTTTGCTGCGGCAGCCTCCTGTGCAGCAGCCTCCTTGGCCTTGCGGGCGTCCTCCTTGGCCTTCTCCTCGGCCTCCTTCTTCTCCTTCAGGTGGGCCAGGCGCTTCTCCTCGATCTCGCGCTCGCGGGCAGCCGTGTCGATAGGACGGGCCGCACCGAATGGGCTCGATTTTGAGTCATGGGGAGCAGCCGCGGCATCGGGCGCGTCGGACACTGTGCGCTTGGCAAGGTGCAGCTTCGGCCGAGAGGCCAGGGCCGCAGAGGAGGTCGCGGGCGATGGCGGGGCCTCGCTGCCGCTGCGGGATGGAACGGGGGACTTGGCGGGCGCATCGGGACGCATGTTGCTTCTCCACTGCATGTCCTTCTCGGCGGCAGTGGGCACTCTCTCGGGACGGTCGGAGAACTCTCGGCGCGGCGGGCGGGAGCCGCTGCTTTCGGGGCGGCCCTCACCCCAGGCAGCCGGCGATTGTCTGCGGTTGCCTCTGTACGACTCGGAGCGGCTCTCCATGCCTCTCGAGCGGCTGTCGTCGCGGGAGCGCTCAGGCCGATCCGGTGGCGGCAGAGGGCCCTTCCGCTCCCAGGTGAGGTCGCGGGCCTCGGTCTGGGCCTCCCGGGGAGGCCGGCGCTCTCCAAAGTCGGAGGGGCCGCTGCGGCGGTCGTTGCCGCGCGGGAGATCCGGGAGAGGGCCCTTGCGGGCACCCCAGTCGAAGTCGCGGTTGAAGTCACCGCCGCCGCCCTTGGCTGGTGTGCGTGTCAGTAACCAGTGTCATCTGCATGCGAGGAAGCATGAACAAAGCATGAGCTAAATGGAGCAGGGGAGAACATACGAGGATCGGCAATGCGGATCTTAATGGTACGGCCACGGAACGAGGTGCCGTCCATCTCCAGGGCCGTCTTCAGGCCGTCAACGGTGGCAAACTCGGCATAGCCGAAGCCCTTGGGGCGGTGTGTCTCGCGGTCCTCGATCAGGCGGATGCTGGTGACCTCGGTGCCCTCGAGAAACTCGCGAATGTTCTCCTCTGCGATCTCGTAGTCGAGGTTGCCGAGGTGGGCAAGATAAGGCGGCTTGTCGGGGATGCGCTGCGGGACCTCCTCGCGGCGAGAGAAGCCTAGATGTGTCCGGGTCAGTAAAGCATGTCAATTTCTATGGGAGAGCAGATCAGGGAGGCCGACATACCACGGTCGGTAAAGGAGCTGTACGCGTCCCTGCCACCACCACCGTAGCTGCCGCCGCCGCCGCCGCCATAGCCGCGGCGCTCGAGAGCAGGGAGTGGCTGGGTTCCTGCAACTCTGGTGTCAGTACGTGCACTTGACTCTGTCTCGTCTCATGCAGTGACGCGTCTGCAGTTCAAACAAGCGTTTGCGTCATACTAAAGACATAAGGGGGGGGGGGCACGGGGACACGGCACCACGCCGCAGCAGAAGACGCGAAATCGCGACGCGCCCAAGCACAGAGGGCAGACGGAGATACATACCGACAGTTTCCTCTACTTCGTCGGCCCAAGAGCCGCCGAAAGCTGGGAGAAGTTAGCATCTGGATGAGATTACGGCCGAGAACAGGTCGGGCTAGCCCGCGAGGGCATGGAAGCAGATACTCACAGTCATTTGCCATGAACTCTCCATAGGAGAGCTTCTGGACTTCCTTCTTCTTCGGAGCTGCAGAGAGGATGTTAGCGATGTGAGTCTGTGAGCGCGAGAGGTGTGTTTGGGCAGAGGTGGTGTGTTCGGGGAGCAGGGGAATTTTGGTATTTTTTTTGTAATTATTTTTTTTGTAGCGGACTGGCCGGGAATCACGAGTCTAGAAACGCGACAGGGGAACCGCAGGGGAGGCGAGGAAAGACGTACGCATGATAAAAAGAGTGGAAGCTGGGGAGGCTGCACGCTACGATGTCAGGATCGTGGCGCGCAGGCGTGAACAGCTGGTGACGGGACCGGGGGTCGTCGTCGTGGAAGAGCGGCGAGAGCGAAAAATCGGCTGCGGAAAAAAGCGAGCGGGCGGGGTTCGTTTCAAGCACAGGCGACGCGAGAAATCAAGGCGACGACCAATGCTGCTGTCGGGCGAACACAGTCTTCTGCAGAATCGGAATCGTAGAAAGCCTGCAATCGATGGCGGTTGCGGGCAGGTTCGTGGTTGGAGGACGGCTTCTTCGTGATGTTGCGGCCTGGAAGGGAAAATTTTGAATTTATTAGGATTTGAGGGTTGGACTTTTTTTTACTCTGCGTGGGCTGCACCAGTTGGACCGCGCTAAGGGCCAATCAGGGCTAGTGCCGACTGTGGCTTTCCCATCCATCATAGGGGAAAGAGCGACCCAGAGGTGTGGCCTCTTCAGTCGCGCACCGTGTGGGCACTCTATGACACGGTGTTCTTGCTTCCACCCAAGTGGCCTGTCTCGCACGAGAGGACAGCACACAGCTCGCTGCAGAAAGATATGGCGGAAGATAGGGCTAAGGGACTTTTACGCACGAGCAGGCTGGGCAGAGCGCGCAAGATGCGCACAGCAGTGGAAGCGGTGTCCCAGGCTACGCTCGACACGAGAATGATGAAAAAGAACAAAAAAAAAAAAAAAAAAAAAAAAAAAAAAAGAGCTGGCCGCAGCGAATAAGCTGGCTTGTGTCGGCTATTCTTGCTAAAGACGAGAGCGGGCAAGTGCCACGCTTTGCCAGTGATTGCTGGACACTGTGTGTGCGCTGCAAGTCGTTGTGCTAGCGAAGCGAACGTTGGGCGAATTAAATAAAAGACAAAAAATATAATAATAAAAAATCAATATGTGGGACGGTTCACTTGCTTGCTCCCGCTACCAACACTTACAAGAAACGAAAACGGGCGCACAACACGGAACTCGGCACAGTGCGTGTCAGTGTGACGTCCAATATTATCGGCGCCTCATCCCGTGCTCATGTTCTGACCAGACGCCAACGGATTGTGAGTCGCTAGTTTCTGCCTTGTCAGTTCTTGCTGCCTCGAGAGAAAAGACAAGCAGCAATGGCACAGCCTTCCCCGGCGCCTCCACCCCGGCGCTCGCAGCCAGACCGGAAAGCAGAGATACCGCCAGAGATTGCAGAGATTCTGGAGCCGAGCTTGAAGGTTGGATTCGTCACAGGTACGTCGCAGAACGCCAACGCTCTCGCTCTCCTGTCACGAGCACTCGCACGCACACAAACCCTGCAACCCTGCTTACTAATTGCCACCTCTCTGATATACTTCTAACCCGAGATCTTTCTTCTGTAGGTGCTGCAGGATTGTTTGTGGGCGCCGCTGGTGGCATTGTGCGCTCCGCAGCACCGGTGCTCTTCTCGCTGGTGACGGGAGCACAATGGTTCACTCTGGGCACCAGCTACTACGGTAAGCGGCTGCTCCCGGGCCGGAGCCTTGTGCTCTGATGCGCTCACCTGTGGTTCTGTTCTAACAATGTCAGCATCACGGAGGTATACGATCAAGTCGTGGGGGGGGGATGAGAAAATCAGCCAGGGAGACAAGATCAAGGCGAGCGGCATCGCCGGAGGGACGGCCGGTCTATGCGGCGGCCTTCTACGTACGTTCCATGGTCCGCATCCAGACATCTTATCTACGCCCCATCCTTGTATCTGACACGTTGCAGGTGGCCCGAAGAACATTCTCCCTGCCGTCGCCGTCTTCTCGCTTATTGGGCTAGGCGGACAAGCCTTGGTGAACAGAATGCCCACGGAAACGCAGGAGGCCGTCGACCAGAAGACCGGCTGGCTTGCCTCCAAGTGGAGTCCCTTGAAGCCACTGTCGGACGAGGAATATGCCAAGTACATCCAGGACAAGATCCTCAAGCTGGAGGTGGAGATGTCGATGATTGACGACAAGATTGCCGCGCTGGAGGAGACAAAGCGCCAGAGAGCTGCGGGCGCTGCCAGCCGGCCAGAGTCTGGTGCCTAGATGGGGAGTTGCCGTGGCGGAATAGACAAAAATCATGGATCTCACGTATGAAGCATATAAGTAGTTGGAGTTTGTAACAGTACACGGGGTTCATTTTGGCGTATAGAGAATGCAACGAAGAAACGAGTATCCGCTCTGCCAGCCGAGCCCTGGGGCGTGATTCGTATTTACAAGACATTCGAGGTGTTCAAGACACCGCAGGCAGTCTTGCAAGACAGGGACAGCTGGACACGGGCTTGCCTATCGAGATTCGGCCAAAAAGTCCTACCAGTCTTACCTGTTGATAAAGATCCCCGCGCTCATCAGATGCTACTCAAGGTGGCGGCGGCCTAAATGACGGGGACGTATCTTGGACATGTCCACTACCGTGACAATTGGATACCACCGCTGCAGGGGTCTTCTGTTTGTTGGGACTTTGGAATGCTTGGCATGGCCGCTGCATTGTGCCGGGGGGACGGGGCTTTTTAGCATGCCGTTTGGGTTTCCTGACTTCTGGAGCTCGCGGTGATTGGCCACGCACCTGCTGCGCCTGCCGTGGTATTTTGTGCGAGGAACAATAGCGGAATAGCGGCCGTGGCTTTGACTAAGCAGCGGGTGCAAGAAGCTAAAGCTGTTTTGTGGGCGCGTTCCCCGGCCAGGAAGGGGCAATGCGTGCAAGGCGAAATTGGAGATCTGACGGTGCTGACGGAGAGCAGAAAACGCCCACCAAAAGACACACAAACCAGCAGGAGCGAATTGCACGACATTTGCCAACTTGGCCAGAATTGCACCGCGCGGCAACTGCGACCCGGCCTTTCAGAGTTTGCGCATCGCTCCTTCCTTGTCTTGTGCGACGACCCACCTGTGCCTGCCTTTGCAGCATCCAACGTCAACATCTGCGACTAGCTCCACCGGCCGCCAGCTGTTGGCTTCCGCCCTGACTGCAGAGCAGCCAACTCTGGTCCTCCTCGACCATCCCACATCGCCGAACAAAACCCTGACTCTGCCCGTCACTCGCAGCACCTCTTATCTACGGGCCACATCCCCTTGCCGGTACTTTTTTTTGCAGTACTTTTCAGATTTTGCTTTCCGGGGCTTCCTCTCTCAGCCCCTGCCCTCGCCCAGCTCCGCCCTGAGCTGCCCAACAAACGCAACAGCTGGCCAACAAGCTGGCCATGGGCTCCTTCACGAGGAGGCACACATAGAGAACGCCATGATACTGGCCCCCTCGCTGGTACGTCTGGCCCCCCCCGCCCCCTCCCTCCCGTCCCGCTGCTTCCGGCCGTGCTTCTGCTTTGTTTTGCGTGTGGCGTGCGGCTGAGCCCTCTCGGTGTCGACAGCTGCCCTCCTGTGAGCTGCTCTGGCTGACGTTGGGCTGCCCATTCGCCCTCTTCTTGCAGACTTCCCCAGACTTTGTGCCTGGCAGAGAGGCCCAGCCGACATGGCTCTCTTCAATCCCACGTTCGTATTCGGCATCCTCGTGCTCCTCTACCTGCTCTCGTTTGTCGTGTTCGCCGTTGTCCGCATTGTCACCGGGCTCTCGATCCAGCGCATCGGCTACTTCTCGCTGCGGCGGCTCTCCTACTCGCCACGCGATGGCCTCACGATCGAAGTGCGCGGCCTTGGCCTGAACATCCACCGGCCCACGTTTGCACAGCCCACGTGGCTCAGCATCGTCGTCAGCGAGCTCGCGGTCACCGTCGACACGGGCGAGCTCGAGGGCCGCAAGGCGGCCGCGGAGGCGCAGCCGGCGGAGAGCGGCGACCACTCGGACGGCGACCCGGCGGCGGCAGCGGAGGCTGCCCGGGGGCCGGGCGGCGGCGGCGACGACGACGAGACCCCGCCCGGAAGCGGCGGCAGTGGGCGGCCGGGCGCACGACGCACGGGGCGGCCGCGGCTGCACGTGCAGCGCGAGGCGTCGCCGGCGGTGCGCAGCGAGACATGGCGCAAGCTCATGAAGCTGAAGGAGCGCATCAAGCGGCTGCACAGGAACCTCAAGTGGATGCGCATGGTGGACGTGGTGGCGACGGGCTCGACGGTCAACTTTGCGGGGATCGGCAACGTGCAGGTGGGCAGCTTCACGATGGCGGTGGACACGCGGCGCAAGACGGTCGACCGGGACCGGTTTCTGTTCCAGCGCCGCAGCAAGACGCCCAAGGAGAACCGCCAGGCCGAGTGGATCGTGACGCTGCGCAGCGTGCTCTTCACGGCCGAGGGCCGCGAGTCGATGGAGATTGTCGACAACGCCACGCTCAACGTCCACGGCTTCCTGTACGAGGCGCTGGACGGCCTGCGCGACACGGCCGTGGCGCTCAAGCTCGGGCGCGTGCACCTGCCCTACGACGACCTCCGGCTGTGTGCCCGGCGCTATAGGGAGCTCAAGGCCCGGTCGACGGGTGCCGCCGTGGCCGCCGACAGCGCGACCGAGGACGAGTCGTCGTCGGAGCCGGGCTCGCCGGCCGGCGACAAGATGCCGCTGCCGCTGTCGATGCCGCTGCTGCGGGTGCCGTCGCTGCGGCGGCACCGGCCGCCGCCGGAGACCACCACCGGGGCCACCACCGGGGCCACCACCGGGGGCCACGACGACCACGACGATCACGACGACCACGGCGACCACGACGGCTCGGACACGGCCGCCAGCCAGGCCCACGCCGACGACGACCTCATCCAGACGCTCGCCGACTCCAAGGAGTTCGTCAGCTCCATCCTGCGCGGCATCAAGGAGGTGCAGTTCGCCGTCAGCTTCCTCGGCATGGCCAAGCGCGTCGCCGCCGCCAAGTCGGCCGGCGCGCCGGTGCTGCTCATGAACATGTCCATGAAGGAGGTCGGCATCGACCTGCACCGGCTCGACCCCAAGTCGCCGGCCCACCGCATGTACTTCCCCTCCAAGGATATCGCCCACGAGGCGCTGGCCGCGGCCCTGTCCATCTCCGTCGGCGTCGACGACGACCAGGGCAAGCCCCAGCGGCTGCTCTACATCCCCATGGCCACCACCACGGTGCGCACCACCCTGCCGTCCAAGACGGTCGAGCTCACGCGCGACATCAGCGCCGAGGAGCGCAACGCCAACATCCTGTTTGCCAACTCGGTCGTCACGTCGCCCTCGGTCGACCTCGACCCGCGCCACCTGCCGCTCCTGCTCGCCGTCCTGCGCCCCCGGCCGAAGGCGCCCCACCGGCGGACGCGGCCCAAGAAGCGCCACATTCTGATCTCGCGGCTGCTGCCCAAGGCCAACATCAAGCTGTCCATGCACGAGCCCGTCGTGCGCATGACCCTGCCGCCCGTCCACCCCGCCGCCGACCCCGACGACTTCGACCTGCTCATCTCGTCCATCTCGTCCGTGTCGCTCGACATCGAGTCCTTCCACTCGCCCGTCCGCGACCTGCACTACTCCCTGGCCGCCACCGCGCGGCTCCTGGCCCACCACCTCTACTACCAGACCTCGGCGGGCAGCCGCTTCGACCTGCTCATCACCGAGTCCTTCGACCTCAAGACCCAGCTGAACGCGTCGCCCAACGTCCACGTGGTCGCCAGCGCCAACCTCCAGACCTTCTCGGTGAAGATGGTGCGGCCCGAGATCAGCGACGGCCTGCGCCAGATTGTGAGACAGCTGCGGCCCAACGTCCAGCCCGACAAGCGCGCCCGCAGCCGCCCGCGCCCGCCCCCGAACTTCCTGCGCGGCATCCCCGCGTGGCTGCTGCACTTCCAGATGCAGGCGTCCGACTTCAGCATGGAGGTCGCCGGCGTCGACCCCGACATCTCCGACGACTCGCGCGGCGTGGCCGTGCAGCTCGAGTCCTGGACCGCCGAGTACCGCGCCCACCGCCTCGAGGGCATGCAGCGGCGCGGCGGCCGGCGGCACGCGAGCCGCTCCCTCATGCTCATGCCCGACACCGACATACTCAAGGCCATGCCGGCCGCCGCCGCCGCCGCCAAGAAGAAGCAGCACCGCAACGAGGGCGACGGACGCCGCATCGCCTTGCACGGGCGCGGCCTGGAGGCCTTTGTGGTCGAGTCCTCGGAGAAGTGGGAGGTCGACCCGTTTGTCCACGTGCCGCGCTTCGAGATTGCCTTTTCCACCCTCAGCGACAGCCGCGGCCCTGTCTTCCACGTCCATTCCCACGTGCGGACGCTGCTGGTGCACTACTCGCTGCAGCGCCACTACTCGGTCGGCGTGGCCGTCAGCGTGCTCCGGAAGACCTTTATGCGCACCAGCAAGGACCTGGCCATGAAGCAGCAGCAGCGCATGGACACGGCACCCGCAGCCGCACACACCGCGGCAGCAGGCCCCAAGGCAGCAGGCCCCAAGGCAGCTGCTTCTTCGCCGCACTTCCTGGCACCCCCGTCCGCATCGTCCTCTCCGTTCTCTCTGGGCAACAGCCGCGACGGAGGCGACGGCGGCGACGGCGACGACGACGACGACGACAACAACAACAACCCGGCCGGAGAACTGGTCGCCATCGACATCAAGGCCGCCCTGGTGCAGATCAAAGCCGACATGCCGTCTGATCCGCCCATGATGCTGCAGATCTACAGCATGGAGACGGGCCGGCATCGCATGGAGCCGTCGTTCTTCCACTTCAAGCTGATACGGGTCTATGCCGAGGCGCCGCGCATGCCCCGGGTCTGGGCCAGGGTCCTGAGCATCAAGAACGGCCGCCTCGACGTGAAGGAGACCAAGCGCAAGCTGCCCGCCACGGACGACGTCGAGGTCCGGCGGTCGTTTGACGTCACCTCCGACGCGATCCGCTTTGCCGTCCCCCACGAGCTCGTCGTGTACAAGCTGTCGGACAACATTGTCAACACGGTCAAGTCGTGCCAGCAGCTCCACCACCGCTTCCGCACGGGCACCAACGAGTACATCCTGGAAAAGGGCCCGGAGGGCCCCAAGGTCGTCCCGCGGGTGTCCATCCGCTGCCGCACGTTCATGTTCGAGCTGGAGGACGGCGGCTTCGAGTGGAAGCTCGGCATGATCTACCGCGCGGGGCGCGTGGAGCAGATGCAGCGCCTGGCGCGCGAAGAGGCCTTCCGCGTCAAAGTCACCAAGATCCAGGACGAGGAGGCCCGCCGCGAGACGAGCAAGTTCCGCACGCGCTCGGCTGCGCCGCGCGGCCGCAACGGACCGTCGTCCACGGCCAGAAGCCGGAGCGAAGACGGCCGGCCACGCTCGCGGACCGCCTCCGGGACGCACGGCACGGGTAGGACGCCTAGGTACGACCCCGAGGGCAGCACCCTGGGAATGACGGGCAGCGCATACGTCACCATCGCCGAGGCCCGGCACAGGCTGAATCTGCACAACTCGCGGGGCTGGAAGCACCGCATCGACCGGCACTACGAGATGGCCCGCAGCCGCATGAAGGACGTGCGCGAGACGTTCTGGGGCGCGGAGCACGTCGCGGACGAGCTGGACGAGCCGGAAAACATCCTGGGCGTGCCCAACCGGCCCGGCCTCATGACCGCGGTGGTCAAGGACCTGCACTTTGTCGTCGACAAGCCCAGCTTCCCGCTGCGGGACCTGCCCGACTTCTTGCACAAGGCGGGCAAGGGCATGCCCCGGGACAAGCAGTACTCGCTGCTCGTGCCCATGAACGTGCAGATCCGCATGGGCGAGGCCAAGATGACGCTGCGCGACTACCCGCTGCCCCTGCTGCACGTGCCGGGCGTCGCGCCCGACCAGGCCAAGCAGCCGGCGCTGAGCCTGTCCACCGACTTTGTGATCGCCGAGGAGTTCCAGGGCCCCGAGTCCAGCCGCCGCGTGCGCGTCAACATCCTGCCGCCCCGCAGCCCCGGCTCCAACGAGGGCAGCTTTGCCATTGACGTGAAGCGCACCATCAGCGCGGTCAAGTCGTACTCGGACATGCACATCGACATCAACACGTCTCTGCCGACGCGGATCGCGTGGGGCACTTCGTACCAGCCAGCCATCCAGGACATGATGATGGTGCTGGAGGCCTTCACCAAGCCGCAGCTGGACCCGTCCGAGCGCGTGGGCTTCTGGGACAAGATCCGGCTGAGCTTCCACTCGCGCGTGCGCGTGGCCTGGAAGGCCGACGGCAACGTGCACCTGGCGCTCAAGGGCACGCGCGACCCCTACCAGGTCACCGGCAACGGCGCCGGCTTCCTCATGTGCTGGCGCAACGACGTGCGGTGGAACATCCACGTGGAGGACGACCCCAAGAAGTTCATGACGGTGGACAGCGGCGAGTACGTGCTCGCCGTGCCCGACTACAGCCACCACGCGCGCCAGGCACCGTCGCTCGCGCCGGGCAACGACAGCGGTGGCGGCGGCGGCGGCGGCGGCAACGGCGATGGCGACGGTGGCGGCGACGGCAGCGACGCGCCGGAGTCGTGCGCCACGTTCAAGAAGGTGGCGATGAAGCTGTCGGGCAAGGTGCAGTGGCTGGCGGGCCTGGTGTTTGAGCGGGCGATCGAGGACGGGACGCGCAACTTCCACTTTGAGCCGCACTACGACATCGTCCTCAAGGCGCCGCAGCACGCGAAGCCGCAGGACGGGCGGCCCTACGACGCCTTCCGCGGGTTCCGCAGCCAGCACATCCACATGTCGATTGCGGTGCGCGCGCCCGTGGACCGGGAGTGGACGCTGTCCAACACGGAGCCGTCGCGCAGCTACAACACGGTGCACTTCACGCCGCGCTTCTTCACGCACTTTTTCAACTGGTGGTCGCTGTTTGGCGGCCCCATGTCGCTGCCGATCCGCCAGGGCAACCTGTGGCCGGGCCGCGAGAAGAGCAGCAAGAAGT
Organism: Raffaelea ambrosiae; assembly: GCA_002778195.1. Taxonomy (NCBI): domain Eukaryota; kingdom Fungi; phylum Ascomycota; class Sordariomycetes; order Ophiostomatales; family Ophiostomataceae; genus Raffaelea; species Raffaelea ambrosiae. Next base: position 2,083,784 of record PCDI01000005.1, on the reverse strand, counting down.
TTGGGCGCCATCTGGGCACCATCAAGTACAACCTGCTGCTGGCGCCGCTCTTCCTCAGCCACGTCTACAAGCACAAGGACGGCGAGGAGCACTCGGACAACGCCTTCTCGGCGACCGGGCTCAAGGTGCGGTTCGACAGCTGGATGCTGGACCTGCACCAGCGGCGCGAGGAGTTCAACACGCGCGACAAGGGCCGCAAGACGCAGAGCCGGACGACGGGCATGAGGATCCACACGGCGCAGCTGGACCTCATGTCGGCGGACATCCGGGCGGTGTCGGCGCGGATCCGGCCGATGACGGTGGAGCGGATCCAGAGCACCATGCTGTCGGCGCTGGGCGGCGGCCAGGACGACGACGTCGATCTCTCGCGGTTTACGATTCCGGACGACGACTTCAGCTGGATCGACATGGACGACTTTGTGGAGCTGGACTCGATCCTGCCGACGGAGCCGAACCCCGACACCAAGATCCTGCCGCTGCTGTACGCGCCGCGGATCACGTACTTCCGGCAGACGGACATTGGCGGGGTGATCTCGGGCGACCCGGACCGGACCAGCCCGTTTGGCCACGAGCCGACGCACCTGTGCATAATGAGCCAGGAGAACGACCCGCGCAAGATCCAGACGAAGCTGATCCAGGAGCGGCAGCGGCAGCTGGACCGGCAGATTGCGATCCACATTGAGGGCATCACGGAGGCGAGCAAGGTGATGGCCCGGGACGACGACCCGGCGCGGAGCGCGCTGGCGGCGGCGGAGATCGAGTCTCTCTCGCGGCAGGCCAACGTGCTGCAGGAGAAGAAGGCGTTTCTGGAGAAGTCGATCCTGCAGCTGACCGGGATGACGGCGGCCGAGGCTGCCGCCGCGCGGACCGAGGCCGCCCTGGCCGCCGCCAAGGGCAGCGGCAGCAGCAACAGTGTGCCGCCCTCCTCCAGCGGCGACGAGATGGCGCCGTCGGGTGCCGAGTTTGCGAGCGAGTTCACCAACCGGTTCGTGGTTCATAACATGAAGTTGAAGTGGAACAACATGCTGCGGAACATTGTCCTGCGATACATCCACGAGGTCAGCCAGCGGCGGGGCTTTGTGTACTACCTGTCGCGGCCGGCGGTCAAGTTCATCCTGGACATTGTCGAGGAGCAGGCCAAGAACCAGGCGGCCGAGGCGGCGGCCGAGGCGGCAGCGGCAGCAGCGGCAGCGGCGGCGGCGGCGGCAGCGGTGGCGGCGGCGACAACGGCGGCGGCGACCGCGGCCGTCGGCAACGACGGCATGCCCTTGTCTCAACAGGCAGCCGGCTCGGGAGCGGCGGCGGCGGCGGCGGCGGCGACGGGAGTCAGCAGCGGCAGCAGCGGGGCCTCGCTGGCGCCGGAGACGGGCGGCGGCGGACTGGACCGGACGCCGACCAAAGACATTGAGGATAGGATCCGCAAGATCTTGCAGGACGGCAAGAAGTTTGTCAGCGTGGAAGACGTGGGCAACGACGGCGGCGGCAGCGGCGGCGGCGGCGGCGGTGGCAACGGCAACGGCGGCGGGACGGGGCGGACGGCGGCGGCGGCAACGGCGACAACGACAGGCACGGTGTACAGCACGCCAATGGAGGACCTGGCAGGCGGGATCGCGGCGGAGTTTGCGACGCAGAACACGTACCACGTGCGGCTGATTGCGCCGCAGATCCAGCTGCAGAGCGACAAGAACAAGAAGCACGTGGTGCTGGTGACGGCCAAGGGCATGGAGATGAAGACGGTGGAGGTGTACGACCGCGAGCGCATGTCGGACACGGTCAGCGGGCTGGTGCAGCGGCGGTTCCTGGTCAGCATGGACAGCACGCAGTTCTTCGTGACGCACCGCAAGTGGTTCGCGACGCGGGTGCTGTCGGAGTACTCGGGCAGCAGCTACGGCGCGCCGCGCGGGTCCAGCTGGCCGCCGTGGGTGCCGCTGGAGGCCATGTTCGACTTCCAGACGGACCCGTTCGGCTTCAAGCGCGTGGTGCAGAAGACGTCGGCGATGCTGCGCTACGACAAGTTCAACACGCTGCGGCTCAAGTACACGGACGGCGTCAACACGGGCGACGGCGACGGCGACGGCGGCGGCGGCGGCACGGCGGCGGACGGCGGCTCGGAGAAGCGCATGGACAACCTGTGGGTGGAGTTTCCGCAGGCGCGCGCGCTGTGCAACTCGTCCCAGTACTACGCCATCTACGTCATCGTGCTGGACCTGCTGATGTACAACGAGCCGCTGGAGAAGACGCGCAACGAGCGGCTGGAGAAGATCATGCTGGCGTCCGACTTCAGCGACCTGCGCGGCGCGCCCGAGATGGTCACGCGGCTGCAGGAGCGCGTGCGGCAGCTGGAGGACATCAAGACGCACTTCCAGATCCACTCGCAGTCGCTGGACCGGCGCGGCTGGGAGGAGCGGCTGGTGCTGGAGCGCGACCTGGCCGCCTGCGAGGACGAGCTGTTCTTTGTCATGAAGGCCATCACCACGTCGCAGGGCCGCACCGACGCGACGAGCCAGAGCAACGCGCTGCTCAAGTGGAGCCTGTCGGCGCGCGAGATTGTGTGGCACCTGATCCGCGACACCAACGAGCCGCTGGTCGAGCTGCAGCTCAAGGACGTCGAGTACGACCGCACCGACAACGCCGACGGCTCGCACATCAACCTGATCCAGGTCGGCAAGATCCTGGGGCTCAATCTGCTGCCCGACGCCATGTACCCGGAGATGATCACCGCCTACGCCGACGAGCGCGGGCCGCTGGACCCGGGCAGCCAGCCCATGGTGCGCGTCTACTGGTACATGCTCGAGGCCATTGCCGGCATCCCCGTCATGGACCACTTCGAGGTCACCCTGTTCCCCATGAAGATCCAGCTCGAGCACGAGGTCGGCAAGAAGATCTTTGAGTACATCTTCCCGGGCACCGAGGCTGCGGCGGCCGGTGCCGGTGCCGGTGCCGGCGCCGGCAACGACAAGGCCAACAATGGCGGCCGTGGCGGCGGCCATGGAAAGGGCCGCAACGACTCGCCCTTTATGCTCAAGCAGCTGCTGCCCAACGACGACGACGACGACGACGACGGCGGCGGCGGCGGCGGCGGCGGCGATGGCGACGACCGGGGCGATGTGTACTACGACGACGACGGCCAATCCATGCTCAGCCTAGCGGCGGGAACAGCCGGTGCTCTGCGGAACAACAACAACAACAACGGCCTGCTGGGAGGGCGGTCGAGCTCGCTGGAGCTGCGGCTGCGACCGACGCTCACCTCCAACCAGCGGACGAGCACGGGCACTATGGGCTACAACAACCACAACAACAACAACACAAACACGGGGACGGTGAGCGTGCACGCTAGCGAGGGAGGGCACTCGTTCCGCTTCTTCCGGTCGGCCACGGGCTCGACGACGCGGTCGCTGGGCAAGCGGCCGTCACGCGAGTCGATGCTGCAGGCGGCGGCCATTGGTGCCGGTCCCGGTCCCGGAACCAGCCTCGGCCCCGGAACCGGAACCGGCCTCCGGATCGGCGTGGGCCGGTCGTCGACAGGCTTCTCGTCGCTGGGCAGCAACTCGGGGTCGACCAGCGAGGCGGCCAAGAAGGGCGGGCGCTTTGTGCTGCGCAACCGCAACCGCGACGACGACAAGAAGCGCAAGCAGCAGGACAACGCGGCGTCGGACGACCTGACCAAGATGCTGACGCGCGCGAGCAACTACATGACCTTTGCCCACATCAAGATTGCGTCGGTCGTGCTGTGTCTGAGCTACAAGGGCAAGGGCGAGCGCAACATCTCCGACGTCCACGACTTTGTCTTCCGCCTGCCCACGATCGAGTACCGCAACAAGACCTGGTCGAACCTGGACCTCGCCCTCGAGCTCAAGAGCCGCGTCATCAAGGCCCTCATCTCCCACACCGGCGCCATCATCGGCAACAAGTTCAGCCGCCACCGCCCCAACATGGCCCAGCAGTCCCGCCTGCGCGAGCAGGCCACCAGCTCCGCCCTGCTGTCCACCCCCGCCCTGCTGGACGCCCGCGACAACAGCAGCAACAGCAACAGCAACAACAACAACAACAACAGCAACAACAGCGACGACTCGTCGTCCATGTTCGGCACGTCGCCCGTCGACTATTCGCGGTCCCCGCCGCGGTCGCTGGCCGGGTCGCTGGCCGGCTCGCAGATGTCGCTCGAGGCAAGCAACCGCAGCCACCGCAGCAGCAACCACAGCCGGCGCTCCAGTGTGGCGTCGTCCTCCCGCTCGTTCTTCGACAATGCTGCTGCTGCCGGCAGCGGCAGCAGCAACAACTATAACAACAGCAGCAACAATTACAGTGACAATTACAGCGACAACTACAGCGACAACAACTACAGTGACAGCAATTACACCAACACCGTCCCCTCCGACCACTTCACCGGCAACCTGGCCGTGTCCACCAGGGACATGGCCGTGCCCGAGTTCATGGTCATGACACCGCCGACGCCGCAGCTGGGGCCATTCCACAACAACAACACCAGCAGCTTGGGTGGCAGCAGGAGGTTCGCCGACGCGAGCAGGGACTTTCTGCGTCCCGACAGTCGGAGCAGCCGGACCAGCGGCCGCAGTCTGCGCAGCCACCATGGCAACAGCACCAGCAACAGCACCAGCAACAGCACCAGCAACAGCAACAACAGCCACAGTCGACACAACCAAGACAGCAGCGGCAGCAGCATGCACCACGGCATACACCGTGCGGTGACAAGCGCCAGCGGACTGGGATCCTCCGAGTCGGGCGACCGCAGACGGACGGGCTTTGGGGGCGTACGGGACCGCCTGAGCGCGCTGGCGTCGCGAGTCAAGGACCGGGATGTTGCCGGGACAGGCAGCAGCAGCCACAGCAACAACAACAACAACAACAACAACAACAACAATAGCAGTGGCAGCAGCAGTACTCTGCTGCAGTCGAGCAGTCTGGCGTCGTCTCGCTCGGCGGCAACAGTCATTGGAAGAGGACCGGAAGGAGGAGGGGTAGCGGACGACCGAACGCAGAGCTCGCGGAGCCTCATCAGCAGCCAAGCGCGTGGCGATGGGCTGGACGGACACGGAGAAGAAGAAGACGACGACGACGAGGCAGCCAATGAGAAGGGAGAGGACAGCGACATAGCGAGTCCTTTTGGCATCACCGGATTTCTTCCTCCTCCGTCGGAGCCCATCCCCGTAGCGGGCGATGCGACGCCGGTGCGCCGGCGACAGGTGGCCTTTGATAGCCAGAGGGACTCGAACTCGGATGTGGACACGGACGTGCCACGGAACAACCGCGTGAACACGGCGTAATAGTCGGGAAGGATAGGGGGATAGATAGGGTGGACCAAAAGGGATATTTGGGGAGGGGTCTTTTTGTCTTTCGTTTTGTTTTGTTTTTGTTTCTTTTGTTTGTTTCTTTTTGTTTCTTTTTTTTTTTCTTTTTTTTGCTTTGATTATTTTGCTTCTCGTTTTCTGTACTTGTTTTTGCCTTTCGTTTTTTTCCTTGCTGCATTTTACATTGTTTGCTGGTGAAGATACCCGTGGAGAGGGTATCCTTTATCAGATCTGGGTTGGTGTTTTTTTTTTGTTTTTGTTTTCCTGTTTCGTTTTTTGTCCTGACCATAGTCTACTTTTGTCTTATGGGGAGTTACACCTGGAAGCCAGGGGGGCAAGCTTCATCCTGTATTGATGGCATAGACACGAAAGAGGCACGTTTTGCATAAAGTTAGAATAGGTTGTCAGAAGTGCATGGCTTTCTTTTGTCGAATTACGTAACCAACGCCTTTCTTCTCTACAATCCCTGCAACCGGCAGTCGCAAGTGATTCTCTGGAAACATGCATGTGAGAAAACAGCCAACCAGCAGCGAGGCTGCTCAAAAATAGACACTGATATGTAGCATGGAAAGGCATGTATGGGAGAGTATATGGAAGAGAACTAATTAGTTAGCTGATAAGGGGATGTACATAAAGCAAGGCAATGTAAACTGCCAATGAAACAAGTCTTTTTGATACCCACACTAATGCAACCAACCACAGGCAATGCAGAGTGAAAATGACGAATTCGCCTTGCTAATGCGAACAGGCAAGCCCCAGAGAAGCCGTGTAAATGGCATGATAACCAAAAAAAGAGACAAAGAGACAAAAGAAACAAAAGGAGCAATAAACAGTAGGTATCTTCAAGGAACGCTCGCGTGTACAAACAGTGCAAATGCCGTCTTCGGGGTTTTGCCTCCTCGTGAACAAATGAAATGGGGAATATGTAGTGTGAATCAACAGGGGAATTGGGGAATATGAATAGATATGGACATGAAATGAACATCAAATGAACATCAAATGGAAGACATAAACAGCAAATGAGCAATGCAAACAAAATCAAATGAGCCGTCGATGCTCTTTGCCTCTAACTTCAGGGCGGGTTGCCATGCTGCGGTGATGAAATGGAGGAAAGAAGAGTAGAAAAAAGCGCGCTGCCATGCGAGTTGAGAATAGGCAAAATTGACACCCCAAAAGACAAAAAAGTCGGCGAGACGGATCGTGAAATTGACGAAAGTCGAGAAATGTCGAGCAAGTTGAGTCTCAAGTAGGAAAGAAAGTCTGCCGATCGCAGCTGTCCAGGTGAGAGCTTCTCCAGCATTTCGAATTACGCTTGTGTATTTGTAGTTGTTCTTGTGCCGGATTCGTTGACTGGACGTGTTTGGATATGGATTGCCTGGAATGCGTGCCGCCGTGGTATAGCGTGATGCATGTCGTGATCGTGATAGGTCGGTGCCGTGGGGTGGCAGCTGCCAAGCGTGCAGCATAAGTGCATGCAGCGTACTCGTACTGCGGCATACTGCGGCATACTGTGGCATACTGCGTCATCCACATCAGGAATGTGTATGTCTCTTGTGTTTTCCTTGCTCCACTCGCTTTTCTTTTTCTTTTTCTCTCGCCTCGCTCGCTTTTTTTCTTTTCTTTTTTTTTTCTCGCTTCGCTCGTTTCTCTTGTTTCCCCCATTTCTTTGTTTCCTCGCTTCTTTGCTTCGCTTGCTTCGTTTTCGTCCCCTCCAGTCACTCGCTTTTGTTTTCTCGCTTTCGCTACTCGTCCATCCCGACGGACACCCAGCGTGCCGGCACGCCGTCATCACCAACCAGATACGGTCGTCCACTCATCTTCCTTGGCGGCAGAGCCAGCCGTGCCCGGCCGGGCTTCCTGTCGTCCAGCTTGCCCACACGGCGCATGGCCATCTCCATGACCGCAATGCGGATGAAGTCGGAGTTCTCGCGCAGCTCGCGTTGACGTGGGCCGGGAAACGGCCGCTCGTCGGGCAGGCCTGCGCCGTGCGGCGACGAAGGGGACGCGCTGCGTGGGGCAGAGGGCGAGGACGAATACGACGAGTTCAGAGAGCCATTGCTGCTGGTGCTGCTGGTGCTGCTGCTGCTGGCTGTGGACAGACGCGGGTGGAGCGAGCCGCTGCGGCTGGCGCGTCGTGACTTGTTGTAGGTCTGCATCTGGATGGAGGCAGTGAAGGCACTGCGGGAGGGAGACTCCACGCCAGCTGGCAATGGGGACAACGACGACACGTTCAGGGTGGCGGAGATGGAGGCGATGGACGAGGCCGGCCCGAGAGCCGCCGAGGCGAGAGCAGGCGACAGCAGTTGAGTGGTGGACGGGCGCGGCTCGATGCGGGCGGTGGTGGTCGGGTTGAGGTAGCGGCGCAGAGCGGCGCTGGGCTCTTCCGCGAGCGGCGGCGGGCGGCGCTCGTCGGTGTAGGGGATGCGCGGGTCGATGGTCAGGATGGAGCGGGTGAGGAAGTCCTCGGGGGGGATGGAGGTCAGGTTCAGGGTGGAGAAGGAGCGGGCGGCGTTGCGGAGGGCGCGCAGAGACGCCGTCAGGTTGGACTTGAAGGCGGACTTGAGCGGGCGCAGCGGGAAGCGCGCACCCGTGGCCTCGGCGGCGGTCGAAGACGAGACCGAGGCGGCCGACGAGGTCGAGGCCGGACCGGACGCCGTGGCGACGTCGGGGGAGAGGCCGGCGAAGACGCGGAAGTCGAGGCTGTCAATGTCGTCGGAGGGGGCGTCCGAGCCGGGCAGCGTGCTGATGGACAGGGGGTGGTCCATGTGCACGGCGGCGGGCTTCTGGTCGTCTGCGGAGCTGCTGCCGGCGGCCATGCCGGGGCCTGGCGGGGACGACACGGGCGTCAGAGAGCGGCGCTTGGGCCGAGCGCGTCGGCCGAGGGCCCGGCGGCTGGCCGGCGACGGGCTTCCGACCGAGGAGTCGCAGGTGCTGGTGACATACGAGTCGGTCAGCGAAGGCGGCGAGGACAGCGACAGCAGCGACGGCATGGACGGCATGGACTCGAGCGAGACGGCGCGCGTGGACAGGGCGGACTCGGCCGTGCTGTCGCTGACGGAGACATCGTCGTCGTCGTCGTCGTCGTCGAGCTCCTCGGGCGGCGTCAGCAGCACGTCGAGCGGGCTCTTGCTGAGGGACAGGCTGAACTCCTGCTCGGCCTCCTGGGCGCGGTCGATGATGGCGTTGACGGTCAGAAGCCGCGGGGAGGTGGACGGGGTGGTCGTGGCCGTGGACGTGGATGTGGCCGTGGACGCGGCCGAGCCGGAGGGCCGCGGCCGCGACGAACTCCGGGCGCTGCTGATGCTGCTGCGCGGACTCGCGCGCGGGGGCGGGATGGTGGTCACGGCCAGCAGGGCGGCCACGGAGGGCGGGATGGCGTCCGGGCTGTGGATGTCGCGCAGGGTGCGGCGGCGGTTGCTGCGGGCGGCGCTGGAGACGTCGGCATCGAGGTTGCGCCAGCCCTCGCGGCCGGAGCGGTAGTGGTAGTTGTGGTGGTGCGCCTTGTGCGGGGCGTGGGCGGCGTCGCGGCGCATGGCCGACTTGCTGACGGGGATCTGGACGGGGCTGGTCGGCGTGACCGGCCGGAGGGTGGCGGCCGTCATGGTGGGTGTGGAGGGCGTGGAGGCTGTGGAGGACGACGTGTCGGAGACGGGGGGGGGCGGTGCGGGTGGCGAGGACGGCGGCGTCGAGAGAGAGAACAGGCTCGTTTGGCTCTTTTGGATCTTGGGCGGTTGTGCGGCCGCTGAGGCTGTCGACAGTGTCCGGAAGGGCGGGATCACCGCGGCCGAGTCTCGCTGGTCTCGCTGGTCTCGCGGGTCTCGCGGGTCTCGCTGGGTCCGCGGAACGTCCCAGTCGTCTCGGGCGTCTCGGGCGTCTCGGTCGACTCTCTCGTCTCTCGTGGCTTTCTTGGCTGGGGCGTCCCTCGGCTGGCTAGCGGGCTGTGCATCCTTTTGGATCCGGCCTGTCTTGCCTGCGTGGTCGGTCTTGTCTGCTCTGTCTGTCCGGTCCGTCCTCCACAGGCTGAACAAGGACGTGGTCGGCGGCGAAGGCGACGGCGAGTGCGACGGCGAGTGCGACGGCGAGTGCGACGGCGATGTCCGCGGCGAGTGTGCGGGCGTGGGGCGCGGCGTCTGCGAGGGCGTCGTGGCGGGGGATGTTGACGGTGATCGCAGGAGGTTGTGGGAGGAGTAGCAGTGTTGGTTGTTCTGGCGAGTGACCAGAAACGAGCGAGGCGACATCATATCTGGGGCGGAAGGAGGGACCCAGGCACTTTCCCCGGGTTGGGGGGAAGCGTTGGGTTTTGTGCGGTGCTGTGGTGCTGTGGCTGTGGCTGCCCGTAATATTATTGCAGTAAGCGTGTGTTGGGCGACGGCCAACACAGAGGCGCAGAGAAGGAAGGCGCAGAAGCGGCCGGCGCAAAAGAGGAAAGCGCAAAACCGGCAGGCGCAGAGACGAAAAGCGAAAAAAGAGGCAGGGGAGAGGGAGCCACCCAGGCGCTATGCGCGAATCCGAATCCACCAGCGTGTTTTGCCGGAGCCCCAGCGGGTCATGGCCGGGGAAGCGAGGAAGGTGCGTAGGGTGACTGTCAAGCGCCTTCCAGAAGCGTGCGCAGACCCGGATCGTCGATTGCCGCTTGCTTGCCGCTTCCTCGTCGCACCCTGTGCTCACTCTGTTCCTTCCTGCAGTTGGTCCCCCAGTCAGCTTTGCTCTTTCCCGTTTGTCTTTGGCTTCTCTTCACTCTTCCTTCGCTCCCCTCGCTCCTTCCTTTTTCCTTGGGGCTCTTCCTTACCTCACACAGTGCGCCAGCTATCGTAGCCTCCAGAGCAGGTGCAGACCCAAACGAAGCAGAAAGCTTCAACAAATTTGTACGTAAAACTACGTAACGGGAACTCGTCGGGGCGGGTCAGCGCAAGTTTCTGGACCCCTTCTGGCGTCTCGCCCACCCTCACTTCTGGGTTTTCCGGGACTCCTCTGGGTCTCGTCTGGGTTTTGTCTGGCTCTTCTGGGGTTTCCTTCCCTCCTGCTGGAAATATCCCTGCTGTCATTTGTCGGCCCCGTTGTTGCGAGCCCTTCCCTGTCTTCCGTGCCTGTTCGCCCAAAAAAAACGCCACACGACTCTGTCCAACGGAAGGTCCGCCCTGTGACGTTAGGGTCCCCTTTGACCCCGTTTGGTTTCCCTCCTAATATTATGCCTTTCGTGCCGCGGCGTTTGCTGTCGGAGAATCCGTGCGAAAAGGCCGTCGTGCGCGCACGGCGTGGAAGGAAATGCCCTTTTGGGATAGGTTGGCAACGGGAACGAAGAGGGCGCGCAGTGAAGCGAGCAGTGAGGCAAAACGGGTCGCAGAAGCTAACAAAGCATCCGACAAAGAAGCGGACAAAGAAGTCGAGAAAGACAGAATGCGATTATTCAAAAGTTCGATCAAGGTCAGGCAAAGTTGGCCAGAGTCAAAGACACACTCCGTGTGAAACGGGACGGGGACGTCTTTATCAGCTGGGGCACAGGCTATCAGCGGCCAGAGGCAGCCGGAATCCAGTTATCTTTCGTATAGCAGCAGGGCCGCGGCACCACTAACTACTGAACAGCCTGCAGCCATCCGCTCCAGCTAGCAAGGAAGGAACGATGGGTAGATGCCAACATCCTTCCCAGGTCTGCCAGCAAACATCCTCCTCCCCTCCTGGCCACCCCCTTTCATGCTGCCTGTCTCACTTGGCCTCGATGGCCCTCTCTTTCAGGCTCTCTTACAGGCTCTCTGACTGGCTCACGTCCCCTTCATCCCTTATTGCACCCCACGTGTCCCACCCTTCCGCCCACGACAACAGTCATCAGCCTGGCTGGCTGAGGGGGCAAATTCTCCTGATAGAGGCTGACATGACGATGGAAGGTTGGCGGTAGTCATACTACTCACTATGGCATGTAACTACTATGTTAACTACGATACATAGTACACAGTGACTTGGCTGAGCATCAGGCGGGCGCTACTCCGTACAGTGACTCGCACTCCCCATTGGCCCCCAATGTAATACCGCCGCCTCTCTAGTTGCCTATCTTCGGGCGGCCATTCAGATCGTCCCTTTGGCCTTATCGCCCGCCGGCAACGGCCGACTGGTGACAACGTCGCATGGGCGTGGTGTGGGCAAGTGGAGCAACCACTCGCTTGGTACTTTTCAAGTCTCGAGTCCGGTCTCTGATAGCATCCCTCTGACTGTGTTCTTTCTTGTCAGTGTGCTTCCGTCCGGCATCGCGGTGGATACAACCACGAGTACATAAGACGATTAGTGATGACTTCCAGCAAAAGCGTCTCCGGATTCACTAGCAAGAAGACGGTTTTCTATACGAATAGTAGCATTGCAAGCATTCCAGAACAAAAAGAAGTACGGTGAATCCTTGCATCCCACGGCCAGCACACACGTCTTCAGTCTCCTGTTGATTTACTCTGTACTATGTAGTTCTGTGACACCTGCCTGATGCCCAATCTGCCGCTTGATGACTGTTTTCTGCCAGATCCTCTCATTAATCGGCGGACTTGCGGTCAGAAGGATGCATGCACTGCACGCACTGCGCGCATATGGGCAGGTTGATGTCAGATCCATACGTGGTACGCGTAGTTTTCGTGTCTATCTAGTGCCTCCCTCTCCTTAGTCTTCTTCGTCTCTTCGCAACTGCCTCTCTGAGAAATGCCCAACCTCATCTCGATCTCTTGCTCGTTCTCTTGCCCAAATAGGAAGTCGCTCTTCAGTTCCTTCCTCACGAGTGTTACGGGTTCGATTGACCTCGACTGTACTATGTACGAGTGGCACGTGTTGGACAGTTTCATTCTGTCTTGCCTTTTACGCCCTTTTCCCCTTTTTTGCTGTTGAAGCAGTCTCTTTTTTCTTCCTCTCTCCATCCCACGCAGCCCGACCGCCCACGCATAACGTACGCCCTTTTCTGTGTGTCGATTTATTCTGTCCATTTTGTCAATATCCCCCAAACCAACCCCAGCCCTGAAATAGCCCTCCGGCACCGAAATATGCAATCCGCCCGCAAATACCCCCAATTTCCTCAGCTGGAAAATCTCGTTTCAGCCCGGCTTTTTGCCTCTGGTCTTGACACACTTGCGCTTTCTTTTTCCAGTCTCCCCCCCTGGTTCGCCCTGTCGTCCAATTGCTTCACTTGGTTTGGAAAATTTTCAGTCTTCCATGCTTGTTCTCGGTGACTCTGCTCCTCCTCACCTCCTCACATGCCTTGGTTCGGGAAGTCCTTCCGAGTGTCCTGAAGTTGGCGTGCAGTTTTCGTGAGGTTCTCGTGACCTTCTCGTGGAAAAGACTCTGCACACGAGCCCCGGAAAGTTTCCAATGAAAAACAACCACCCAAGCAGACTGCGCGCAACAAACGCAAACAAATGCTCCATCACCGCAGCAAACACCCAACTCTCTCTACCCTAGATTGGCGCCCGATCGGGCAGCCCGCCCTGCCCACTTTACCAGCCATTCAAAACGCTCCAAATGCAAAGAACGACAAAAACAGGCAAAGGGAGTAAAAAGCCCCATCTGCTAGCAGATGGCTCCGGCGACCTCGGGGGTACCCAGTACAGTGTCCTTTTTCGCCTTGCCTGTTGTCTACATAGTATCTTGCTCTCATTTCTCCTTTTTTGTCTCGGTCCCTCTCCATTTACCTTCAGTTATACATAGTACTTCCGAGCGATGTTCGAAATTTCCTCTAAATTCCCCTCTAAATTTCCTCCATTCTCACTCTGTTTTTCCTTTTTCCTTTTCTCTTTCCCCCTACGGTGTAATTTTCCTTCCCTCGGTCCCTCGGAGATGTTTCCTTCATCCGCTGTCGGCTGCCAGCCAGCCGTGCCCGCGATCCTGTTCTCAACCCATTACCAGACCGCTCACAGCGTCGCAGAGTTGTATTTGCTGCACCTGCTGCATTCGTTAGCACAGTCGTGCATTGCCTGCCGCGCTCCGTGCTCGTATATTGCCCTTGTGCATGACGTTGATGCCACTTATCTCATGGCGGTGTGCCTACATCAGTGCTTCTGTTGTCTGTCTTCGACTTGCCATGTACTCGCTACTTGTAGAGACACTTGCTCATAAGAGATACGTACATAGTACTTGGCCATTTAGCACACACTGCCCACCCACACGCATGCGCAACTGCCCACAATCACAGTCGCTCGCACACACACCTGATGTCCATATGATGTCAGCCAGCACAAAGAATGCGGGGTGCAGCAACGAAAAGGCCACCATGTAGAACACCGAGACACCACCAAGGCCACCAAGGCCGACACCAGATGGACACCAAGCAGGGCCTCCCTGCCCATCTATGGATCTTTCTTGCGTGCGTGGCAATTTGCAACCACACGACCACGCCTGCGCCAGAGTTCTGGCCGCTAGTAAATACGCCAGAAGCCCTAAAAAAAAAAGAGCGCAGTATGGGGTCCCGGCATGTGCTTGTCTGCTAACAGTATAGGGCAATAGGGCAAGCGTTAGGGTACACTTTGGTGTCTGTGGCTGGCAAGAGGCGCCTGCAAACTGCCTCGTAACTGCCCCCAACTGCTCCAATTGCCCCAATTGCTCCGATCGCCCTGTCATCTTCCCTCTTCCCTGCAAATAACCCCTGCAAGCAAGGGGAAATACGACGCCGCCACTCCTAGTCCGGCCAAAGGGCCCCCCCCCCTCACCAACACCACCGAACACCACCGAGCTGCGCGCCCTGCACGTCCTCGTGACGACCAATGTTTGTGGCATCGGGGCAGATGATGAGCCTCGTGGAGACGTTTTTGCGCCTCACCAGACCCAGAAATCTCCTCCCCTGGCGCTTGTCAATCTGTGGCGCACAAAACTCACACATACTATGTAAAATCAATTACAACTTCTTCCCACAACCAGAGATAATAAGAACGACACGCGATAAGACTAGACAGGCCGAAGCAAACGAGATAAACATATTCCTCTTTCGCTGCCTCCCGAGGGGCAAATCTGCTCGCACCAAGCCGGTCCCCGAGGCCATGATCGTGATGCCCCCCTGACGGTGACTGCCGTTTCGGCAGCACGATAGTCAACAACCCAGGCAGCAGCGATGAAATGAGGGTTTTTTTTGCCTCTTGTGTAGAGATCGGTTTCTTTTTCTCCTTCTTCTTTTTCCCTTTTTTGGCCGTGTGTTGAATTTCTTGTGCGTGTGCTCATAGGTCTTTCCGTTGGGGGTTTTCGTATGCTTATAACGATAATTCCACATCCCACGTCCGGTCCTCATGTCTTCGTGCACCGAGCACAATAATGCGAGTACTCGAGTAGTCTCCGAAATGCTTGCCAGTCTGCCGGTGCCCGGGTGCTTCGTAGTCTCGTTGGGTTTGATTTTTTATGGGGATCAACCCGGCATTGTTTTTGGTTGTTTACCTAGCGTTGCGCACTAACACGCCCCAGAAGGGCAAGAGAAGCAACAGAAGCCGAGAGAAGGAGGAAGGAGAGACAAAAGAGGCAACTGAACAAGAGGCAAGTGAGGCAGTAGCAGGGGTGGACGTGAGCCGCTAAAGCTCATCTCTCTTGATTACGGAGCGCATTGTAAATCAAATCGGCCCAAGTGGGCAACAAACAATCGTACAGGTCTTTTCGGTCGTGCAGTCAATCACCAAAGCAAAGAAACAAAACAGAAGATAGTGACCAGCCAAACAGAACCGAAGAACGGAGGAACAGAGGTACAGAGAAAGAACGGAGAAACACAAGCCAAAGCATTGAAAGGAAACAGGATATCACACCAGCCCCGAGCTTCCATGCGCTCGTACAAATGAAATGTTTTTTTTTGTGTGTTCCGCCTGGCCAAGGAAAGAAAAGCAAACCACCCAAACAAGACCGCTGCCATGAAATGCAAGTGACATGAAAGAGAAACACAAAGACGTCGAGGACTCCATGCCCCGACCCATTCCCGGCATCCTCAGAACGGCCGTCCTGTCCATTGAGGCGGCACCCCCTTGGGCGTCACCACCCCGAACCGCCGCTCGCCGTACCGGGACAAGCGCTCCTCGTTGAAGTCTCGCTCGCCGCGGTACTCCGCGTCTGGGTCGGCCGTCTCGTAGTGCTGGTCGGCAAACCGCCGCCCCTTGGACGTGGAAGTCGCCAGGGATGTAGAGCTGTTGGCGAGGCCACCACCACTTACACCACCGCCACCACCACCAGCCCGGCCGGCCTTGGCCACATCGGCCATGCTGTATCCCCCGTAGCCCGACACTGCTGTCAGCTCGCGTGCCAGCCCATCAATCTCCCGCTGGATGTCGCTGACCCGCATGATCCCGTTGCTGGTCATCGCCTCCTCCTCGCTGCTGCGTGGACTCTGGCTGCGCAACAGCTCCCGCTCCGTCTTGATACGGATGTCTGGCAGGTTGGCCGGCTTTCGGCTGCCTTTTCCTCCCCCTCGGCCGCCGCCGCCACCACCGCCGCGTCCGCGTCGACTACCGTTCCGACCCCGTGCCCCGTTGCCCACCGAGGCCGGTCTCTTGCCCGACGCCGTCATGCTGGTCGACGTTCGGGATGTATAGGTGGTCGCGGACCGTGTTAACCGGCCTGCCCCCATCTCTGTGTCGCCGCGGCGCCCACCACCACCACCACCCGTGCCGGCACCACTGCCTCCTCCGGCCCCTCCGGCGCCAAAAGTTGGCAGCCAGCCGCCGCGTTCTCGCGTGCGCAGAAAAGGCCGCAGCGCAGGTATCGACGCCGTGATGATAGCTAGGTTGGTCTCGATAGCTGAAGTCACGAACCCAATGTTAACGGTCGGGTCAGCACTTGGCGCGAGGTGGAATATGCCCTGCACAAGGATCACCATGCGTGCAATGGAGCTGATGGTGACGAGGAACCCAAGCAAGAAGATGAACATAAGGCCGAATTTGGTCCGCCTGGGGATCTTGAGGTCCGACAAGATAAACAACGGCAGGCCCAACACCGCCAGGTCAGTGAAGATGTTGAATGCCGACGTAGTCACGAACAGAATACCCTGGTTCAGGCAGTGCCCGTTCTGGATGGTCTTGTCCCAGTTGAACGCAATTGGCTGGCACTGGAACACCACAGCAAAGAACACGATCACCATGTGCGTCAGGTTGACCATGTTGAGCCCGATGATGAGCTTCCGGATCCCGCCCTTTTGCCCAAACAACCGCAGCAGGAAAAACAACACTGATGACTTGGCCAGTGCTAGGATCGGGTTGTACAAGATCTGTACCGCAAAGTTCCAGATCAGGGAATTGGTGAGGTCGTGTGGTGGTATTTGGCTCTCGTGTATGCCAACAAAGTTTGTTTTCAAAACTAGGTGCGCTTTTGTCAGCAGTTGGTCTTGTAACGCAATGCATGATGATAACAAGAACATACAGCAGTAGCTAGTGAAGGTTTCTACTATGGAAAGCAGCATGGCGATGGATATCAGCCAGTCGTCTGTTGCGGTGTCAGTAAACGATGGGTGGCCATGAGACAGCGGAGCAGTGGGCAAGCATACCCAGACCAAATTGATGTGAGGACAGCCTCCCTGCATCACGAGCAATAATGACGAGAAGCGCCAATGCCGGGAAGAAGAAGACGATAACGATGGCAAAATTTTGGAGCCCGCTGGTTGGTTCTGTTGGGATATCCAATATTGAAGGCACCGACGTGGTTGTTGCGGCTGACGACATCACAGATGTCGAGGACGCTGGAGAGAAGATAGACATGTTGATATCCAGGCTCCTGCTTGCGGATTAGAGAACACCGCACCACCGACCGAGCAGTGGATTTGATCTCAAAGCTGCATCGACAGAGAAGACGGCAATAGCAATGGGATGGGATGGATAGTACTGCTGCCACAAACTGCAGGGGCGCGATGAGAGAAGTGAAAGAGTGGGTGTGCGCGAGTGAGGGAACGAAAGGAGAGAAAAGAGCAGAAGAGAGAAACAAGACAAAGAACGAAGAAGGGGAATGAAAGATGCCTGGAAGAACGGGAGCAGCAGACATAAGTATTCAACTATAGCAAGCTTGCCGGCTTTGCATCAGACACACGGGAAGGAGGAGGAGGCAAGAGATGAACGAAAAGACCAAAACAAGACAGAAAACAAACAGAACAGGTAGGAAGGCACATCGTCTTACATGCCCATCGGCGCACGGATAGAAAGACAACGGGTCAGAGGGTGCCACACGCAGTCAGAGGATCAGCATCTGCTCCCAAACAGGAAATGGGAGAAGAGGTCCAAATGAATCTCTCAATGCAGTCCAACTCCATGCCGCCTGCATCCTCTGCTTTCGGAACACGCAAAAGTGCCCCCGGGACTTTCTCCTCTGCCACCGGCTGCTCTCGTTTCCATGACCTACTTCCGACCCTCTTCCACTCCTTCGTGTCTTCGCATATCCGGAGGATCCTCGAGGTCCACCGGTCCTGGCAAGACGCCCACAGGTACACTTGCCTCCCGGATAAATCAGACGCCTGTATCACGATGCTTTCCAGGCGTGTTGCTTGCACCCCTCAATGGACATGACAGCGTGCAAGGAGGCCACCAGCACACGGAATCTGCACTGCCATCGATTGTGTCTGCCTGAAGCAGACAATACACTCGCGCAGCCAGCGCTGAGTAAGAGACCAGGGATACCAGGCATACTTTGAGCATTTGCTTCTACATGCCGAGGACAGGCCAGAGACAGGCTCCTTCAAACTCTCGTCCTCGATCCTCTCTCCCCGTTCCTTGTCAGGACGGCCCGGATAAAGTGTCGTCATTTTCTTGCACGTATGCGAGCCCACTCGGATGATACGATGTCAGGTCGCCCAGAAGATGGCCCAGACGATGGACGAGTGGATGGATATCGGCGATGTGCGAGGCGAGCAGCGGGGATCTGGGGTCATGGAGGGCAGCAGGGGCAAAGATGTGCAGTCTCTAGAACAGACGAAAAAGACCCTAGACTGGCAGAGGGTGTAGTCTGTCTGGCTTTGATGAAAAGAACGTGCAACGAACGACGGTGGCGACATGGCCCAGATGGGGATCGCTCGCAGGGGATTTGGGACTGTCGACCCAAGAACGCCGTCTTCGTGGGCAAAAGGCCGAAACGTCGCCTCTCCCCGCTCTTTTTCTTCTCGTCGTCCTGATTCTGTGCCCGTTCTTCCTTGGACCACGGGAAGGGCTTGAACGTCGATCATACAAGGATCGCCGACGACAATAGCCAGCCAGCCATACCGAAAGAAAGTTGGAGAAATGTTATGCGCAAGAGGTCCTGCTGCTTTTCATGACCGCAGTTCAGACGGCGGTGTCGTGCCACTGGCAGGGGCAGCAAAGAAGGAAAGATGCTGCTCGCGGCAGTCCAATGGGGTTGTGGAAACAACACATGGCGGTGTTGCTGCCGTACAACGACCAGCGACAACAATGCTGAACCGGATTTGCCACTTCCCTCGACGTCAACGTCGAATTAAGGCCTCTCCCCCAGAGCCCTACCGATACGAACCCCGCATGTCGAAGGTAGATGAAGGCAGTGGCAAGGTTGCGCTCATATAAGAATGAGGTCAGCGGGAGCGCCGGACTCTGAGACGAAGAAGCATGGACTGGAGCGGCTCAGAGACCAAGATGAAAAGGCTTGATTGGCTGCTGGCGATGGCCTTCAATGGGCGCAGCCAATCACCTTACATCCATAGGCACCGCATCCGTCTCGAAGGAACTGCTGTTAACGTCCATGCTATACCTGGTTCCTCTTGTTTGCCTCTATTTTGCCGGCCTGCCAAGAGCAGCGAGGTCAGAGCATGGTCCCCCAAGGCTTCCCAGAAGACTGTCCAGAAAGAAGCCTTCGCCCGATGGCCCCAGAGACGCGCTGCTGTTAGTCTGTGCTCTGGCCGTCCCGCCATCCTCTCTGGCGCTTTGGCTATCCGTGACGGCGATCCCTTGCTGTGCGAAGGATCGTTCGCACGGTCGTCGCGTCTAGCCTGCAGCCTCTTTTCCCCGTATCGTTTTGAGAGGTGCCCTCATCTTCTCCCCGCATATTCTTCTACCGGTGCGTGTCCATTCGTATTTATCCAACCCAATCGCACTGCCTTGCCGGTACGGCTCTTTCACCTTGGAAACGCTTCTCTTGCTTCTCTTGCTCTCTGGCCTTGATCTGGGCGGGTTTGCAGCCTGCAAGGTGGAAATACGGCTCCTGGACAACACGTAGGCTCCCACCATCGTTGAAACACGTACTGCGGGTTTGCAGCAAAAGGGGACCGTCGCAGCCGGAGCAGAGAGAAGAAGACTTCCGTGGAAGCAGCCGACCATTCCACAACACGAACACACAAAACGGAGTTGTGGTCCTGCCTTGGAAGAACAAGGGTAAAATATCGTTGTCGGAGATCTTGTCTCTTGTCTCCGCGTAAACGCATGCGTTTCCTTCGTCAGTCTCGAGGTCGAGCGATCCACACGGAGAAAATACAGACGAAGAGAAGAGAAGAGAGAACCGAGACGCGCTTCATCCGGAGGCCACCCAGACAGCAGTTGGTCTTGGATCACGTTGTCGAATGTCGTGTTTTGCTTTCTCCTTGGCTCCATTGTCTTCTGCTGATTCCGCATGTATTTCGCCTGATGATGTCGACAGGACTCTACCTGATTCCGGCAGTTGAGTTCATGGTCTTGATTCGGAAGGAGTGGGAAGCGTCGAACAACGCATAACTTGCACAAAGAAGTACAGGTAGTAGTGAACTAGTCGGCTGGTTAAAATACGCGACAGCTTGACGAGACATTGTTTCATACAATCACGACGAAAACTGGCATGATCAGTACGTAACTAAGGTATTAGGTAAGAACACATGAATTATCAACCCCCAGGAGGGAAGCTACGATGGACTCCAGTCGCACTTTCCAAGATGGATTTGTATTCTTTCTCTATGAATAGCGCAATGCTGTTGTAATTGCAGTTGTTGTGATATCACATGCTATAAAAATAAAGCACTTTTCCAAACCCGCCGTAGAACTTTTGCTTCGCATTTCTCTTCCCACCCTTCTGATCACTCCTCCTCCTCCCCTTCTTCCGCCTTCTTCTTCTCTGCCGCTGCCGCCCACTCCTTGGCCTTGGCCGTAACCCGTGCTCTGGACTTGGCATCGCCGTTCTTCTCCTCCCACTTAGCCCAGCGCTGAAACAGCGTCTTGGCCTGGCGCGCCTTGAGGCCCTTGACCTTTGATGCATGCTCAAAGGCGTTCCGCACGACCGCCGCATCGGCCGTGCCGCTGGCTGCTGTATCTTCGTAGAGGCGTGTCTCCAGATCAAGCAGCTGGTTCCACAGGTCAAACCGCTTGGGAAGCTTGTTCAGCAGGCCCTCAAAGAGCGTCCGGCCACGTTCGGGATTGCCCGAGGGCGACCGAAATTCGAGAGCAGCCAGCCGAGCTGTGAGCATGATGCCGTTGCGCTGGTCCAGCGACTGGACAGCCCGGTGCAGCAGGCTGCGCGCCCGCTCTGGCTGCTGCATGCTGTTGTGCAAGAAGTGTGCGTAGTTGAACCAGACATTTGGTGTCTGCGAGCCAAACTTCTTGGTCATGGCCTGGAAAAGCTCATCCGCTTTCTGTAAGATTTGGGATCACGTCAGCCTTGTTGATCTTCTTGTAGAAATTTGGGGTTTTACAAAACAGCAGTATTCTCCTACCTCGAGCTTGCCCGACTTGATGTAAATGCTTGCCGTCCTTTCAAAAACTACCTGGTCGTCGTTGTACTGGCAGGCACGCTTGAACACCTCATTGGTGGTCTCGTCGGTGCCGTGGACGACCTCCATGTGGAGATATGCAATCCAGACATTCAGCCTCTCGCCATCTTCCCGGGCATCGATGGTCTTGATGGCACGCTCAGCAGTTTCACGCGCCTTGGTCAGTTCGCCGACCTTGAGCTGGAATTGCATGTAAGCGAGCCAGTGTGCTGACGAGTCTGGCTGTTCGAGAATCAGACGTCGGTAGTCGTCGGCTGTCTGCGGTCCGCTGACATCCAACTCGAGTGTCCGGTCGACGTCGCCCACTGGCGCCTTCTTCCGCTTTCCAGCCTTCGGCTTCAGCGCGGGAACAGCATCGTCGTCAGATTCATCAGCATTGTCGCCGTCCATCTCCTTGTCCAGGGCGTTGCCAGACCAGTCGAAGCCACCCCCAGAAAGGCCAGCCCCTGCAGCCTCTGACAAGCCGTTCTCGTCTTCATCCTCATCGTCGGAAACATCGTCCACGATGGCAACTTCATTGTCGGTGCCAGAGATCAACAGAGAATCCTGGATGTCTGCCATCTCTTCATCTGAATCCTCGCTGTCATCATCGTCGTCGTCGTCGTCGTCGCCATGGAGTGGAGCGCCGGCATCATCGCTGTCGACGCTCATCGCGTCCTCGTCGCTCTCGTCATCAAAGTAAGACGGCTTCAGACCAAGACCAATACGGCTGTTATCGCGGTTGATGCTGAGAATCTTCGCCTTCACAGCGTCGCCCTCCTTGTACAGCTTCTTCGCGTCCGCAACCCTGTTATCAGCCATCTGAGACCTGTGGCACAGACCGCTGACGTTGGCAGACCCGTCGATGACAATGAAAGCACCAAAGTCCTCAACCTTGCGCACGAGGCCTGTGACAATCTGGCCCACGCTGTAGTCAGCGAGCGTCAGGAGCGGAACGTATTTCTCATCCACAACCGAAGCCTTCAGGCTCAGCTGGACCTTCTTGAGGTCCTTGTCCACAGACATCACGCGGCCCTTCACAAGCTGGTCCACCTGGTAATGGGCTTTCCAGTCCTTCAAAAATTTGTCGGACAGGTCTGTGATGCGCACCTGCGCAACGATATCGCCGCCCAAATGCACAAACAGACCCTTGTCAGAGACGCTCCGCACAAAACCCCGGACAATGGCGCCTTGCTTGACATCCGTGATCTTTGCAATCTCACGGTCTTCCACAGGCAGCGCCGAGTTCAGCACACGAGAAGGACGCGTGGAGAACCGTATTCTCTTGTTGCTCTCATCCACAGACACAACTGCCACGCGGACAATATCATTCTTGAAGTAGCTCGTGGTCACAGCTTGTTCGTAGTCATCGACGAGATCGATGAGGTGGACAGGGCCTGACACAGTCTTGCTGAGCTGGACCATGATTTGACGCTCGGTAACCTTGGTCACCTTGCCGGCCAGGACCATGTTTCTCTTGACACTGCTCCAGTCCAGGCCGTCTTCGGCATCAGGAGACCGGGCTGACAAGTCGATGCGGCCCTTGGAAGAGTCGACTTTCAAAACACGGACCTGCATGGCCGTTCCCACGGGAAAGTTGCCCACCAGGTTCGTGACAAGAGATAAGTCGTTGGTAGCCTCCATACCGTGCAGTCGTCCGCGCACCGAAGGAGAAAGGCTGACCCAAAGACTGTTTGACGCGTGGTTGTTGACAAATCCAATCAGCCGTGTACCAGGCTGGAGCTTCTCGATGCTGAGTTCTTCACGCGCTGCGTCTTTCTCAACAGCACTTGGCTTCGCTGACAGCTCAAGGACAAAGCGGTGGCTGCGGTGAGACGAAACGGGAAGATACACCTGCTTGCGTGCGTCGTGGACGCCTAGGACGCGCACTTTCAGCTTCTGCTCCACGTTGAACTTGCCCAGTGGGCGCCTGGCATCAGGAACTTCTTTCCAGTCGTCAAAAATTTCGGTAATGTCCACCCGACCAAAGAGATTGTCAGCCAGCTTCACGTTCAGCTGGGTGCTTTTAATCCCCGTGATACGAGCAGTGGTGATGACACCGATCTGGACATCATCAACAGACTGCAGGGCTTTATCTACCGGGTTCACCAACAGCTTCTTGTCGGTGGCCTGTTTCGGTTCTCCATCTTTGGCCTCCCCTTCCGCTGACTTGTCTGCTGTTGCCCCCTCCTTCTTTTCTGGCCGGGTCGAAACCACAAGTCTGCCATTTTCGACGGAAAGCAGTCTCACCGTAACGGTCTGGAATTTGTGCAAACCGAAGCTGGGCAAAGTCTGCTCCTCCTTGGGCACAAGTGTCTGTGGCAACAATGCCACAATGTTGTTCGCGAACTGGATAAACGCGGATGTCTCCGTGATGTTACGCACAAAGCCCGTGATGTGGTCCCCGACACGAGCGTCTTCCAGAAAGGTTAGTAGCTTGCTGTCCTTGCTGGCGGTTATGAGGCTCGGTTTTTGTGACAGTGTGATGTTATGGCGAGCTTCGTGCTTGTCTAAAACGAGGAGATTAGGCAGTACCTGGCCGACACGGATGCGTTTGAGTGCCGATTGATTCTTTGCCGCAGATCTGTCGGTAAGGTGGCCAGCAGGGAGGGTGGCCTTTAAGCCACTCTCCGAGATCTCCACCTCCACGCTGTCTTCGGCCTTTTGCAGGACTTTGCCGGAGACGAGACTGCCAACCTTCAGGTCCCGGAAAGCGATCTGCTTGTCAAAGTCGAATGCGGATGGGTCCTTGCAAGAGACAACCAACTTGTTCGAATCCTTGTCAAACTTCTGGACGCGAACGTTGACCACCTTGCCAGGATGGAAATGCTCAGTCGGGTCTTCAATGAAAGCCTCGCTCATTTCCGACACAGGCAAAAATCCACGGAGACGACCATAGAATTGCACGTAGGCACCGATGGGGATGACGTTGATGATTGTGCCGAGACATTGCAGGCCGATAGAAAGCTCCTCAAAGGATTGCACCGGCGGCGTGTCTGAGTTGACGAGGGTCTTCTTGAGTGTCAAGCGGAACTGGTGTTTGCTGGGGTCAGTAGACAGGACACGGGCCTTGACCTTCATTCCTTCGCGGAACTTCTTCTCGGGGTGTTGCAGCTTGACATCGGCAAAGTGCATCTCTGGCACCAGACCAGAAATGCCATCTGCAATCTCGACAAGCAGGCCAGAAACGCCGTTCTCGTTGACAATAATGTGTTTGATTTGTCCGGTGACAACCTCGCCAACGGGAATATCTTCGATGCGAAGGAAGGGCTGTTCGATGATGTGCTTTTCAAAGGTGACCAGGAAAGCTCCGTCCACCGGATTGTAACCGAGGACACGACCAGGGTGGACAGAGCCCACCTTGAAGGGTCCAGACGATTCGTACAGAGCATCAATTTTGGAGTCTTTGACCCGTGAGATGTGCACGAAGCCGGGAACACCTTCCACGCCCACATCGATCCAAAGGCCAACATTCGGCTCCACCCGGCGCACAACACACTTCTCGACCACCGTAGCCAGGGGGAGAGCGTCGGTTGGTGCTTTTGGTGGCTGCTCGGAGTCTCCGTCGGCAACGGTTCGCTGCTCCAAAGACGTGATATGTGGCAGCAGGGACACGCCAACCTTGGGGCTCTCCTCGGTAGGAAAATTGCAGATGACCCGGGCTTTGACCTTGGTAGCCACCTTGTATGTCTCCTCCAGATCCACGCTGTTGCCAGCGCCTGAATGGATCATGTCGGCAGTGGCGTCCAGATGGCCCAGGACTTTGCCAGCCAGGCCACGAGACGTGACCTCGGAGATGACCACATCCACGGCCGTTCCCGGGAGGAAAGTGTTGATCGTAACGGCGTCGAACGCAGTGTTCTTGACGCTTCCAATCTTCTTGTGTTGGGTGGACAGCTGCACGACCTTGGCATTGTGGCTGGAAACAACGCAGAGCAAGACAGTTCCGGGCTGCACGCTCTCCTCTGGGATGGACGCATCTAGCTCGGAAGATGGCAGGAAGCCGCGCATGTCCGAGTCCGCGATGCCCAGGTCCATGACGTAGCCACGGTCTTCCACGCTGGCCACAGAGGCCATAACAGTGCAGTTGCGGACCACATCCTGGGGCGAGAGGCCGGCATTTGTGTGTTCTGGCCGGAGGGACAGCTCGATTCGGTGCTTGTTCTTCTTTTCTAGGGCTTCGTCTGCCGTGGACAGGACCGCGACACGTAGGTATTGGCCAATTCGGAAGAGACTGGGCAGGCTGATCTCGCCCCTGTCCGAGTCCTGGTCCATGTCGGCGTCGTCGTCGTTCTCGTCGTCGCTTTCGGCGAGGGCCTCGACACGTTCGGTGAGAGCATCGGAGATGTTGGTGATTGCCACGCGCCCAGTGAGGTTGTTGGGGAGCGTGATTGTCATTTCATAGAGGCTGATTTCGGAAACCTGCCCGAGCACTAGAGAGCCTTTCACGAGACGCTGCGGCGAGGTGTCAGCAGTGGTTGGGGAGGGGTTTGTTTGCATGGCCCTATGCCGGGCAGCGGGCACAGACCTTGTAGTTCAGGCTCTCGATCCTGACGCCGTCCTTGACAGGTTTCAGGCCCTCTGGCTTTGCCTTTCTGTCAGAGCCCTGGGCCTTTCTCTTCGTCTTCTTGGGCTTCTTGTCGCCGGTGTCTGCATTGGCCTGTTCGGACAGAGCGTCGCTCTTGGCCTGGGCATGGATCTTCTTGTATTCCAGGGGCGTCAGGACGCTGGCACCGCCGCGGGGGAACAGCGGCTCGTCTTCCTTCAACCGAGACACAAGAGGCGCCGGGGCCGCCGAAGCCTTGGGCTTGTCGCTCTTCCGGTCCGTCTTGTCGTCGGACTTGGGGCGCTTGGATGGCCGGGCCTCGCTCGACCCGGTCTTTGAAGACCGCGGCGGGCCCCCGGAAGCCTCTTTTCGCTTCAAAGAGCTCATTTTTTGCAAAGCTCGGTCGATTGTGACTGTTTGGCGTGCAGACAGTCTGGCTGGCAACGATAGCGACTAAGAAAGAAAACCCTGTTGGAGCAGACAAACGGAAAAGCAGAGAAAAAAAAAAAAGTTTGGCGATAAGATAACGCCTTATCGATAACGGCCGGCAGCCCCACACTCCGAGGTGTTTATTCACGTTATCAAGTGCGTTATTCTGCACTATCTTACACTGTATCTGCCCGGCAGCTATTGGCCCAGCTGAAGACTCCCTGGCCAGCCAAGGCAGCCATTCCAACGGGCACGCTCTGTGTCAACATGATAACAAAGCACATGAAAGCCACTTTTTCCAGGCCGCTGCAACACAGATTGACCCTCGCCTCGGTGATAGCCAGTTGTTGCCCGCAGCCTGCCAACCCGCGATCTCCTGACCCTGCCCAACCACTACGACGTCAATGAGTCCCCGCAAGCGCTTCCGAAAGAGCCCAACAGCCCAAAACGCCCCATCAGGCCCAGCCGTACCCTCGGTTGCCGCTGGACCCAGGGCGGCGTCACAGGCCAGTAATGCCTCAGCAGATACGACGGTGATGGCCGGGAGTCCTGCACACTCGGTAGCCCACAGCGTGCCTGAGAACTCGAGCATCACCAGCAGAGACGGCAAAGACGGCAAAGACAGCAAAGACGGCTACGCCAGTCGATACGCCTCGTTCAGAGAGTCTAAGAACGTGCGTTGAGAACCCCCGCCCCCGGCGGCAGACAGACAGGGCAGATCAGGCAGCCATCAGTTGGAAACCAAGCGTCGCTGACCGTTGGACATGTGCATCTCTCTAGAAAACACGAAGCTGGTACGGGTCCTGGCCGCGGCCGCCCAAGTCGGAGGCATCCACGCAACTCGCCAAAGAAACGATCTTAGGCGGCACAACGAGGCCTAGCTCGGCCGCAGACTTCAGTCGCTTCGACACGCGCAGAGCAGACGACGTCTCCGACGGTGCCAGCGACATAGTCACACTGCCTCGAAAGCAGGCCAGACGCCCGCCCTTATCACAGCTGACAGCCGGCCTGGAGCAGCAGCAGCAGCAAGAACAACAAGAGCGGCGGCGGCAGCAGCAGCAGCAGCAGCAGCAGCAGCAGGCAGCCGCCCAAAGCTCAAAAGAGCCGGCAGCCCTCACCAAGGCTGGTGATCAGCCGCAGCCCGAAGCTCGAAGCACGACCAAGACTACGTCAGCCCCATCTGCACCACCGACAGAGCCGGCAGAAGAACCAGAAGCAACGACGGCCCCACCTCCAGATACCACAAATTCGAACGAGGCTGCTACCGCCCCTGCAGCTGGCTGGTTTTCGTGGCTGGGGAGGTCTGAACCTGTGGCAACACCGAATTCCGCAGCCCCAGAAGTCGCCATGGCCGCAGATGCAGAGGCATCTCCGGGGGAGCAGGAGCAGGGAGACGGTACCCAACAGGCTGCAGGCGAATCGTCCGCGGCCCAGCCCGCGCCGTCGGGCGGCATGTGGACCTATTTCTGGTCCAGCACTGCCAACGAGGCTGAAGATAAGAACAAAGGCGTGGCAAACGAGCCGAAGGATGTCGTCATGGATGCGCCGTCGGCTCCGATCCCCGTGCCCGATGCCGCCTCGGGCGCGGGAGACTCGGCTCCAGCGACAGCATCGGCAGGGTCGACGTGGGCGTTCTGGTCGCGCGATGCACGTCCAAAGTCTCTTGGCAAGTCCGGGCCTCCGGAGTCGCCCGAAGAGGGCGAGATCGCCGTGATTGGAGAGCGCTCAGAGGCACATCCCAAGCCCGCATTGGGTGTCGAAGTGAAGGAAGCGCCATCACGGAAGGCGTCGGTCAAAGAGCCTCCGGCCAAGGACGCCGGGTCCAAGAAGAACAAGAAGCTCCGGCTAGAGTCCACCGACACGGAGGACTCCACTCCGGGAACCCCCACCACGACGAAGCCCGACGCGAAGGCGAATGCGAAAGCGGAGGCCAAGGCGGAGGCCAAGGCAGACTCCAAGACAGAACCGCCCAGCAAAGGCGAAGCGTCGTCGGCCAAGCAGTCGGCTGCCAAGCAAGCCCGGGCCGCGCTCGCCAAGGTAGCCTCGCCCAACATGCTTCTCCCGTCGTTCGCCAGCACGTACAGCTTCAAGGAGAACCCCTCGATTCTGCGGCAGATCGCACACCTGCTCCTCAGAACGCAGCAGGCGCCGGAAAAGCACGCGTTCCGCACCAAGGACGTGCCCAAGTTCAAGAAGGCGGTGGCCATTGGCGTGCATGGCCTATTCCCGGCTGCCTACTTGCGCCCCATGATTGGACAGCCGACGGGGACGTCGATCCGGTTTGCAAACCACTGTGCCGAGGCGGTGCGGCGGTGGGCCGACAGCCACGGGTGCGAGGACTGCGAGATTGAGAAGATTGCGCTGGAGGGCGAGGGCAAGATTGCCGACCGCGTGGAGAACCTGTGGAAGCTGATGCTGAACTGGATCGACCACATCCGCAGCGCCGACCTGGTGGTGCTGGCGTGCCACTCGCAGGGCGTGCCGGTGGGCTTCATGCTGCTGGCCAAGCTGATTGACCTGGGCATCGTCACGACTGCGCGAATCGGTGTTTGTGCGATGGGTAAGTCTTCGCTTTTCTTATTTCTTTCTCTGGCCGGCCTGCAATGTTGATTGGGCCAACTGACACCATGGTAGCTGGCGTCTCTCTCGGTCCGTTCCCGGAGTACAAGTCTGGCCTGGGCATCCTGATGGGCTCAGCAACAGAGCTCTGGGAATTCTCCAACCCGGAGAGCGAGGTCTCCAAACGGTACGAAGCCGCACTCAAGACGGCACTGGAGTACGGGGTGCGGATCGCCTATGTGGGCAGCATCGACGACCAAGTTGTGCCACTAGAGGTAAACACATCAGCCTAACTTTCTTTTTTTTTTTCCTTTTTTCCTTTTTAGCAGGAGGTCTGTGTCTAACATCGTCCCTAGTCGGCGGTCAACTCGCCCGTGTCGCATCCATACATCTACCGCGCTGTCTTTGTTGACCGACGGATCCACGCCCCCGACTTGTAAGTGAACTTCTTGTCCTTTGCCCCACCGCGTGTGTGTCTTGCTAACGACGCCGGCAGCATTGCGCATCTCATCGGGTTCGCCTGCAAGCTGCGGAACCTGGGAGTGTCTGACCACGGCCTCATTCGGGAACTGTCGATCCCGTTGGCTGGCAGTCTGTACAAGGGCGAAGGGCATTCGCGTATCTATTTCGAGCCCCAGGTGTATGAGTAAGTTGGCTTTTGCAATTTTTTTTTTTTTTTGGTTTTTCGTTCTTCTTCCCTTTGTTCCTCTGTTGCATATTTCCCTTTTCGTCTTTCTCTCTCTCCCCCATCTGCATGCATCGCACTAACCATCACCAGCCTGGCTGTCACACACGCGCTGGAGACGGCCGACTTGGGAAAGATCCCGTGCGAGTTTAGGAAGCACGAGGGCTTGGTCAACCCGAACCCGTACCACCTGCCCTGGATCATGCGTGGACTGCTCGAAGAAGACTTTGTCAAGACGGATCTCCATGTCGAGACGGCAGAGCTCGTGAAGCAGTTTGACGACTGGAAGCCGACAACCAAGGCGTTGAAAGACGTGAAATATAGACTAGAGGCGGTGCGGTCGAAGCTTTAGGGGGGGAGGGGGGTTTCAACACAGACGCACACAAAAGGAAAGAAAAAAAAAATCGAGAGAAATAACCGGGAAGACAGACAACAACAGCATCATAGACCTATTTTTTTTTTTTTGTAGCGAGGGGCGTTTTATTTTTCTCTTTGTTTCTTCTGGCTCGGAGATCAGGTTGCTTTTCATGGACGACTGGAAGGAACAACTGAAAGGAATCACTGGAAGGAATTGGGGATGCGGATGGGGGTCAAGGTCAAGGAGTAGATCAAGGTTGGTTTTTGTGTTTGTCATGTTTGTCTTTTTTTGCACGGGAGACAGAATGCCTCGATATACAAAGGATGGGGAATTTCTGCTCTATGTACATAATGTATGCTTGCCATGTTAGGTTTTTTTTTTCTTCCGTGTTGGACTCAGATTTATGCAAATGCCCATTTTCTCTCTCTTCGACTCATGATACGAGTCACAGTTTGGATGATATGTCTACCACGTCCCACCCAGGAAAACAAAATAAAAAGAGAAGATAAAAAGCAACAAAACGAGAAGCGGCGTGTCCCATTTCATAACTCCCCCAACCGACCATTTGCGTGTGCCCTGTCTTCCCTCCTTTAATTTTTCTTTCGTTCATTTCCAAAGCAGCGTTCGTCGAGCTTCACGTCTTGTTCCCTCTCCGTTTTCGCGGGGGGGGGGGTTTGAAAAGAAAAAAAATGTGCTTTCCTTCCTCTTCTCATCATCTCCGACCCAACTGCCACGTGTAGATGATATCCTGGATCTCATCCCACTCCAGCTGCTTGATCGACACACCGGCCATCTCGGCTTCCTGCAGCACAACAGTCGGGGCGCCGCTGCCACGGCCGGGGTTCTTGACCATGCCCTGGACGACCATCTTGGCAACGCGGCGCAAATCGGCAATGGTCAGCTTGTTGATGCAGCGCACCATCTCGTGCACGGGGATCTTGTGGCCGTGGACCTGGACCTGGCGGCCCAGGTCGTCCAGCTCAACCATGCGGCTCTCGAGGTTCATCAGCAGGCTGGAGCGCAGCTGGTTCTTGGCGCGGTTGACCTCGGCCTGGCCGAGGGCGCTGAAGCCACTCTCAAGGGTCAGAGAACGCAGCTCGTTGCACATGAGTTCGAGCATCTTGGCAGTGCGGCCCGGGTAGCACGAGGCGGCGATGCCAAAGAGACCGCTGTCAGCGTACGAGTGGTTGAAGGCGACACACGACTCAACCCAGCCGTGCAGGTTGAGAACGTTGGTGTACAGACGGCTGTACATGCCCTTGCCCGGACCGCCGGCAGAGAAGGAGCCGCCGCCGCCGAGCAGGGTCTGCAGGGTGGCGAGGGCGTAGATGTCGTCAGACGAGATGGGCACGCCCTCAAAGGCGAGCTGGATGTGTGTGAAGGCGGGCAGATTCGGGTTGAGCGGAGGCGGCTGGGGCGGCAGGGAGAGGAAGCCACCGGTGTAGTGTGCGGCCTGGTTGAGCTGGCTGAGATCTTGCGCAGAGGCAGCGTGGCCGGGGATGGAGGAGAGCACGCTGGCGTTGTGTGATGCGGACGTGGAGATGCTCTTGAAAAAGGGAATTTTGGAGAGCAGGTTGGAGGAAGACTGGCTGGGCAGGCTGCTGGCGGAGGCGGACGCAGAGGAGGCGGAAGCGGACGAGGAGGCAGAGGAGGCAGAAGAGGCGGAAAAGGCGGAAGAGGCGGTCGAGGAGGCGGAGGGCGACGATGGAGACGACGAGGAAGCGAACGCGGACGAGGAGGAGGCGTCGGCTCCGGTTTCGACAGGCGAGTCGGCAGCCTTCATGTCGCCAAAGTGCTGCTCCGCCAGCTTGACGGCCTCGGCATGCGGCACGCCGGCAAAGGCGACGACGATGCGGTCGGGGCGGTAGAATGTGTCGCGGTAGGCGTTGATGACGTCGCGGTCGATCTCGGCAAGGCGCTCCTCGGGGCACAGCAGCGGGTTGCCCAGGGTGTTGTCCTTGAAGGCGGCCATGTGGACGAGCTCGGGCAGGATGAGGTCGGGCTTGGCCCAGATCTCCTTGATCTCGTAGGCGGCAGTGTCGAGCTGCTGGGCGATCTCGTCGTCGGTCATGGCGGGCTTGCGGATGGTCTC
Source organism: Raffaelea ambrosiae (assembly GCA_002778195.1). Classification (NCBI taxonomy): domain Eukaryota; kingdom Fungi; phylum Ascomycota; class Sordariomycetes; order Ophiostomatales; family Ophiostomataceae; genus Raffaelea; species Raffaelea ambrosiae. The sequence continues at coordinate 2,052,181 of PCDI01000005.1, read as the reverse complement.
CGCAAGCAGAGAGACGGCGGCAGGGATGGCGGAGTTGAAGGTGGCGGCCTGGTACATCATGGACTCGCGCGAGGAGGCGCACTGGATGTTGCCGCCGAGGCTCTCGACCGCCTCGAGCATGTCGTCCGCGGAGTGCCGGGCGGTGGACTTGAAGGCGAGGCGATCCATGATGTGGCTGGCGCCGCGCAGGTAGGCGTTCTCGTAGCGCGAGCCGGCATCGATGTAGACGCCGACGCAGGAGAAGGCATCGGGAAGGGCCTCGGAGGCGACGCGGATGCCGTTGGGGAGGGTGGTGATCTTGTCGAGCTTGGTAGGATCCTGGAAGAGACCGACAGACGGACGAGGTTAGCAGTCTGCTGGTAGGTCGGCAGTCTTGGGGGAGGGGGCTGCTCGGTGCGCTTTTTGCAGCGCCAGAGCACCAGAGCGCCAGAGAGCCGGCGGACTGCTGGAAAGGCTATCTGAGCAGGCCAGGCCAGTCGCGAGAGAGAAAGACTCACCAGCGCACGAGAAGAGACGGCCGAGGCCAGAGCTCGCCGGGTGAGCAACGGCGCGATCCTGCGCGGTGCTGCGGCTGTGGAGGCCAGTGGCTGCCTGACGCGGCCGGCGAGGCGCGATACCGACGTGCGAAGCATGGCTGGCGGACGGGGTATGGTTCGGAGAGGGCTGAGTGACAGAAGCAGAGTCAAACGCAGGGCCAGCTCCTCGCAGCAGATCGTCAAGACCCGATGACACCGGCATTACGGTTGATGCGGGATGGCGCTATAAAATTTCAGCGCTGATAGACGCCACAGCGATAAGGCCAGCCACAGCATGGGCCACAACAGGGGCCACAGCAGAAGCCACAGCAGGAGCCACAGAAGAGCCTGGTCACGAGCACAATGGCGATTTACGGTGTATTTGGGCGCTCGTAATTACCGTCGTTGCTCGCAAGCCGTCGGCCCAAGTGGCGCTTACGCATAGGGGACCTGCCAACGAGATATTAGCGGCAGACTATCGGGAGCACTATTGCTCTGGGTGGTCCCTACCTACGAGAACAAATGATGAAGAGGCAAAATTACACCGTACTTTTCCCCTGGACACAAAGACGGCCTTGAGAACGGCCCACGAAGTCGAAATAGACCGGACAGCCCGGACAGGCCAGCAGACCACACAGCACGCTCGTCGTTCTATGCTTGAGAGGACTGGGCAGTAATAGTCCATGTGCGGAAGACATGCAGAATTGGCAGAAATATGGCAATCGCAAAGGGGCGGGCACAGGGTCATTTGATTGCCCGGCGGGGGCGTCTTCATGCAAGCCAGGGCCCTCCTGACGCAGGGCGTCTGACAGGCTGGGGAGGACCTGCTGCAGAGATCTAGTAGGATAGGATGGCATAGTTTGAGTCTACGAGTACGACTCGTAACTACAGAGACCTGCAAGGCCTGCACGACAGGCCGGGGCGGGCTGCAGGGTGGCCAACGGCGTGGCATTTTCCGCGCGGTCATGCATGACGACAGGCGGTGGTTGAAGAACACGCGCCTGCAGTTATCAGACACCCAGACCACTAGAGCGGTTTGCATATGGCTGCAGGATGTGGGTTGTCTCGCGCGGCCACACTTTTCCCTCCTTGGCCTGCCAAGGCCCCCCGTCGCCGAGAATGGAGGCCGCTGTTGGCCACTGCGTCCGTCTGGATTCCTGGATTTGCCCCCCCTGTGTTGAGAGGGTATCTTACCAGAGGGAGTAAGAGTAGCATCAATGTCTGGCTGTTGTGTCCGAGACTGATTCTTTCTGGCCCGGGTCTTCCGTGCCTGGCAACCAGCTGGACTGGCTCATGGCAACTCGTTGGCAGCTTTTCTCTGTCAAATGTTGGTACAGACATATTGGTATTGTCGTTCGTCTGCCTGGAGTGTCGCATTTGACACTGCCCTTCTCGTTCTGTCCGTCTCTCTCTCTGGCCGTCGTCACTCTGATGGCCTCCCTGCATTGCCCCCCCCCCCCCCCCCCCCCCCCACTGGTCCCTTTGTGTCTGCTTCTGGCCACCTGCGGGTCCCTGCTCGCTGTGTCTTGCTATTATGGGGCTCCTCTTTTTTTCCCTTTCCTCTCTGTCCCAGCAGTGCTAGTCTGCTAGACGGCGGCTAGTTTTGCTAGTTCGCTGCCTTTTTTTCCGTTGCTGGAGCAGGCTGGCAAGCAGGCAGGATGCGATAGGCCTGTCGTTCTGGATTCGCATCCGCAGGGGACGTCGCAATGCTGCTCGTGACCGCCATGCCCATTTTGTGATCAACGGGTGCGACTCCGCACGCCACCCTAAGTGTGGGATACATCCATCTTCCGGGGGGGGAAAGGGCAGGGAAAGGGGGCGTGTGTCTTCTGTCATATCTGACAATATTGTTTGGGAATCTGCAATACATACATAGTCCTGCAAGATACTCATAAGTAGAACCCCGGAAGGTCAGATCGTAAACGGCCAGTCAGACGTTGATTGCCGACCTATTTTGCGCCATACACAGCACCAGAACAGCCAGCAGAGCCCCGAGCAGACAGCCCTTGCCAGCAAGTCCTTTAATCGCATCTCGTCCAGTCTCGCACGCCCGCCCACGGCCGTCCTGTTGCCCTCTCTGCACAGAGCCTGCAGGCCGCATGACTGAAACAAGAGCCGCCACCAGACAGCACGCTTGCAGAACGAGACCGTCTAATACTAGGCTGCCAGTTGCCTGACCAGGACTCGCCCTGACCTGGTACATCTACCGCCCTTTCTTCCTTTCCTTTTTTCTTCTTCGGCTTCGTCTTGTTTGCTCCTTGCTTGCTTTTCTATTCCGCCTTATTGGTTTCTTCTTCTTTTCCTTGCTCGTTGTTCCTTCATCCTGGCCACACGTGACAGCCCACGTGTGTGTTCTGCATAATACGCCCTCCCAGCTTGTCTGTGTCCTGTCTGTTTCCGGCGTACCCAGCAGCGCCCATTCGCCCATCTCCGCCCCAGCGCTCTTCCTCAGCGCTTCCCCAGCGCTTCCTCAGCCGTGTCTTTTCTTGGGCCTTCTGGACCGTCCCCTGCCCTGTCTTTGGTGGTCAGACCATCAGGAAGGCGCTGTGCCCATCGCTCCTTCCCCCAAACGCAGTCCTGCCCACGCGGCTCAAAACGCCCCAAAGCACCTGCAAAGCACCCGCAAAGCCCGATATCTCTGTATCCGAATTCTCGCACAACATCGTCGCTCTTTTCTCGGACCTCCCCCCCGTCCTCTCTCTCGCCTGCGCTGCTCTCCCACCCGCCCTGGCCGATCTCTTTCTTCGACGCTTTTTTCCGACGCTGCGTCTCCCCCGCGCGCGCGCCCTCCGCTCCGTCGTCCGCCAATGTTCACCCAGTCCGTGCCAGCGCCAACGCCTGCGCCCTCGTCTCCGGGCCTGCACGTTGCCTCGCCCTCGTCGCCTGCGTCGCCCACACGTCCGAGCCGCCTCCGCGGCCTCAGCTATCTGCGCAGCTACACCCAGAGCCACCTGCTCAACCGCGACCAGCACGCCGCCGCCGGCCCCAGCAGCCCCGGCAGCCCCGGCGGCTCCAACGAGCCCAGCCCGGCGTCTGCAGCCCTCTCGGCTGTTGCCAGCGCCAGCAGCATCCAGACGTCTCGCCACCACGCCAGCAACGCCGGCAACACCAGCCACGCCACGCTCAGCAACACCCACGCTGCCGGCACGCCGCCCTTCTCACCTTCCGACGCCTTTGCTCCGCTCCACGCCACCCAGTCGGCGCCCCCCACGAACGCCTCGTCCGGCCACCGCTTCAGCCTCGTCCCTGCCGTCTCCCACCCCCTCGGCACGTCGCCCGCGGAGCCGTCGTCGCCTGCGGACGCCTTCCCGACCCTAGCAATGGCCCGCGCGCCTCACGAGACACAGGATCCGCCGTACCCGTTCGCAGCTATCCCTGGCGTGCCGTCCTTCCTCGCCCAAGACTCGCCGTCGCCAGACGCAAACAACGGCAGCAGCAACAACAACAAAAACAACTCCTCCCCCTTTGTGGCGTCTCCCCCGAGCGCCATGACCCGCTCTCGCTCTGCCACCGACAGCGGCGTCGCCAGTGCTGCTGGTGCTGCAGCGATCGCCATGGAGAACCTGCCCTCCATCCGCTTCTCGACCTTCTACGACCCGCGCTCCACACGCCCGTCTCTGAAGTTCACGCCCATGTCACGCACCCTGCCCACGGGCAAGGAGGTCATCCGCGTCGGCCGGTATTCTGAACGCGACAGCCAGCCACCTTCGACCCCGAACGTGCCGTCCTCTGCCCACGTCGGCTTCAAGTCCAAGGTTGTCAGCCGCCGCCACTGCGAGTTCTGGTTTGAGAACAACCGCTGGTACATCAGAGACGTGAAGAGCTCTAGCGGCACCTTTCTCAACCACATCCGCCTGAGTCAACCCGGCACTGAGAGCAAGCCCTTTCCGATCAATGACGGAGACATAGTTCAACTCGGTATCGACTTTAAGGGAGGCGAGGAGATGATATTCCGCTGTGTCAAGATGCGCGTCGAACTGAACCGGGGATGGCAAAACAAGTTGAACGCCTTCAAGTAAGAGAGCTTTTCATTCTTTTTCTTCTGCTTTTCTTTTTTTTGGCTTTCGTCTTGTCTTTGCGTGCGCATATATTTGTGTGACGTATCGTGTGCTGACTTTCCGTCTCTTTCTCTTCCAGCCTTAACACCCACAAACGGCTCCGAAACCTGACCAAGGCCGAAGGAGACAGCAACACGCAGTCGTCCCAAGATTGCTCTATATGCTTGAACTCGATAGCTGTGAGCCGGCCTCTTCTTCTGTTTACTGTTTTGGGATATCTGCCCGTTGTTCTTCTGGATTCCCCCACTGACCCCTCTACCCACAATAGCCATGCCAGAGCCTGTTCGTTGCGCCGTGCTCCCATACGTGGCACTACAAGTGCATCCGCTCTCTGCTCGAGTCCCCCCAGTACCCCAACTTCATCTGCCCCAACTGCCGCGCCGCCGTTGACCTCGAAGCCGACGTCGAAGACCCGCCGGAGGAGTGGGAGAAGATGGAGACGGAGGAAGCATTTGAAGGCGTCCCCGAGGAGCACATCCAGGAGGGTGCTGCAGCCGAGCGCGCCAACGGCACCGCTCAGCGCTCTCACGCAGAAACTGTATCAGCACCAGCTGCTGCTGCTGCTGCTGTGTCTGGCGTTCCCGAACCGGCCGACGCCACGATGGCCGACGATACCATGCACCTCGACACCCCTCCACCTGAAGCCCAGCCTCAGCCGCAGACCAACGGCAATGCTGCCAACACGCAGCAGCAACAGCAGCAGCAACAGCAGCAGCAACAGCAGCAACAGCAGCAACAGCAGCAACAGCAGCAACAGCAACAACAGCAGCAACAGCAGTCGCCAGCGCAGGCGCAGGCGCAGGCACAACCACAGGCACAGGTACAGACACAGGCACAACCGCAACCGCAACAGCCGGAACAAGCGCAGGAACAAGAACACACGGTGGTGTCCCACGCCACCTCCAGCCCGGTGCCCATACCCTCCAATGCCGGGTCCATCACCCGGGTGCCGGTCCCCGGCACGGCGACCGCGAACGGCATCCCGGGTACCATAGCCAATCTCTCCTCTGCTGCGCGAGACACACGCACGCCGTCACCGTCCGGAGCCGTGGTATCTCACGGACACGAGGGGCCTATCACGCCCCGTAACGACGCCGGGCCATGGGTGTTTGACGGCAGCGGCATCCGCATTGGCAGCAGCCGCGCCAGCACCGAGAGCCGCCGTGGCGAGATGCGCAGCCTGGACACGGCGGCTGCCGAATTGGCCAGCCAGTTCAACGCATAGGATGGGCAAAACTGGGCCATACATAGGCCGCCCGTCGTTTGTCCGTCTTGGCGGGCTGGTTTCATGTTGGTCTTGTCTAGTTTGCTTTTTGGCAGACACAACTTCGGTGTCTTCTTACGGCTATTAGATTTGTGTGCAGGAGGATGTTTGTTGTTTGTTATTTTTTTCTTCTGTCACTGTTGTCGACCTCTGCTTGCATTTGGGGAGCATAGCCAATACGGGAAGGACAGGTGTGGAGGATTGGAGCTCTGTTTTTTCTTTTGCTTTATATACTTTCCCCTTGCTTTTCGTGTCGTCTTTTGTTGCTCTATCGATTATCGCTACTTTCCGTTTCCCCTGTCTCGTGTGTGCGTGTTTCCGCGTTTGTGTGCGTGCGAGTGTGTTTTCACACGTTTATACTTGGGCTGTCTCTCCGTGGAGTTATTTTGTATTAACTAGTTACGCTTCATCCATAATGGCGCTGTTTTGCTATTTTTGTTTGCTTCACACTCGGGTTGTATCTGTTATTTAAGTTGGCATCAGACACAAGCGACGTTCCGGTTCAACCATAAATCGAAATGCACTCCGCACATTTACGGCTTCTTCCTTTGCCGCCATGTAGATAGCAAGCTCTATGATGGAACGCAGGTGAGAGCCAAGAGCTGGAGGATCACTTTGGCTGGACGTTCTCTCACACACGGCAGATAGCCGCGCGCTCTCTCTCTCTCTGACTCGTGACTCGGAGATATATTACGTTGGCCCTTCCACGCTCATGCTCAGAACAGATGTACACACTCATGAACTCCATCTCCTGGGTGCCTCCCAGAGGCCTAGCCCCCCCGGGACACTCACCGCACAAACACACACACACACACACACACGCCAAAAAAACCAATCCGTGTCTCTTACAAGTCTCTTATAAGTCTTCCTCCCTCTTCCGTGTGGCTCAGCATCCATCGGATTCTCCGCTATTTCTTGAAAACTGCTTGTCCCAAATGCTGGATCTCGCGACCTTCCGACGTTCCTTTGCCCGCCGCCTCCAGCAGCCGCGCCCATGCCTCTGCATCCTTGAGCTTGACCGCTTCTTCCGCTGCCTTGACCCGCAGGCCGCACTTTTCGTACATCGAGATGGTGGCGCCGTGTTCCAGGCCAGTGCACTTGGGTACAAACGTGGCCGCCAGGCGTGGGTTGCCTGCTTGAAGAATGAGGTTGAAGAATGGCTGCAGACGACCCCTGTCAGCTTCTCAGACAAAACAGACCTGTCCCGGTACTAGTCCTGCGCGGGGTGTACTCACCTCCCAGCCAATGGGGCTCTTCTTGGCCTTGGCTATGTCCTCGATCTCGGACCAGTCTCTCTTTGCAACAAGTGCGCGCAGTCTGATCCACCAGGCCACCCGTTCGGGGACGTGGAACTCACTCTGCAACTTCTTGGCCCGGCCGTGGTAGCCCAGCCGGATGAGCTTGAACATGGTCTCGTTGACGCTCAAGCCCGTGAAGGAGTCGGTCAGGTCGCGGTCAAATGCTTCCTGCATGCGCAGCAGCGTCGTTGCTTCCTTGAGAGCGCCGATCTCAAAGGCGCTTTCCTTTTGGTTGTCTGCCAGCAGCTTCGCGGCCAGGACCAGCTTGTCCGCCGCTGTCCGGTTGTCTGGCTGCCGCAGGGCCTCCTGAATGAACACAGATGCGCCGCTCACCCGCCGGTCGTCCTGGTAGTACATGTCCTTGAGCAGCGTGTTGTCTCCCTCGCGAGCCGCCGCAGACTCGACCAGGGCCGTTGCGACGGGCCGGCTGTTGACGGTGCGGAAAAAGGCAGCCAGAGGCAGCTTCCGCCGGATCTGCTCAATCACATAGTAGACGAGGTCCGTGTCGCCAGACTCAATCGCCTTGTCCAACGCCATGTCGTCCTCTTCCATGCTCAGCAGCAGAGGCACTTGTCGGCCCGCCCTTGGCTCGTGGTTTAACAACTCTGTGGCGAGGCGGCCGCGGCCCTCATCGTATGCGGCCCGTGCAATTTCCTCAAATGATATGCCCGGCTTGCCAGACAGCCGGTCCACCACAAGCTGGCACAGAGTATCGTCGTCTTCGGACCCGGTGCGCACCTTGGCGCATGCCCAGTGGACGTAGATCGTGTCGGTGGGAAGGTGGAGGTAGCCAGCAATACGCAAGGCCAGAAGATACTGGTGTCGGTTGAGCAACCGCGTGATGAGGCCGTCGGGTCCCAGTCGCTGGTACTGGTCGTATGACAGTGGAAGGCCAACCTCGTAGAACCGGACCGCATTGAGGACGCGCAGGGTTTCGCACATGTCGACAAAGTCGTCGCTGTTGTAGATGTCCAGAACAGACTTGCCAAAGGAGGCGGCCTTGAGCAGCTGCTTCTGCCAGTGGACATTGAATTCCTGGCCAGCAGCATTCACCTGTATAGATTGAGTATCGTCAGAAGCGGTTGAGCCAAGCAAAAGACTAGCATAGGTTGTTGTTGCACAGCATAGACACAGCATAGACGGGTTCCCAGCTTACGCATGTATCCACTGCTTCGGTCAGATTCGGCCGGATAAGCTGGATGTTGTCGTCGGCTTTCGGTGACTGCATCTCGAGCTGCTCCACGGCATCCAGCAAGATGGATGACGCAGACTCTGTCCCAAGCCGGAATACCTCTTCCGTTACTTCGGGCACCTTTTGCAAGAAGTCGCACACGTCGTTCGTAATCACCCGCACGCCATCGACGTCTAGTTCGGTCAGCCCGGCCGTCGGCCTGCCAGATGCGCTCGTTCCAGTCTCTCACCTTGAATCACGTGAATCCTGCCGTCATAGTAGAACTTGGCCAGCGCCGCCCCTGGTCCAACAACGTGGACCTCGTCCTCCCAGGCGATCACCATGGCGTCGTTGCCACACCACTGCAGGTAGCTGGGCGGGATCTTCGATTTCGAACGGTGCTCGCTCAGACGTGTCTGGAAGTCGCTCGTGACCACATGCGCGGTGCCCGTCTCGGTGTGCAGCGCGGCAAACTTGCCGTTGGGAGACACGCTGATGTGGTTGAAGGGGCCCACGTCGAGGAAGCGGTCTTCGCAGTCGGTAGCGTCGACAACGTAAATGGTCTGACCGATGCTGAGGAGGGCCTCGACAGATCGTGACAGCGTGAAGCTTGGCGGAATGAGCGTCCACGAGTGAACCTTGCCTTCCGGGCAGGCTGCGAGGAGCTTCGGCCGCGGCTCATCGTAGGACGTGACGGACACCAGGGAGTTGTTGGCCAGCAGCGCAACCATGCCGGTGTCGTAGAACCTGGTCTTTGTCAATAAAACATGTTGCGATGGGCGGCCAGCAATAAGACAGAAGACACGAACCGGCAGGACTCAACGCCGTACTCCTCGGCGCCGTTTCCCAGCGAGAACTGCGTAAAGTCGCCCTGGAGATTCAGGTAGCACCGCACCGTGCCGTCCGTGGCGACGGCCAGCAGCTTCTCGTCGTCCGACCAGCCGAGGCCCCGGAGGTTCGACGCCTTGTCCCAGCTGATGCTCTGGATCAGCTTGCCAGCACAGCTGTAGACTTCGATGCTGGGCTTGGCTGCCTGGCGCGCCTGGTATGCTACAATCTTGCTCTGGTCCCGACACAGCGCTGGGCATGGAGCCATGTCTGTCAGTTTCATTCCGCCTCTGTCTGAAAAGCAAGAGAACGCCGCGGGGCACTCGTACCTACAGCTCCCGAGTAGGGAGCTCCTGCGGCAACATAGTTGTCGAGGTTCAGATCGCGATCGAATACGGCGGTGTAGAGCTGCACTTTGCGGTAGAAGCTATCGCCGACCTGCTCCCAGCCCGCAGTAGGATGAGACGTGTCCATGCTGTCTCATTGTCCTGCCCGGGAGGGTTCTGTGTGGAAATCGGTGAAGAGTGAGGGTGAGGCTGGGGAGACAGAGCGCGGCAAGCTTGAGCTCCTAACTAACCAGCAACGACCTGAGCCGCACTCTCCTGGCACGTGCGGCGCATTCCGCACCACAGCGGCATGCCCCCCACTGTCTAGTTATCTAACTGCACGTAGTACCCCCGCCAAACGGGCCTGCGCTAAATGCTGCTATTACCTGGTTTCGGTCCTCAACTGAAGCTTCAACCTCAATCTTGGCTTCCGCCAACGACACAGGACACTCGCCTCTGCGCTTCGGTTAGCAAAGAGCATCTGGCCAGTCAGTATTTATACGAGAATTTTTCTTAGCCGGTCTTCTCGCCATTTGGCCGGACATTTGCGGACATGCCGAACTGGCGCGACGAGTACCTCGCTTCTATACAAGCAGCCGACGAGGCCGACCCGGTGAACATCTCGCTGATTTCTGCCTGTATGTTTTCCCGCTCGGCGTTTTTTCGGTGCTGCTTTTTGTGCTGTCCAGTGCGCACCCACGTAGAATGATCATGCGCTGACCCACGGCACAGGCGCCACTCTCCAAGACCAGATCGCTGCTCTGCAGGCCGAGAACGCCCTGCTGAAGACGAAGCCAGCCCACATCTCCGAACAGGCTCGCGAAGAAGACCCGGACGCCGATATCCCAGCTGCCCAGCTGCGTGTTGACCTTGCCGAAGCCCTGCGATCCCAAGGAAAACTGCAAACCCGGCTTAAGGCGGCTGAAGACGAGCTCGAGACGCTGCGCACAAAGACGAAGAACGACGCCAGAACGATCCGTTCGTTGGCCAGCGAGCGGAACGCGCTCCAGATCAAAGTGCGGGACAGAGACGAAGAGCTGCGCGGGAAGTCAAAACTGGTCGAGGTATGGAGAGCAAGGCTTACATGCCCAGAAAGAAGTCCGGACGAGGGCACGCTGACCAAAGCCTCTCCGCTACAGGACGTCCAAGACGAGTTGATTGCACTGAACCTGCAGCTCAACGTGGCCGAGCAGCAGCGGGACAAGATCCGCAAGGAGAACAAGGAACTCGTCGACCGCTGGATGCAGCGCATGGGTCAGGAGGCCGAAGCTATGAACCTTGCCAACGAGCCCTATTTCTCCAGGAGTCCGTGAGTTTTGAGAGCCGTGGCCAAGACACAACTACAACCACGGCAAAGGCAGGTGACGAGGCACAACAACTGCTGAAAAACATAAAAAAGGGGTATGATTCTCTGTATCTCTGCTTCTTCTGTCCTGAGTCTTTCATCTTATGCAAACAACCAAGCCGACCTCCTTCTCCCCTCCTGGGCCCAAGCCCCCCTCCCTGTATACATCCTCGGTTTATGAAGATCTATTCCTACAGCAAAACAATGACCAATTGCCAACCTGAAAAATGCACACCAAAACCAACAATATTAGAGAAAACAAGCTGGAAAAAGACAAGAAGACAAGAAAACAAAGTGACACAAGCACTGCTAACTTCGTTCCCATCTCTAGGCCCGTTCACTTCTTCGTTGATATGCAAAATGATCCTGCAGCACCCGTCCAACTGACATAACCCTCGGGGTATGTGTGTGTTTCGACATCCAATATCCTGTTGCCGACATCATTGATGTTGTGTGAGGCGCTCTTGTGGTCATGCACAAAGCTCTTCAGTGACACAATCTTGCAGCCGGTCTTGAAGTCCAAAAACATGTTGACGAGGGTGTCGTTGAGTATAGATGTAAAGGCCTGGTTGTTCACCAGTACAACGTCGGCCCGCTTGAGCGCCTCGAGAATCGTTTCTGCATTACGAAAATCGCCTCGCACGAGGTGCACTTCGCCGGCGGCAATACCCCACAGACGACAGCGCTCGCCAAACTCCTTCTGTTGCGCCTCTGCCAAGTTGCACGCATTCTCCATCATCTCGCAACCCCAGCTCTCGCAGCCGATTTCCAGTGCCGCCTGAAGCACGACGTTGCCCACGCCAGAGCCGAGGTCGACGAAGACCTGGTCCGATGTCATCCCCAACCGGTCCACCAGGATGTTGGTGATGAACGGGTGCAGGAGTTCGCCGTACACATTGTCCGTCCCGTTCTCGTACTTGCGGAGCAAGTCCACCTTCGGCGCAACGGTTCGGTCGTACACCTGGTCGAGGATGAAGGCCACCAGGTGGCTGGGTAATGCGTGCTTTTGGGCCAGGTTCTTGGCGATTGTGCCGTTGTTGTGCAAGCCGAGCAGCCGGCTATTGAAATCGTCCAGTGCCGACTTGAACATCTTGACGTTCTTCACTTTGTCGCTCGACGCACGTTCCAGGTGGCGCACAATACCGGTCGTCGGGTCGAGGAATGGCACGGCTTGCTCGTCGGTTAGGTACATTTCTGCTGTGTACTGAATCATCGTCTTGATGTCCTTAACAGCGTCGATCTTATCCTTACCCCAGACCAGCTCGAACCTATAGATTTGGGGGAAGATGTCAGTCAGCCAAATCCGAGAAAAATACACAAGCATAGCGATTTTTTCAGGATGTTGTTTACCTTTCCCGAATCCGCGACCCAGGATACTGCAGTTGGACAGGGACTTCATCTTCTGTGGCGCCCAAAAGCGGGACGCATTTGAGTTCCAGCGACGCCACATCCGCTGCATGGACGATGGAGAGGGGTGCTGCATCTGCACTCTGCTTCTGTAAAGCATCTCTGTATGTGTCCGCTTTCTCTGTTTCCTTGCCCCTCTGCAGTGTTTCCAGAAGCACAGGGTGTGCCAGTTGTCGGTTCGAGTCTTCGCGATGGCTGCCATTTAGTCTTGCCCGCTTCCTCTGCTCGCCGCCGTTCATGGTCGCCTCCCAGTCGTCGTCATCCGTGTCCGAATCCTTATCAAACTCGACGCGGTCGCTCGCCGGGGACGGCCGGTGTACTGTCGACCTGGCCATCTTGCGCTTCCGGTCGCCATTGTGGCTGCGGTAGGCCATTCGCTCGTCGGCGGATGGTGGATAGGGCGATTGGCTCTTGTGGCGTGGCACGGGCGAGGAAACGCGGGGCGACACAGAGGGCGTCTTGCTGCTCCGCGAAGAGCCGCCGTGGTGGGCATTCAGACTGCCAAGGTGGGAAGGTGTCGCGCTGGCCTCCCGGGGCCGGTAGCTTTCTCGGTTCTTGGGTTTTGGTTCCGGTTTGCCGGCGTCGACACGAACGGTAATCTTGCGGACCGTCGGCGCCGCGACTTTGAACTTCGTTTTCTGGTTAAAAATGCCCATCGAGTTGTTTACCGGCTCATCCGCTCTCTGCAATATCGGCAATGGTTGTCGTGGAGGCCGTGGTGGTTTGTGCCGCTTGTCGCTTCACGTCACCTCCAAGAGTTTTCAACAGAAGGCTGCGGTATCAAGAATGCCATATAGTTAATGCCAGTCGCATGCCAAAAAATGGGAGTCCGCGGTCCAAGAAAGACAAAAAAAAAAGCAAAAAAAAAAGACTAGACTATGCTGGTAAATGCTTGGGAAATGCTGCCTAATGCGTGCGAGGATGGCGCTGCATGCTGGGAACAAGAATGAGAATGAGAATGGGTGAGAGAAGAAGAGCAAATTATTCGGCTGTCGAACAGAGGACGCCTCTGCCTCTAGTGAGCAGGGGCTTCCTTGAACGCGCACGCGCCGCCTTGCCATCAGTCCCACCACTTTGGAAGGTGCGACCCCCGCTATGGGGCCGTTGTATTTCACAGGCTGCAGAAAATTGTCAGCTAACAACTAGTTAGGTTCATACATAGTAGTTACCAATCAAGTGTGGTCGAGAATCAGGTGGCCAGGGGCCCCACCCACCGCCCAACTCTTGAGGCAGCCAGGCATGGTCACGTGTGTCTTTCTAAAGCAGGGCTGCGATCGCATAGTGTACTCGTAAATACTACGAGTAGGATATAATTATGTGGTTGGTCCTTCGAGGCCGAGTCTATCTACGCTACTGCTTATCTCTGTGTTGGAAACACCTCTGGTCCGTCGCTAGCCCGACAAGCAGCCACGGCTCTTCCTGCCAACAATGCTCAGCACAAAGCCCGTACTTGTGCGTGGTTCGTTCACAACCGGGCCATTCCCTGCCCGGCTAGGCCACAGACCGCCCGTTGCGCTTCCCCTCAGTTCTTGGTGTTCTCAAGCACCACCTTCATCATCTCGTTACCGACCTGGATGGCTTCCTGAAACCTGGGCCTGAAGAACTGCTGTGTGACTGCGAATCTCTCCTTCCATGTGTCAAAATGCCCCAGGCTGACGCATTCAGCCCAGCCCCGAGCAGCAAACGTAAACTCCAGGTCGTCTGAGCGGAATGAGTTGTCTTCGATGCCGACCCGCAGTGCTTCGTCCAGCTTTGCCGGATCCCGGAACAGGTTTTCGGTGACGCCCAGTCGCAGCCGGAAGAGCGGTGTTGAGCAGAGCATGTGGTCGTAAGGCACAATACCCAGCTCGCTCCAGCAGTCCACCATGGCCAACAGGCTCAAGTGGTTGTTCGGCAGGATGCTCTCGGGACGCTCACCCAGCCCAAACCGGTCGAGTACTGAGTCATTCAGCAGTGGCTTCTCGTCCCACTTGGGATTCTCAGATGTGCCGAAGACCTTGTCTTTGGCCTTGTAGACACGCGCCCGCAGCTCGTCTGCCCGGCCCTCCAGCATCAGCTTGAACAACTCCGTTGTGCTTGCCGCATACTGCGCAATTTGCCTCCGGGCCTCGGGATTCATGATGGCTAGGCCCGCGTAAACGTGCCATTTTTGTGCGTAGATGCGTAACATTAGGTTGATTTTGACATTCTCGATGCCGCCGACGTAGCGCGCACCCTCCCAGGGAAACTCCTGCGAAGCGTGCCAGGCCTTGCCCATGGACAGGAATGCGACGTGTGTCACTGCCTGTGTATCCGCTGTAATGCGGTCGTGCAGCGCCGCTGTCAAGTAGACGTGTTTGCTTCCGAGGCACCGCATAATGGTTTCGACTTTGTTGAACGACTCGTCGGACGCTCGGTGTTTGATCAGAACCTAGCGACCATTAGTATCGGAGCTCTCGTAGATGCTGGTGCTCCGACGGTTTGCACGGGTGACTTACGAGTGGTTGGCCTCGCGTATCGACGTTCGGCCCATGAAGGGAATGGCACGACACAATGTCAACATCCTCTGGAAGGAACTCCTCGAATGCCTTCATTTCGGGGTCTTTGCATGACGTCTGTCCGCCGACGATGGCGTTCTGCTTCGTGGCTATCGTTGCCAATACACGTAAGAAACAAGGCCAAGATGCAAATACACGTTTAAGACAAGACAGGATGGACAATGCAAAACACGCACAGAATCACAGGGTGGGGAAAGAACAGAAAGCAACACGAGGCAGCATCAAAAGCAGAGTGTCTAAGTGGAGAGGGGATGCCAGGCATACATGGACCATATTCTTTTACAACGCGCCCAATGGCCGCGGCCTCAACACTGTAGATGATGTAGTCGCTTGCTCGGGAGACCAAATGGCCATTGCGGAGAATGGATATATTTTTCTGAGAGTCTGGTCTCAGCACAGGTTCAAGTTGATCACTTTGCGCCGGCTTGTGCATCTTGCGCACAGCACAGAACACAGAAAAAGATGGGAGTCCCGTACTTTTTCGGAAAATTCTTCCCGCAGACTGTCGTACTTCTCATCCCGATCACAAGCCACGACCCTGCGTTTCCATCCCAACGTCAGCACGCTGCACTACCAGCCACGGAGCGCCCCAGTCCATCGGCAACCCAGTCGGACACTTGAAACTATTCGAATGCCTAGCACGCCCAAATATCGTTAGCAAAGCCATTCAGTATGTCATGAATACAAGATTGGACGGGAAGCGGTGATAGGCAGTGCCACTGAGGTCAACTCAATATAGCGACTGTTGCTCAGACGGTAATTTAAAAGGTAGCTGAGATGTTTCATCAAGGAAAGTAAGCCACGAAGCCATGCAACCAGAAAGGCAGCATGGCTCGCGACAGACAATACTCGAGCCAAATGCACTCAAGTCATCATAGCAAGGGGAAGAAGTAAACGTGAAGCGTAGGCAGGTGATGTTGCTCACCTTTTGGATGCAGACCAGACTCGCGCGATCAACAGACTGGGTGATGATATTACCTCCATCCTGCAGCACCAAGCCGGAGGGCGTACATGCGCCCCATATCGCCCATGCCGATCAGGCCAATGGTGAAGTCCTCCATGCCTGCCGGTACGGCATTTTGCACTGCTGCCATGTTGCAAAGAAGCTGCCTCGCATCCTCTGGCCAGTCTGGCTCAGGAAATAGCAATATAAAAAACCGACGGAGCTTCGACAACACCGATCTGCTTTACGCAAAGCAGCTTACCTGTCGGTGTTGGGCAGCCGTGGTGGAAAAAAAAAACTCTTTTCACATTGAATATTGAGTGGTAACAAAAGAAAAAGGTGTGAAGTTTTTTTTTTCGAGCTGGGAGTCACAATTCTATTTTATTTACTATGCGCCTCGGCGTTAATTTGTTCCGTTGGTGGTCATGCGCTCGGGCCAACACAGCTATGGGGTACATAGTACAGCCAAGTCTGTCTCTTTCGGAACTCACTAACAACGAACTCTGACTTCAAAATTCCAAAAGTAGCCTCATCTCGCAATGGCCACTGTATATGCCCTTGGCTCTAATGGATCAGGTCAGCTGGGTATCGGTCACACAGAAGATGTATCTGTGCCCAAAGAAGTTCTTTGGGCGGGAGACCCTCCGCCATCTGTTTCGAGGGTGGCGGCTGGCGGCAACCACACCTTGATTCTCAGCAGCGATGGGTGTCTCTTTTGGAGCGGAGATTCAGCCAGCGGTGCATGCGGGATGATAAGTTCTGACGAAAAGTCACTTGGAACAAGATTTTCGAGAATGGTCATCCGCCAGGGAGACGGTACGGCCGGTACCATCCGGTTGGTTGCGGCGACCTGGGAGGCTTCCATTTTCACCATGCTCGACAAACAAGGGCAGAACACGAGGGTATTCACCTGCGGATTGGGGCAGAAAGGCGAACTTGGCCAGGGGCCCTTGATAATTCGTGATCCACAGGCATCGCAGCTGCAGAATTTCCCGCCGCCTGGCACAGAGATTATCGATCTGTCGGCTTGCATGAGCCACGTCGTAGCTGTTCTAAGCAACGGCGATGTGTATGGCTGGGGAAACGGACGAAAGGGCCAGCTAGGCAGTTCAGAGGCGATCTTGTTCTCGCCTCGGAAAATCGAAGGCGTTGGCTTCCCCGTGAAGAGAGCAGTATGTGGGAAAGACTTCACTTGCGTTGTCGGGGACAGCGAACGTGGTCAATTGCTAGTTCTTGGCCAAGATAAATGGAACATCAAGTCCGACGCGCCCGCAGCAGCACCCGGGTGGAAAGACGTTGGAGCTGGCTGGGGTAACATATTTGTTCTGAAGGAGGATGGTCATATTTTGTCCTGGGGCCGGAATGACTACTCCCAAAGCGTGCCACCAAACCCCCAGAAAACATCAAAAATCGCAATTGGCAGCGAGCACGCCCTTGCGCTCCTCGATTCTGGAGATACCATCGCATGGGGCTGGGGGGAACATGGAAACTGCGGGCCTGCAAGCAAGGCAGGTCAAGATGCAAAGGGTATGCGCAACATCATCGCATCCTCCAAATATCTGCCGCCAGGAATGGCAATCGCGGCTATTGGCGCGGGTTGTGCCACCAGCTGGATTATCATAGAGACTGCGCAAGAATAAACCAACGATGGAGCATATTCGATCTCTGACGCTGCTGCCGTGTCGCCGCAATAGTCATGGGAGCTTTTCGGCAGCTCTGGTGCGGTTTGCCTATCACTCAAACAGTCCGAACTTCCGAACCTGCACGGCATCAGCAAATGTTTGTTATGCTTGGGAATCCATTGGGTTCCCGGGGCACTGTCTTACCTGGGTAAGCCGCTGGGTCGGTTCCACGCCCCCTCCAGCAAGGTCTGCAGGGACGTTTGGTCCGTCGTCATCTCGGCCTTCTTGGCCGTTGGAAATGGGTACAAAGGTCAACTCCTGTGTGAGAGTGGTGTTAGCATAGGCTTTGCGTTCGGCATGGGTTTCTTCGGAGCTCGACCGTACCGGCTGAAGACTCTCATCCCACTCGATTTGGACAAAGCCCGGGTTGTCTTCATCGGGGTTGACTGGCTCCCATTGGCTGTCTTCATCGTACAGCGCTTCCATCCGGATGGTCGGCGGTGGCACCGGCTTGGGGCGCATCTCGAAGTCCGGCCTGTTTTCTGTGGCAGGCAGGGATACAGGTTGGCGTGCGACAGGAGTGGCATCCTGTACAGTAGAGACCGGCTGGTCGGCAACGTCGCCTGTGGGCTGTGCGTTGCTGTTCGCAGTAGCAGGGCTGGGTCCCACAGAGCCTGCCTCGAGTGCGGGCCTTGCATTACGAGTCTCCCTGGTCCGTCCTTTCTGCTTTTTTGGCTTCGGGTCTCCCTTGTCGCCCACCGTCATAAGAATAAATTGGCACAGCATGCCGTTTTCATCATAGGAGAATCTCAAGGGACACCATGGTTCTGAATAGTGAGCCGACAGCTCGCCGCTGGTTGTGCATGCATGCTGCAAGATTGCGCGGAAGTCCTTTACGTTGATAATGATATGGTGGTTGTCTTCGACATCGATATCGTCGAACTCATCCATCTTCACAGCAATCGCCGTGTGAAGGTTCATGTTCAAGATACCTATTTAGATATCGCATGGTCAGCCATTCGAGCCTAAAGGAAATGTAGATATCTAGATTGCGCCCTCACCATCTGTCTTGGCGTATTGCTTTTCGGTGAAGCATGTGAAATTGACTACCCTGTTTCCCTCGGTGTTGATGTCAAGAAGCTCTACTTTCGGGCCAAAATGCTCCATCAGTCGTCGCAGAGTGTGTGCCGATATTGACCATTGGTTTAGGGCCTTGGACTTGTCGAACTTTGCCTGTATCGGTGCCTTGGCCTCGAATGGAAGAGCATGTGTTGCCGTGATGCCTGCGTAGACGGGTCAGCCTTGTGGCTTTTTAGCGAATGGCGTTCTAGCTCACCGTTTCTCCATGCTATCTTGGCAACAAAGCGGCTCTTTTTACCAGACCCATCGTCGATGGAAACATCGCACCGTTCTATGCTGGATCCTCCACCGGACCCTCTGTTTGCATCGCCGCCTGCTCGACTGCGGAAGATGGAGAGAAGAGCCTGCCGGGCGTTAGTTGACTACGGTCTTGTGTGACTGCGAAGGGGAACAAAGGATCCTTGGCGCTCACCCGGATGTAGAGGAGACAGAAGAACTTGTCTGGAAACTGGTTGCCGCCTTCGAACTTGTACCGAGAAAAGTGTGCGGCTGAGAAGGTAAATGACACAAAGGCGGACTTGGTCGCGTTCAACGCGCTCAGAACCAGCTGTTCGTCGAGTTAATTCGCACCCTTTGCAGCGGACAGACTGATCGGCACAGCCGGCTTGAACATACTCTCTGTCTCCGGGCATCCAGCGAAACATCCTCACTGAATCTCAAGATGCAGGCCAACGCGTTCTGGAAGGCCACGACGCCTTCGTCGCTCAGCGTGAAAGAGACGATGGCCATGAGGTCTGGCGTAATTGGCAAGAATGAATGAACGGGGGGGAGCCCCAGAGCCTGCCCCAGTTGACGTGAATGAGTCTAGGGCAAGGGGCGGCGAGCTATGGGCATGTGCGGTCGCCTGTCGCGTTTGATGCTCAGCAGTTATCGACAGTGAAGATTCAGCTTATCCCTGGCTGAGAGACAAAATCGGCAGGAGCGACAGACTGCACGCTTCACGTCCTATTGCGGGAGGAACGGCATTCAAGGAGGGAGGGGGGGGGAGAAAAAAAAAAGAAAAGATGTTAATAATAAAACAAACGACAAAATCTCGTTGCCGGACCCGCGCGCGCTTGGATTGTGCCCTTCGTATTCCACCGTGGAGGAATTTCTCGCTCTGCGTTTGGATGCGGTCGTCGACAAAAAAGGCACGCAGCCAATCGGCTCTCGGAGAAGAAGCTAAGACAATGACGTCCAAAGCTGTCAGTTAAAGCACAGTCCCCCCCACCTTCCAAAAGGACAACCCTTTCCTCTCAACCCACCCATCTTGTCAGCAAAGCACTGAGATAGCCATTCGACATTTGCAATATTGTTCTCCGATACTTTGGTGTCTTGCGGCAACCCCGGCATACAGCGCGACCTGTCCATTTCTCTGTGCGGCACGGGGTTGAAAGGGCCTTCGCTGTCCTCCCTGGACCGACCCGACAGGCTCGGACGCGTCGTCGCGTCGACACCCAGCCAAAACCCGACATCATGTTGACGCTCCCATTGGATGTCTGGCTGCTCATATGCGAGGAGCTGAGGGCGCGGCGAGATTTCAGCACGCTTGTCCGACTGACACTGACATGTCGGACGCTGGCGAATTTCGCTCTCCCCAAGCTGTATAGGTGAGTGAGCTGGCTCCATGGACGTCGCCGACTGCTACGAGGCGGTGTTTGGCTGACTCGTTCCCGTTTCCCCGCCCCCAGCATCTACGAGCTCGAATCAGCCAGTGCAGATGATGCCTCCATCCAGGGGAAGAAGAAGCTGGCGACGGTGTGGCGGGCCATTATCCTGTCCAGCTTCGGAGAGACGGCGTTTCCATACTGTCTCTGGATCAAGAACCTCAAGCTTGGGGATCTGGGGGAGCTGCTGAGCGACATGACGAACAATCCGCCGCTGCAAGACCAGTTCTTTGAAGGGGCCATGGTGCCGTTCAAGATTCCCCAAGACACACTCCCCGCGCCCAAGACAGCCAAGAAGAACCGGCGACTGCTAGCCCGCCAGGCGATCACCACAAAGGCGGGTGACTCCATAACCAGATTTGTCGAAGAGGCAGCTGCGCGGGACAACAAGGCGGTTGCCCTGACCCATTTAGAAGGCCAATATATTCCCGAGGATGTCCTTCCATCCTGGGCGTCAAGGCTGGCCACCTTGGCATCCCTGAACATCCAAGATGGCTCCGTTGTTGGGGAGAAGCTTGCAGTGTCCATCCGCGACAACTGTCCGCGGTTCAAAGAGCTCACCTGCTTCTACTGTGCCGGAGAAACGGTCGACAAGAATCTCGCTGCCTTTTTCAGGACTTTGAAGCCCAACTCGCTAGAAGTTTTCAGCGTAAGCAGCAAAAACTTTATGGGCGAAGAGGCCTTTGCGGCTCTGTCGCTGCATGCCAAGTCTCTGAGGGAACTCGGCCTCTCCGGCCTTCAAGCCACTGCCTTCGAATTTGTTGGGGCTCTGCGGCCGTGCGTATATCTTAGGAGCCTGGAGCTCGAGGGAGACAGGTTTGGCTTGTCGAACTGGAGAGAAGACTTTGCGGACTCCTTTGCGGACTCTGTTTCGTGGCTGAGCGCCTGTGCGTCATTGGCAGACCTCAAGCTCTGGAATGTGCCATGCGCGGCC
Organism: Raffaelea ambrosiae; assembly: GCA_002778195.1. Taxonomy (NCBI): domain Eukaryota; kingdom Fungi; phylum Ascomycota; class Sordariomycetes; order Ophiostomatales; family Ophiostomataceae; genus Raffaelea; species Raffaelea ambrosiae. Next base: position 2,031,147 of record PCDI01000005.1, on the reverse strand, counting down.
CTGTTGCTCAGAGACACGCTCAAGTCTCCAAAGCTGCATCTTAAATCACTCGACCTGAAGCTGATCGATGGGGACGACGAGTTCTACACATCTCTGGCGAAACAAAGCGCACTAGAGGGCTTCTTCTTGCGGACCAATGATGAGTTGCTCGATCACCCAACCTTGCGGCACACTCAATTTATCAGCTCGATTTGTCAGTGGCCGCAACTGAAGGTACTCGATATTATGCAGACGTCGCTTTCGCCGTCCGACCTCAAGCTGTTGGCTTCCTCCCTCGGACATCTCGAGGAGCTGAGCTTCGATGGCGACGGACTGGGTGATTCTATCTGGGATTCGCTCCTCGCCATGCAGAGTCTGCGGACAATCACAATCAATGCAATCACAGTTTTTACGGTGGATGGCATTTTGGGATACATAAACAGTCTCAGCGCGATGGGTATACGGCACGGTGAAGTTAGAATTATGATCATGAACCAAGCGCTCGAGTACATGATCTCCAAAGATGAACAGCAGTTCCTGGATGAGCATGCCCTCTCCACAATTGGTGGCAAGGTTGACATTGGCCATCCGGAAGAAGAGCACGAGAGCGATTTCTCGGACTAGCAGCACGACAACGCTAGTGTGGTTGCGTGCCTCCGCAGACGTGTAATAATTAAATTCAAAATGCAATCCTGCTAGGGGTATGCTGTGCGTGCCATGGTTCTACGGAAGATGTGCGATCAAAAATCAACAAGATGCGATGCCACTGTTCACGCTGGTCTCCTCTCTGTCATTGCCGCACGTTCTCACGGGCGGTTAGAGTGCTGCGCAGACACCCACGAGGGGTCGAGGCCCTCCATCACAAAGTCGGCAGGGGCCGATGCACCCTCTAGGGCGCCAAGTGGAGGGCGTGCCCCCAGCTTCTCGTTCAGCTCCTTTGTTATCGCATCAACGTCGACATCGAGGTACTCCTGGAGGAATATGCCGATGTCCGTGTTCTCAACATTGCCACGAATTCGCTCGGCTGCAGGACCACCCGAGCTGTACACATTGACATCAACGGCAGAGTGGCCGTGGGTGCTCCATCCCACATGGGCCCGGAGGCTCACGATGTCTGCGAATGTGACCACAGCATCCTCGGGATGCGAAGCGAGCGACTCAAGTTCTTCATCCCCGGCATCGGAAATGCCCAAGTGCGGGACAATCAGATTGGTGTTGATCCACCCCTTGAGCGTCTCAAGATCGACGGGCTTGCCTTCAGAGGCAAGTGAGCGGACATGCTGGTGAAGGAGGTGGGCCAGATGCTCAGACGAGGCCTTGGCCTTGGCCAGAGCCTTCGGATACCAATTGTACACGGGCAGGTGGCCAGGCTCCTCTGGGAGAACCTTGTTGTCAGCGAGAGGGAGGCGAAGGGGATAAAGTCAACAGGAAGCAAATGCAACTTACGGAGGGCTGTCGAAAGGCCACCTGTTTCGTGGTCGCTCGTGGAGACAACTATGCCTTCGGTCTCGCTCTGCTCCAGGAAGTCCAGGACGATCTTGAACGTCTTGTCGTACTCGAGGACCTCGCGCACCTGGGCGGCGGGGTCGTTGATGTGGCCGGCATGGTCGATGCGGCTGCCCTCAATCATCAAGAAGAATCCCTTGTCAGAGTCTTTCGTTGCCTTGTCCAGAGCACGCAGGGCCGTGATAGCCATCTCGCTGAGGCTGGGATAGGTGTCGGCCATGTTGCGGCGGTCCAGCTCAAAGGGGATGTCGTGAGAAGCGAACAGCCCCAGCGCAGGAAGCTCTACGTTCTTGCCGGACTTGAGAGAGTCGAAGCCGGCACGATCGTCCACATAGGTCCAGCCTTTCTTCTGGACGATGCCGGCAATGTCGGTGTCGTCGTGGCGGCAGCTTCCGGTCGACGAGTTGGGCAGAAAGTGGCACCGTCCGCCGCCGAGCATCAGGTCGACAACGTGCCCCAAGGGCCCCTCGCCGGCTTCGTGCAGTGCAATCTCGTTCATCTGCTCGCGGAAATTGACGTGGCTGGCAAAGCATGCAGGCGTTGCGTCGGTAATGTCCGTGGTCACGACGAGGCCAGTGTGGTAGCCGACGCGCTTCGCGGCCTCGAGCACGGTGCCGCAGGGGCTGAAACCAGGGAGGATGCTGATGGCGCCGTTGTACGACTTCTTTCCGCACGAGAATGCCGTCGCCCCAGCTGCCGAGTCGGTCACCAAGCTGTTGCTGGACAGCGTGCGGCTGGAACCCCAGAAGTGCTGGTCCAGCACCAGTGTGTCATTGATGGGCAGCCCGTCGACGAGCTGGCGGAAAGACCGTGTCAGAGATAGCGACGCCGGGCCCATGCCATCCGACACCATGAAGATCAGGTTGCGCTTGCCGGTCGGCATCTGCAGCTGCGACAGCACCTGGCCGGGTGCCTGTTGGCCATGCTGGATCCAGACAGCCAGGACGATAACGGCGGCGGTGGCCACCAAGGCCCATAGAAAGAGAAACAGCTCGCGCAGCCTGTTGTACCACATCGACGGCCGCCCAGTCGCTTCGCCGCCCCCCGGCCGCAACGCCGCGTCTTCTTGCTCAGCGAGGTCGTCGGACCGGTCAGACTCGCCGGAGGGTCTCGCCGCGGCAAGGAGCGGTGTCCTGGCAGACGGCTAGCAAGTTAGCAGGAGGCAAAACGGACAAGCAAGGGGTGGAATGCCCAAGAAAGGGCGGCAATGCCCCAAGAAAGGGCGGGAGCGCTCTCCTACCATAGTGCACGGAAGGATCAGACAACGGCGATGTTGATGTCGCTAGCAGAGAGCGGTTGGAGTCGCGCAGCGTTCAGGAACCTTGGCCTGGTGAGGGGGCCCGTGGTGTTGCCGTGCTTCATTCAACAAGGCCAGATACAGCCAGAGACCTCGGTCTATGCCTGTTCCGGGAGCTGCGTGGTGACATCAACCTGAGATAAGCGGAGCATCAGCCACAGAATGGACCGCCGCACCCACGTGTGGCCAATCACCGCGCGTTCTTTTGCCCTGTCAGCATCCCCAAAGCTGGGGAAGGTCTCTCCAATTTTTTTTATCTTACTTTTTCGCCGAAGGGCTGTGGCGCTGATTTCCAATGGCTTACAGATAGATGCTTCCTCTCGATAATTTGTTCTAAAGTGTTATATAAGGCCGATGGCTCGAAACAAGATGTGGTCGCCAAGGCTTTTCAGTGTTCAAAACCCCCAGATGGAGCCATCTCCATGCGGCACTCCTCCTTCTCGACGGCGACAAGGAACTTGAAGAGCTGCCTGCACCTCACAGGACAATCGACAGCGCCGACTTTGCGATACCACGCAGTGGCCCTGGCCTGCACCCGAACTGCGTTGTCCGTTTCACGCGCAAAAACATCTCCAACCGCCCACGCATTTACGCAGAGCGCTGCCTCGTACGCAACCAACACTTGGACAGCACACCAGATGTCTGCATCGTCGACTGCCAAGGCAGAGGCGTGTCTGGCCGAGGGGGGGAGTTCAAAGACACCTGAAGAGTCCAAGTTGCCACCCTTGTCGCACAAAGAATTTCAAGAATACAACCGCATGGCAGTACACATGGATGTCTTCGTGAGTGCCCCAGAAAGCTTTGCCGCCCCAGACCACCCCCGCGCTGCACGATCCAAATACTAATGCGTTCTTATTGCGGCTACAGCACAACCACTTCCGCCAAGTCTGGGCGATGATGGAAAAGGCCTGCAAGGACAACAAGCGACCGTCGGGGATGTCACTGCGGGAGTTCATTGACGAGGGCTTGCACTTTGTGCGCCAGCTGGGAGTCCACCACTCGATCGAAGAAACATACATATTTCCAGTGCTCGCGAAGCGCATGCCTGAATTCCAGCCACCGGACAAGAAGAAGGGCAAAGCCGCCAAAAACAAAGACGCTGTGAAGGCCGCACAGCTGGTGCAGCAGCACCGGGATATTCACCGTGGCATGGACGGTATGGAGGAGTATCTGAAGCGCTGCCGAAACCGAGAGGCAGAGCTGGAGTTGTCAGTACTCAGGGCGCAGATGGACACGTGGGGCGGCGTGCTCTGGCAGCACCTGGACGAGGAGGTGAAGACACTGGGAGCCGAGAACATGCGCAAGTATTGGTCTCTCGAGGAGATGCGTCGACTGCAGATTTAACGGGTAGCCCTTGTAGCGGATGGGTTAGGACATGCATGTGCATTCACCGTGAGGTTTGCAAAAGGGGTATCATCACAGGAGTAAACGAGATCTGGGCTGCGGTATTGGATTTGCAAATGATGCCCGCCTATATGTTTTGTGGTATTATCATAGGTATCATCAAACGCGTCCGTTGCTCGCAAGGACAATACAATATCAATACACTGTAAATAATACGATGTCTCCTCTCGAAGCACTGGAAGGTGCGTATTGTGTTACCAGCGCGGGGCACCCAAATATTGTTGCCATGATCTTTGTTTCAATGTGACACCGTGTTGCCTCCAGACGGAAGAGTGGGAAGAGATGCAGAGGGCCGTAGCCGTAGGTATGCGGGAACGGGGCCATGGCTTCCCTGGTCTTCTGTAGAAGCAGAGCGAAAAGACGTATCAAAGTCAGTTATGACGGAATCATCGTTGCCATTGTGTATGTCCCTCGCCTGGTTCGGGTAGTCGGCTCTCTCCCATACGAAATGGTCTGGCTCACTAGAGTCCGGCTCATTGGTCCCATCACGGCCGCATCCGCCCATTTCCTATGAAAGGGCAATTAGCATGTTCCGGTGTTATGAGTGTATGGATGCCAAAAACGGGGTTCGGGTCTCACCTTTAGACGGAGGCCTAGGCCAAGATTCTTCACGACAGCCACATCTGCTACTGGCCGGCAGCCCTTGGCGTGAAAACCGTAGCCAGCCGCAGCCGAAGCCGGAATGTCTCCTCTGGCAATGCCAGAGAGGCTCAGAAATGACCGGTCAACGTAATTGGACCGGCAAGATAAGCAGGCTTTGAATTGGCAAGGCTGTGAATCCGGTGCAGTCCGACTCTCGTGTCGCTCATGCTGGTCGGGTTCCCCGTGTCTTGTTTGGCTGCGGATGGCTCTGCGGACCTGGAAAGAGGTACATGTTGGCGTTAGACGTGCCTTTCCATGGGCAGAAGAAGGGTGGAGAGGAATTTGCTACATGGTCTCGCTGCTTCAAGAGCAGTGCAAGCTGGTCAGGCGTGTAGCCAGCCGTGTTCGAGGCTGGCTGCTCTGCCAGCAAGCTGTAACTCTTGCCGCGCTCCTCGGGGCCGTTTGCGGCATGCTTAAGGTCCTGGCTCAGTGTCTGGGCAATGCCATCCAAGAAGCACGAACAACCCTTCTTAATGTCGCTGAGTAGGGTAGAGTCGTGGTCCTGTGTGCAGCAAAACAGCCAGCCAAGAGAGGCTGGACGGTGGCAGTTGTCGCAGACGGCCTCGTCGGAGTACAGACGCGTCATGGTGAGATGTGTACATGGTGAACGCTGCGCATTGGTGGAGGCCTGCGGCGACATCTTCGAGGCAAGGATGTGCTGGCTGGGGTCTGTCTGGAGATCTGTTTGGAGATCTGGCTGCAGACGACCGTTTACAGCAACGACGCCGATACTGCAACCTGCCAATTTTTTGGTTTTTTCTTCAACCCTTTTTTTTTTTTTGCCATTTGGAGCACCTGCCTGAGCAGGCCATAATGCCAGCCGGCCTGAAGTGAATGTTGTCGGGCCGACAGTGAAACGTTCAGCGAGGGGCTGCCTTTTTTTCTGCCATTGTGATGGTCAAGAGCGCGAGCTGGGCAGTTTAACGCAAACGGAGCAACGGACGCGCCACGCAGAGTCTGTCGCTGCCACTTGGAAATCAAACAAACGACAGCCAGCCATGAGTCAAGCTGTGTAGCTGGCCGTGATATGGGGATGTTTACCAGACGCTGGCCTGGTCTAGGGAATCTGAACAGAGAGGCTGTGAAGCCGTTGAAGAAAAACACACTTCTTTCTTCAGAGCCCTATGCATGCAAACTGCCAAGCAATATGCCGGCACGGACAGATACGATTGCCTGTCGCGTCTGCCCATAAACTCCCGGGGTGGCAAGAATGCCTTCATTATTGCACATCCGGGGCACGTTCTGTGCCAGCCGCTCGCACTCTCTCCATCGCCACATTCGTCACTAATGGTCTTCGAAAAAAGAATATCGATGTGTCACGTGTTCGGTCATGTGATTATACGGGGTCTTCGTAGCCGCCCCCTTGCTCATCACTAATGCCCATTGCTACCCTTGTCGGGAGCACGTAAATGAGGGGAAGCATCTCTTCGCGATGGTGAACCCTTTCAAGCCGAGGCTTACGGGGGGAGAACTATGACACTAGTCGACATTGGCGTGAGACGCAGCGCGTGTCCGGATAGGGCGCGGTGGGCTCCGTTGGGACACAACAGAGGTGAGGCGAAAGGTCCGTTGGGTTGAAACGGCAGAAATGGGAGAAATGGGAGAGGGGGCAAAAAACACTACTCGTATGCACAGAAGGGAGATAGATAGACGGGCCAGAACCAGAAGCTGCCGACGAGTCCAAATCACGCTGCGGACGGAGAAGGAGCGATGGTGACTGCAGCGCGCAGCTGTGAAGCTGCAGTAGTGTGCAACAAACAGCAGGACAACAAACCAGGAAGGCACGACCGAAAACACCTGAAGACCTCGGGAGGGTGGTGGGGGCTGCAGCCAATGGGAGGGCGTCACGACGGCTGGAACGCGTTTCTCCACCCCCTTCGCTCCTCGAAATTTGGTTGCAAGTCAGATATTACAGCGTTAGCCCATATAGGCTGCTGGGCGGGCGGCCATTGTTGTTGTTGTTGCTGGCCCAGCATAGCACCACCACCGCCGCCAGCGCGCACGCTCCACGCCAGCCTCCCGACTAATAACTCCCCAACGCTGGTCGGTCGCACCTGCCGCGCCAGACAGTCTCCACCCCCAGCCAACCGCTTTTCCTTTCCGAGCGATCCTGCTGCTCCTGGCTGCTCGCCTGGGCTGCTGCTCTCCTGGCTGGCCGTCTCGTCGCCCCGGCGTCCAGCTTTTCCCAGCGCGCCGTCCCCAGAACTCCTAATAATAATAATAACACAACACAAAATTTCCTCCCTCTCATCCACGCCCCTTCACGCCGGTCCACGGCATCGAGTCCACGCTGCATCGCATTTTGAATCAGTCGTCATACCCGTGAGTGCTGTCCTTCCTGGTCCTTTGGTTCCCCCTGGCCCTGCGTTGATCTGCTTCTTCTTTGGCAGCTTCTCTGGCACACCACCCCCCTCCTGTGTTGATGCGTGCGCGAAAAAGCGAGAAAAAGGACGTCAAGAAGACGAGAAGACAAAAAGACGAGAAGACGGAAAATTGCGCTCTTTCTCTCGCACACGTTCTCTCCCGCTTCTGCTGCCTCTTTGTGCCCTCTCTGCCTCCTCTGCCTGCCAAACTACCCACTTGTAAACAACCCAATTGCCGGCGCATGCCCCATCCTTCCCATCTGCATTCCACTGCTGCCCGGTCTAAACCTTCTTGCTGTTTAGCTTTTGCCTCCTCTGTCGTCTCGTCTCGTCTCGTCTCGTCGCCCAGCCTGCCTCTCTCTTTGTCCCTCCTGACGCTCTTGTCTCTCCTGACTCTCCTGTCTTCCCTGCCTGCACCTCCTGTTTCTCTTGTTTCTCCTATCGTGCCCGCCGCCATTCCATCGCAGCCGAAGCTAACGCACAGCGCCTCCCCCTTTTCCAGCTCCTCGGGACCATCCAGCATTCCCGTTCCTACTCAGATGCCGATTTGAACCGTCGCCGCCATGTCGTACAAGCCCGACCGAGACTCTTTCCCCCAGCAGGGCGGCGCCAACTTCCCCCAGCAGGGCGTGCCGAGCTTCCCCCAGCAAAGCGGCCCGAGTTTCCCCCAGCAGGCGCCCCCCAGTTTCCCGCAACAGAGCGCCCCGAACTTCCCTCCGCAGGCCGCCCCCGGCTATGCGCCACAGGCCGCCCCCGGCTTTGCCCAGCAGCAGGGCGGTGCCCGCTTCACCAGCCAGCAGACCAGCACGCGCTTCTCCCAGCAGGGCGGTGCCGGAATTCCCCAGCAGGCTCCTGGCCCGCAGCAGGGTGGTTTCCAGCAGGGTGGCTTCCAGCAGGGCGGCTTCCAGCAGGACGGCTTCCAGCAGGGCGGTGTGGCCTTCGCCCAGCGCCCCCACTCCGACAACCCCATCACCGATGCCTTCACCGGCCCCCCGCCGCCGGGCACCAGCGGCAAGCACCCCATTGCCGAGGCCGTCGGCACGGTGCTGACTGGTGGCCGTGCTGAAGCCGGCACCAAGGGCTACCTGGCTGTATGTGTTTTTTCTTCTGCTTGCCCGTTCTGCCCAGGAGACGGACGGACCGAAGATTCCACGATAGTGCGACAGAAGCCGTAGGATGCCATTCGCGCTTTGCTGACATGCCCGTTTCTTTTCATATAGGCCTATCTCAAGCAGCTGGAGGAGAACCCGCTGCGCACGAAGATGCTCACGGCCGGCACCCTCGCCGGTGCACAGGAGCTGATCGCCTCGTGGCTGGCCAAGGACCGCAACAAGCACGGCAACTACTTCACTTCGCGTGTGCCCAAGATGGCCGCCTACGGTGCTCTCGTCAGCGCCCCGCTGGGCCACTTCCTCATCTGGTGTCTGCAGAAGGCCTTCCATAAAAAGACCAGCCTGCGCGCCAAGATCATGCAGATTCTCGTCAGCAATCTGATTGTGAGTTTTCCTCCTTCCTTCTTCCGACCTTTGCCGCTTCTGGACTGGGCCGTACTGACCCGACTTCAAACAAACAGATCGCTCCCATCCAGAACACCGTCTACCTCACCGCCATGGCCCTGATTGCCGGTGCCAAGACGTACCACCAGGTTCGCGCCACCGTCCGTGTCGGCTTCTGGAAGGTCATGCGCGTCTCGTGGATTACGAGCCCCATCTGCCTGGCCTTTGCGCAGAAGTTCCTGCCTGAGAACGCATGGGTGCCGTTCTTCAACCTGGTGTCCTTCATTATCGGCACCTACATCAACACCGTCACCAAGAAGAGACGGTTGGCGGCTCTCCGCAAGAAGCACTTCGGCGATGGCTCCGGCCGCTCCGGTGGCTCGCTGGGCCGCCCTGAGGATTACCCACCCCCGCCGTCCGTGGGGCCCTCCGGCCCCCAGTACTAAACGCCTAGACTTCGACTTGACACGCCTTCGAAAACTCGACAGAAGTCATAAAGACTTGGCGGTAGGGCGGGGAGTCAGCAAGAATCATGGCATGCGCCGGTCAGACCAGGCCATCTTGTGTTGAATGAAACTCGACAATATCAGCGGACCGGCTGTTGACTAGGAAGTCTGCACCACGGAGTGAGGGAAAGGTTCAGCTTTGGATTTGTCTCCTTTTTCTATGTAAAACGACGTTGACATTCCAACCCTAACCTAGGGTTTGATTTTTCTGAACGTCTTTTTGGATTTTCCCTCTTTTCTCTCCTCTGCCTTTCTGAGCACCGCTTTCTGGATACCACCTCATGGATTTTTTTTCTGTGTGCCACTTTCTGGTCACCAAAATATCTCCTGGATAAAGAAAATGAGCACTGTTGGGACCACAGGTGAAAGACAAAGAGGACTGGTGGGTTGGAGGTTGAAGATATGCGGTCTTTTTTTTTGTGTGTGTGTGTGTGTGTTGTTTAAATAGGGCATGTAATATGATTCCAGTTTTGTCGTTTATTCGGCCTTGTCCCTGTTGTGGGTGTTCTGCTATGTTCTCCGCTTGGTGTCTTGTTCCGTACTCGCTCCGTAGACCTGCGTTGGGCAGCTTGACTCGTCACTGGCGTCCCGAGCGCTGCACGTCATGAAGAGTGTCGTGCGTCGTGTGTTCGTGTCTCGTGTGCACATGTGCATGTGCCGTATCCCAAGTCGTATGGCACACGGAAATATGCACCATCTGCCCCATCAGATCGTAAGGTGATGTTTACTGGTGGTTTGTTTGGATCGGTCTAATGTGGTGGTGTGTGGTGTGTTTGGAAATAGCATGCCAGTCATCAGCGTCACTGTTTTGCGTCTCGCTCTTCTTTTCAAACGTCGAGGATAGCATCATGGCCTTCGAGCATGAATCCTGGACTCCAGTATTCCCACTCGGGCGACAGCTTATCGACCCAGAGCATGCTCTCCCCCACCAAGTCATCAATGGCCGTCTGCGCGCGCGCGCGGGCCCACTGCAAGTTAACCATGAGCATGGAGACGCTGACGTAGCCCAACATCTGCACAGCCTCGAGGACGGCGCTCTGGTCGGTGTTGAGCTCGCGTGGCACCGACCGAATGTACGGCTTGCTGCCAACCTTGATGACAGAGTAGGAGGACCCAAGTGGCTCAAGGGTTGCCACAGCTCGAAGAATGTCATCTCTGTATAGCACAGCAAGAAGAAAGGTCAGCCAATATCAGCTACACTGACACGACACACACATACACACGCACACATATGGGAGGGGGAATGGGGGGGGATAGAGAGAGAGTCTCCGTCCCGCACCGCCTCTCTCTTACGTACTCTGTCACTTCTGCTGATCCCTCCATGCGGCCTCGAGCAATACGGTCGCGCACCTTGCGGACCTCGATCAGTCCGCCGTTCTCGGCCCGCGTGGCCGCACACACCTCGACTACGCGTACCGCCAACTCAAAGTAAAAGTCGTTGACCGACCTTCCCAGCAGCTGCGCCCAGATAGATCCTCCCCCGCCGCTGCTTCCTGAGCTGCCGCTGCCGCTGTTGTTGTTGCTGGCCAGCAGGGGATCAACGCCAATGGCAGAGCACATGCGCGCAAACTGGGCGCGAAACGTGGGGTTCGACCGGATGTCTTTGGCGTGTGTCTGCGCAAACTGCTCCAACAGCGACCGGAAGACGGCCAGCTGCGTCTCTAGCGCCTGCGCGTTGGTCGAGCGCAGGTTAGACCCGTGCGAGGCATATTGCGCCGATGTGATGCGCGAGCGGTCAAACGCAGCGAGGCCGACGCCCTTCCGAGACATGATGGCAGTGGGTGAGCTGGCGATTCTGGTGGCGGCGGGAAAGCTATGGATGGATGTTGTCTTGAGCGGGCTGATCCCAGATCAGCCCTCCAGTCTTACGTGGGAGGAGATAAAAGCAAGAAACCAGTCCGTCGCCGAAAGAAAGAGTGCACTACGACGATGGCCTCGCAAAACGTCGGCTCAAGCTTGTCTGATCACTTATTCACTGATACGAGACGAAGGCAGTAGTAACTACCGTGTACATACGGTGTAAAGCTGTTGGCCAGAGGGTGGGGTGTCTTTTAGATCACATGATGATAAGACAAATCGATCAAGATACATAGTCACATGACCTATATTTTTTGGCTCTGTATGAGGACTAGCGCAGGAAAATATCCCACAACCCTAAGTCGGGAAAGTTGTGTCGCCCAAGCATTTTTTTTCATCCTCCCAAAACGCAAATCTTCCCGCAACGTCAATCCGCATCCTCCCTCTCGACGACATCCTCAAACATCACAACAGCAACCATGGCTACTAAGCAGCGGACAATTTGCTTCGGCAAGAAGGCATGTTTGGATTTGTTCTCCTCCCGATGTGAAGTTCTGCGCATTTCCGTCGGACAGTTTCTCTCGATGCGTCTTTCATGGCTGCTCTCTAGGTCTAACCATTGGAAAACAGAAAACTGCCACCGCCGTCGCTCGGTGCGAGCCCGGCCAGGGTCTGGTAAGTTGCAAGACGAGCTCACGACTTTCCGATTGAGGCATCATTGCTGACGGCAACTCTTCTGTTTAGATCAAGGTCAACGGCCGCCCTCTTTCGCGTACGACTCCCCGTCCCCGTGTCCAGAACCATTTTCCGAGCCGGAAAAGGATGTCTCTAGTCGACATCCCGATACGATTGAAAATCGGGCCGCGGTCCTTTTCTGTTCTGGATTCATAGCTAACTCTTTCCACAGTGGTCCAGCCCGAGACCCTGCGCGCCAAGCTCTACGAACCCGTATGTACTTGAAAAGCCACGTCTCTCATCGAATGCCGGAAAGAAACAAAATATTGGGGAGAAAACTCTCCGGGTTTGAAGGGACAGGAGCTAAACGTGTGTTTTTCTGATACAGGTCCTGGTCGTTGGTCTTGACAAGTTCGCCAACCTCGACGTAAGTGCTTTACGGGACATCAACAGCAGGTAGAAATATGACAAGCGACATATAGCTAACAAGAGGAAACAGATCCGCGTCCGCGTCTCTGGCGGTGGTCACACTTCGGTACGATTCTTTTCCACGACTCGAAGAAGCGGCAAACAACATATCCGTTGATTCCAGGACGACGTGTGGCATATACTAACTTTTTATTTTTAAAGCAAATCTATGCCATCCGGCAAGCCATCAGCAAGAGCCTGATCGCCTACTACCAGCGCGTACGTACCGCATCATGCTAGATATCCCATCCAGGAGACAGATGGAGAAGCTCAACGAAAGACATGTGTGGCTGACTCGAGGAACAGTACATCGATGAGCACTCCAAGGCTCTGCTGAAGCAGGCCCTTGTTCAATGTAAGCCTCTCCCGTCTCGAGAGGGGGTGGAACAATACGGGAGGAAGCGTCTCTGCCATCCCGCGTTTCCATCTACCCGCCCTGTGAGAAATTTGTGGTTCTCTCGTACAGAAAACTAACTGCTTTACAATCAGACGACCGCACCCTACTCGTTGCCGACAACCGCCGCTGCGAGCCCAAGAAGTTCGGTGGTAAGGGTGCCAGATCTCGCTTCCAGAAGTCTTACCGTTAAAGCGGAAAAGCGAAGGAATTTGGTACCGGGGAGAGAAGGACGGAGAATGTGCACGGGAACACAGGCATCTCTCCCGTCGGCTGGGAAGAAGACGCTTGCGTCGGAATGCCAATGGGTCGCAGGGATGTACGTATTGTTTTGTATTTGGTGAACTGGGTGAACTGGAGTTGGGAAGGGACCCTCCTTGTGTAGGAGGACAACCGGCCATCCGTTTTATATCTTTTTCGTTACTGCACCGATGTCGTCCATTGGCCAAGTCTCGCACGTTCCGGGCCGGCTGTTCAGGAGGTGCGGGGAGGCTCAATGGCAACCAAAAAATGGGAGGGAATAGAAATTGGGAAAACGCGGAAAAAATCTAAGCAAAAAAAATTGCGAAACCATTCTCGAGGTCCTAAAACACAGTGCCTTCTGTGCGGTTGTTGTGTTTTTGCTGCGCCGTTCACCGATCAGAGACTGTGAAAAGCTTGGATGGCATTGAAAAGGGAGCATAAGTAATGGAGGTACATATGCTCGCCACATGCTCGTTTGGGCTTAAGTGAAGCTTGAATGGAAGACCGTTCCACTCATGGCCGAACACGATTATTGGTACAAAGCTTGGAAGGGAGTCCAACTATATTTCTGTCTATCACTTGCTACTTCCCGTGTGCAGGGTTTTGATATGTTGATCGTGAAGTCTGATGACATTGGGAACAATGAGGTTCTCGATCTCGACGTTGGCAGCCGTGTCGGCTTCGGTAAGGCGCACCCAATCCACTGCCTCGGGCGTCACAAAGACGACCTCCTGCTTGCGTGTGGCAAGAATGTTGCCGATGACAAGATTGTGCTGGTAGCGATCGAGAGCTCCCTTGGCCTTTCCAATTAACAGCTGGGGGTCGGTCTCGAGCTTGAATGAGATGACCATGCTTTCGGGCGACCAGTTGTCAACGAGGCTCTTGAGGAACTTGGGCACCGGGTCTAGGTCGATGATGAGACGCTTGCTCCGCGGAACCTTGGGTGAGCTTCGTCTGGGTTAGTACTCTGGGCCACTGCAGATAATGTGGAAGGCCGGGAGGCGAGTCTCTCGTGTGGAGGTATCACGTACGAATCAAAGTTGTCAAACGTTTCTTCGTCCTCATCGTCCGGAGGGGCAGCCTTCGCGCTGCCATCGGCTTCGATGTCGGTGCTTTGGATTTTATGCTCGGCCATCCGCTCGGGCTGCGCAGTGTCAGCAAGAGCAAAGGGCAAAGGGCAAAGAGCAAGTGATGAGACAAACAGGAAGAAAAAAGTCCGACACCGCAGCAGCAAGGTACAGCAGGCCGTTGGGGCCAAGCCTGTGCATGGCACGACTGATGGCCCGCAGTTCGAAAAGGTAGTCCGTGATGGTGACAAACGACAGGGCAAGCAGGCGGTCACGAGCATTGCGATACCGGCGCCAGACATTCAGCATGGGGGTGGCATCGTCGTCGCGAGTGCGCACGCCCTTGCCCTGCTCGTCCTCGGTCAAGAGATCCAGGAAGCTGTTGGTAGCGTGCGAGTAGTGTCTGGTATAGGGCTGTAGACTGTGGCAGAGCTGTCAGCTGGGCGGTTCCCATGTGGCCATGTCTTGCCCCCGCCTGGACCACTGCCTGTAAGGCCCGCTGATGAACATGTGCATACCTAAACTGCCTGTGGAGAAAGATGACGGCATAGTCGGCCTTGTCGTCCAGGAAGTATTCGGCACTGGTAGCACCGCGAGTTCCTGCAGAGAAGTTGTCAATGAACCTCACCGTCTGCTTTTCTAGGGGCACCTGGTGGTGTCCGCGTCAGCATGCAAGACGTGGCCCGGACGGAGCAGCAGCCGGGAGAATGAGAGCCCGTGCCTTACAGTGGTGCCTCCTGAGGTGACGAGAACTACTCGCCGGTTGGCTTTTGCATGCCGGTCGAGGAACTCATCGACTAGAGTCATGTGTTCTTCCAATTCCTTGGGTGGCGGGTTCGTGGTGAAGTAGCGGTCCTCGTCCGAGAGGCCAGACGACGCCGTGGCAACATCGGCCGCATGCAGCTTGGACGTGGCCATGCTGCTGGGCTGAGCCGGGCGTGCGCGTGTGAGGAACGAGGCTCCTGTCCGTACACCTTTGTGTGGAACTCGTCACAGAGATGTCCGTGGATCCCGGGAACTTGTTCCGGGGCTCAACAGTGACAGCGAAGGTGATGGTGACTACGGGGCGACACGGGCCAGTAAAGGTTCACGACGGACACACTGCCGCCGGTGGAAAACACGTAAGGGCGGGAGGACGGAAGGACGAACGGGTAGAATGGGGTTCCAATCCGCGAGGTGGACAATCCAGGCCCGAGACCGATATCAGATGAAAGGCGGGGGCGGAATATTTATATTTGCGCTTCGCCGAAGACGCTGGTCTCCTTGTGTCATGGAATTTTGCCGGCGCTGGCCGATCACTTCAGAAGTCCGGTGGTCGTGGCTATAGTGCTTTCTAGCGTATGCCCGCACGCAGGTGTGTAACTGGGTTATCGAACAAGATGTTTTCCGCTTGGAGTAGCATCCGCATATTGTTTGATTGACTGCACCATATAAACTAACTACGTATCAACCAGAATCCTATTCATAAGAGCAGCCCCAGTGGACTCTGCAAAAAGAAAAAGAAAAAAAACCCAGCCCACCGACCCTTTCTATAGGAACATTACAATTTCCAAGAGGCAATATAAGAACATTGAGATCCAAGCAGCGGCCAGGAAGAATGAACACATATTACTGCCCCTAGAACACTCGTATCGTGAAACCAGGCCAAAATTATATGTAACTCCCAAGCGCCAGTAACACCCCGACCATCTGCATAGCACCCATTACACCAACTACGCCAGTTATGCTATATTGCTTTCCAAAGAAAGCGACCAAGAAAGCAACGAGAAAACAACGAGAAAGCAACGAGAAAGTAACGAGAAAGCAAAGAGAAAGCAACGCAAAAGCAACGAGAAGGTAACAAAAAGGCAGAAAAAAAGGAGAAAGCATTAAGAAAATGGCAAAGACCATGCCAAAGAAGATGACAGAGAGACGAACAAAGTACCCCCCAAGAAGCTATAATAAAACGAACAAAGGAAAAGTAGATGCCGCGGAAAAGCAAAAGAAAAAGAAAAGGAGAACGAAAAAGAAAATGAAAAAAGAAGAAGCTAAAGGGAACAAAGGAACAAGAGAACAAACCAGATGGAGAGGGAGAGAGAGCAATGTGTGTTTGCATGGGATTGCGAGCCCAGGCGATTCAACCCATGCGGTATCATGTTCGGGACCAACCAACCCCATGTCAATCCCAGGAGACGAGACCAATCTGTCTACCAGCGTCGTCAAGCTCAACAAGAACGGGCTGGTCTTCGTCATCCTCAGAATCATAATACAGCTCCTCGTCGATGTGAACGTCATGGTCATTGCCGTCCACAAAACGAGCTGCTATCTCGTCGTCTTCGTCGTCTTCGTCTCGGGCATCCTCGTCTGGTCCCGGAACGTAGTCACTGCGCAGATCCCAGCCGTACTTCCATAGCCAGGCCTCGAGATCGGAAAAGGCGTGGCCAACGGCAGCCTCTTCGGGCGTGACAGAGCTGCCGAGTCCCAGCAGGGCCTCGTTGAGACGGCGCTTGTATGCGGTCAGCGAAGCACGAAGGCGCGCAGCGCCCTGGGGCTTGACGTCAAAGATGCCGCTGCTGGCGTCTTCTTGGTCGGCTGGGGTTGCATCTGCGGTGCTAGAAGACTGACCACCGGAGAACCCGCCGGTGACATGACGATCGAGATAGATAAACTGAGCGTGAAGGGTTTGAATCAGAGTGTGTGACAGGCCGGGGCGGCTGGTGGCCAAATGACGGGCACGCAGGACGACCTTGAGAACAAGGTGCCACCACTGCTCCAGGCAGGTGAGGTTGCTGAGCAGGACACCGGTGAGGAAGACAAACTGGAGCTCGCCGACAATGTCGTCTTCGACGTAACCGGCAGGGGAGTTTTCCAGCAAAGCAATGACGGAGCGGGTTGTGTCTGGAGCGAGCGACCGGCGCGGACGGGCCCCGTGGCGGGCAGTATCCGCAGCGTCCGCAGCGTCCGCAGCGTCCCGGGAGGTCGTGGCCAGCAGGCGGTAGGGATCGGGCTCGTGGCGGGGGAAGAGGAACCTGAACTCGGCGGACGTGGAAAACTTGCGGGCATCAGAAAAGGCCAGCTCCCCCTTGGCAGTATCCACGGTGGTGACGGGCCACTCGGCGCGGTCTGCGTCGGGATTCTTGCCGGTGACGCGGCTCAGAAGAGGCTCAGTCAGGCAGGAGGTCAGGGCGGCCCAAAGATCGGCATCGTGTCTGTGGGCGCCGACAGCGTGGCTGGCGTACGGGACCAGCTTCGGGTAAAGGGTGTCGATGTCGTTGACGAGGGTGCGGGCTTCGAACTGGCTGGCACACTCGCCGAGGACCTCGCTGTAGCTGTCCCACTGCTTGATGCGGACAACGTGGGGTTCGTCATCGGGCTTGGTGACGAACCAGTAGCCCTGGCGGGACAGGGCGGCAGGCGGCGAGATCCAGACGAAGTGGGCGCCCTCGGGCAGGTCACGAAGGCCGGTGCAGGCAGCCGACTCGTGGGCCTGCTGGATGGCCATGGCCATGGAGTCGCAGCCCATGTGGAAGTTCTCCTGCAGGCCGAGGACAAGGAACGCGTCGCCGCGGCGGAGGCACAGTGGGCCGGACGGCACGGGGGCTGTCTTCTGGCCGTAGTCATTGGTAGAGGGTGCCGAAAAGGAGTCGAGGCCACCGGCAACATGCGGCCCAACTGCAAACGCTGCCGAGGCTGGCGGGACTGCTGCGTGAGCTGCTGTCCGTGGCGCGGCCGGGCCCTGCATAACGAGGCCTGAGGTCGCGTCGTCGTTGTCGTCGTCGTTGTCGTCATCGTCCACAGCGTCGTCGCCAGCCTCTTGGCCCTCAGTGATGGAGCCGGAGGGCCGCACCACCGTAAGGTTTCCGATGGGATAGGCACCCGTGAAGGGAATGGACCGATGGGAAAGAATGGAGTTTGACTTGACCAACGGCCGGCCGGCGCTGTCAACGCCGTCGCTGTCTCCCCCGCGGTCCGAGGGGGCTGCGGCATGGGTAGGGGTGGCTCGCAGGCTGTGGGAGTTCTGTACGCGCAGAGACATCACCTGCGGCGGCGGCGCATCGTCGTGGCGGCCGTCCATGGACGAGGCCGGGGGCCGGAAGAGGGAGAAAAGGAAGGAAAGAGGCAAGCCTTGGGGCTTGGAGGTCTCTGAACCTCTCGCGCTTGGCTGAGGCTTCTGGGACTTTTGGGGCTTTTTTTTTGGTTATTTTTGGGGGTCTTTTTTTTTGGATCCTTGAGCCTTCCGGGCCTTTTGGGCCTTTTGGACCTATCGATTTTTTTTTTTCTTTTCGAGCTAGGATTCCTTATCGCAGCGGTGACCCCCCAGCGGCGGAAGCAGCGATAGAATAGATGGAACGAGCGACAAGGAGAGAGGACGGCGAGAGAGAAGAGAGGAAAACGAGCGACAAGGAGAGAGGACGGCGAGAGAGAAGAGAGGAAAACGAGCGACAGAGGGCCAGGAGCCACGGGTTGGATGGATAATGAGGATAATGAGGATAATGACGGGGGGGCGGCTGGGGAAAAGGCAAAGGCACAGAGAGAGAGAGAGGGCTGGCCTGTGTCGACGAGAGTGTGTAGTGCAGTGTGTCGTGGGTGATGACGTAAGGGGCGGCAGGGACTTGGACTGGGCAGCCGGAGGGAGGAATGGCAGGGACAAACAGACAGGGCAGGCACGCTAGGCACACTGTCGAGCTTGGAGGAAGGAGCGAGGGGGGGTGTGCGTCTTGGACAGGTTTGACTGCCTTGCAACCTCGGAGGAGGCTGTTCGTGCACCCGTTGCCGATGCGCAAGATGGGCAAGATGCGCCTACCGAGCAACTAGGCGCAGCGGCTTGTGTCGCTTAATGCCGTTGGCAGGGAATGCGTGCGCGAGACGGCGTGGCTGTGCGCTTCTGTGCCGTAGTTGTCCATCGTTGTGGCGGCAGTCCGCGTCGGTGCTCGTGGCCGGTTCGTCGACATCTGCTGGGTGTTTGTTCGTCCCAGCGACACATCGTCTCACTTTGCACTATTGTAGATCCGCGGCATACGCTGTAAGTAAGGTGCGCGAGTACCAGCATCTTACTCGCATGGCCCAGAACAGCGTCGCATCCAGAACGGGATGATCCTCGTGTGGACCAGGCTGGCTGGCCACTAGCTAGCTAGTTAGGCATGTGTATCTTACTCGTAAGATACGAGTAGGGACAGACAGGCTCCGACTGGCCCTGCACAGACGTGCACACAGACAGACGAGACGGCCTGCTTCAGAGGACGCCGGTGCTGGCAGGCTAGGCCGGCCGCCCTGGTGTCAACACGCGTTAGACTCGGGGAAGGGTGGCAGCGCACGGAGCACGGAGCACAGAGCACAGAGCACAGAGCACAGAGAGCACAGCACTGTAGTAGACAACGATCTGCTTGTCTTGGTCCAGCATAGCCTGAGACCTAGCCGCTAGCAATGCCTACAGTGCAACAGACGTGTAATAAGACACGCGAATATGCGACATGCAGCAGCTAGCTGGGCCATCCGTCGTTGCAGCACTAGAGCGTGGCGGGCCAGAGTGACAGCGCACTAGGGCGGCCGCCAGCGCGACACCATGTTTCTTCCACAGCAGTAGTTGGGATACATCGCACTTACAGGCACCCTAGCTGTAGTACTAACTAATTATTTAAGATACACGGTACGAGTAGCGTGGCCGCCTGGCTGGCCGCCCGCCCGCACACGCACACCAGCCTTGTGGATCGTGCAAGACGATGTGTCTTGGGGTGCGAGCCGGGGGCGTCCCAGGGGGGGGGTGGGGGGGTGCGTGCCGATGAGTTTAGCAAGCTGCTGCAAGCATCCATGAATCTTGCATGCATCTTACATAGTACATGCGAGCAACTAGCAGCTCGCTCTGCGCGTCGCTGCGCATCTGGCATCGCGCTGCTGCAGTGGGCCGCGAGACTTCGCCATGGTGCGGCAACGTGACGCAGCCTGGCAGCCGGGTCCTTCGCCAGCGCTGCGCAAGGAGAGCAGTCATTCCGTTTTTGTTTCCCGCGCAGTCTCCTCCGCGCCCCTGCGTTCATGTTCCCCCGCCCGTTTTGCGACGGCAGACGGCCCAGCCTGCAGCGCCGTCCGCCTTGCGCTTCGTTCCCGGGGGCCAAATCAGGAGAAAGCGCCAGCAAGCAAACAGGACACAAACAAGACCAAGAGCGTCCAAACACGCCCGAGCAACCCACTATGCTAGCCCCCGTCTGGCTGCGTCCTGCAAGGAGGTGGCCCATCCCTGCCCCAGCCCGTGCCGCCTGTGTAACCAACGCCGCCAGACCCTGCCGGTTGGCCACCGGCTGCTGTACAAGTACTGTTATTGCTGCAATGCAGGATCAATGCCACCTGGCCGGCCTCGTCAGACCACACCCACGCCCGTCTGGCCGCGTCCCGCACTCGTACATATTAAGACACATGGTAATATTACTACTATGTATGTATTATAATCCTAACACACACACAACCACACACAACCACGCCCAAGCCCTCCTCCTCATAAGCACGCCCACACCACGCAGCACCCAACCGGCCCCAACTAATGCAAGCAATCCGGCCTCGCACACCCGCGCTAGGTGCATCTGGCTAACGAGCACACGCCTGCCAGCCCGTGCGGCGTTGCTGCAGATGTCCGCCGCTAGGCAACAAACCCCCCCCCCCACCGCACCTGGCAAGCCAACGACCAGCCATTCGCAAGGATGGCCACCAAATTCTAAAACAACGGCTTCTCGCTACTGTTCGCCTTGCATTGCTTTTGCATGTACTCGTGTATCGTACTGTTTGTATTCTCAAGTACAATCCCGACTGTGTGTGTGCCAGCCAGCCCTACCCGCGTGCAGGGATATCAACATGTCTTGTGTTGTTCGACTAAATATATGTGCACCACCCATTGTAATGGACTAACTAGCAACAGTTTTCATGGCCAGCAGCACAGCGAGGTGCACGAGAGCAGGGAACACCATTTCTTTTGTTTCTTATATTTTCTTAGTTTCCTTGGGTTTTGTGCCAGAAGGGCCAGGCAAACCAGGCAAACCAGACAAGCCACACAAGCTACACAAACCGCAGCATTCACCGGCATACGCGAACACTCTTCAGACCACCAGACCTCATGCACAAAAAAGTGATGCTTTTTTATATTTGGACAAACAATACTAGTGCCACCTCCGAGTCTTTTCTGCGACCGGTGCCACCTGCTAGAAGGAGTAATGCAGTCTTCATCCTCTACCATCCGAACACCACAACCACCCACTAACATGCAAGACCACGCCAAGACATAAATAATCCAGAACAAGGAAACCATAAACAATGTGTATGGGCGAGAGAGAGAGCCAGAGAGACCGCAGACAGAACGAGAGAAAGACAGAAAGCCCGAGGAGGAGAGCGAAAGACGAAGACAGCGAAAGAAAGTAAATGGGGAGACACCGGGATAGATACAGTGAGCAGGAAAGAGACGCAGAACGAGATACAAACAGCGACACAAAAGAGATAACCCGTAATAAACTTGAAGCAAAAACAGTTTTTTGTGATTACACGCATTACCAAAGCCCTCGATGAAGAGAAACGAAACAAGGACATGCCTGGAAAGCCACCCATCCCCATGCCTTGTGCCTCATCAAACGTCGAGGATCAAGAGGACAAGAATGTGTGCAGAAGAAAAAGAGGC
This sequence comes from Raffaelea ambrosiae, assembly GCA_002778195.1. Lineage (NCBI taxonomy): Eukaryota > Fungi > Ascomycota > Sordariomycetes > Ophiostomatales > Ophiostomataceae > Raffaelea > Raffaelea ambrosiae. The sequence goes on along the minus strand of PCDI01000005.1, from coordinate 2,009,677 downwards.
GAGAAAAAATCCCAAACGTGTCCGCCCGGTGGATATATCATACAGCCGCGACTCCCTTTTTTTTCCGTTTTCCGGTTTGTGATCGACGATGCCAATCCGTTCCATTTAGTTCCTTTGCTTTTATACCCTTCCCTGTCCCGCATTCCCACCCCCCCCCCCCCCCCCCTATCCCTCTCCTCAATTTCCCCTTCGATATCAGTCTCCCGCCCTCTAGTCTGCAGATGTCCGGGCCTGGCCTGGCCCGGCTGCCGTCGACGGCATGTCCCATGACACCGCAATGAACAAGAAAATAAAGGACTTTGTAAATGGCAGCAACCAAAGCGTAACGCATAACAAGTATAGAAAAGCCAGGAAAAAAGGAGGAACGACGGTGAGAAAAAAAAAACAGGGGAAAAATATAAACAAGAGAGGCAAGAAAAGAGTATGGGTTGGCGACGTCTAGCCAAAACGCTCTAACGCTGATACATTTGCTGATTCGGCGGCGGGCCATATGGTGACGCGGGCGGGTAGTTCTGATGCATGTAGCTGCTGTTGTACTCGGCGGGAATGGTCGATGCCGCCACGCCTGTAGCCGGCGGCGCCGGGTATTGGTTCGGTTGGTAGCCTAGAGGCGGAAGCTGGCGACTGCCAGCATACGACGACGCGGCTTGGCCACCATCGCCAGGTTGGGCATTGGGGTCACCTGCTCCGTTCGGGGCGCCCGACGCGGCGGCGGCGGCAGCGGCTTGCCGTTGGCGCTCCTCCTCAGCCTTCCGCTGGGCCTCTTCTTCCTTCTTACGAGCCTTCCATTCTTTGCGGATCTCCTTAAATTCTGCAGAGTTGTAGTTAGCTTGGTGTCCAATCAACGATGACTTTGTCAACCCTAGGTCATGAATGCGTGGATGTGGCCTGGCCACCCGACCGCCTCGAGATGAACGAAAGCGAAATAAAAAAAAATTGCCGGTTTAGCGAACCGGTCCCGGCTGCCTGGTTGGCCCCTGTTGCATGCATGCTTTGATCGGTTGGCCAGGTGGTCGGTACACCGGCTAAACTAGGCAAAGGCACCCTAGAGCCGCGCCCGTGGTGAGACGGATGCGACTGGTCGAAATTTTGACGAGGAACTAAGCCTCTTGTCAAATAACCAAATAACCGTGACATCGCGTTGGCCCAATGCCGAAACCAAGCAACAGACGGGAAGCGCCCGGTCGCTCGCAACCACACAAAAAGTGTCAAAAAGCGCAGCGGCAGCATCGCTAGCGCCATTTGGGATCGCTCCTGGTTGGAACATGCACAACATTTCTTCCTCGACGACCACAACCACAAAACGCACAAGGCGTCGCCAAAAAACAACCCCTGAGTAACAAAACAAACCAAAAAAAAAACACCGAAAACAAGAAAAAAAAGCGAACTGGGTTTGTATTTACCTTCGGGGGTGCGCTTCTGGCCATGGGACTGCATGGTAACGTGCGCATTTAGATGGTTGAGCGTGCCGTAAGCCTTCTCGCAGCCGTTCCATCCACACTTGTACATGCGCTCGATTTCCTCGTACCGTCTCCGCGGCCGCTTATGTTGTTGGGCACCCGGAATCGGAACAAATGAGTAAACCTGGAAGATTAACGTCAGCACTTGCTCTCGATTTGCTCAAACCTTGTACAATGCCATTGGCCGTTGATCTGTCTGTCTCTTTCTCTCTTTCTTTTCTCTTTCTCCCCCCYCCCCCCCCCCAATGTATTTCCTATTTCTCGTATTGTGCGGATGCACGCCACTGATCACGCTTCTCGGTAGTTGTGCTAGAGGAATCCAGAAAGGATGGGTATCACATACCTGAGTGGGACGCGGCTGGGGCGGTGCCGAGTTGGGAGTCTGCGAGAAGACATGATGCCCGGGGGTGATGGGGGTCGGCTGGCCTCCGTATCCGGTCCAGTCCGGGCGAGGTTGTGCGTACAAGCTGCTGCTGTGGGGATAGCCATGCTGCATGTCCTGGGACGGTGGCGCATAGGGGGAGTACTGGCTATGCGTGGCATAGGTCGGGCTGGGAGCCGCAATGGATGGATCTATAGGCACATCGTTGTCAGACCTCGCCTGATGGGGTGGTTTCTGCAGCAGGCTGCTGCTGCGGCCATCTTGAAAAGGCATGGACGGACTTGTTGGTGTTTGCGCCATACCTCCTCCGCTGCCGCTGTGGTTGGGAGACGGGTGGTAGGGACGCTGGATGTGCTCCGGGAAGGAGCCGGACCGCGCAGACGGCGGGTACACGCTGTATTCTGACGTCGGCGTGGCGGTGGTCGAGTAGCTGCTCGGCCTCACCTCCTGCTGGCTCACGTATTGTGCAGCAGACGCGTGATCTACAGATGACGCCTCAGAACGCGTGTCGCCGGAGTGGCTTGGGTAGGGCGAAGGCAAACCTGTCTGCGAGTACTCGGGCGCACTGCGGTCCATAGAGCTGCTGACAAGAAGGGACGAGAGCAAGGGAGACAGAAGCTGGACGATGCGCCGGCTTCTGGGACCAAAGCTTTCGGGGCTGGTTTCTGTGTTGGAAGAAAGGGCTGGCGACGACGCAGAGAAGCCGGGGCGGGAGGGGGTGTTGAGGCAGGGCAGACAGAGTGAGGGCTGCGGCGCGTTGGGCGTGCGAAAGGAATGCAGAGAGAAGATTGATGTGAACGGTGAAAGGCGAGAAGAGGCAGGGGAAAAAGAAAAAAAAGAAAAGAAACCACAACGATGGTGAAAGCGAGTTGGCGACGTGCGACAGAGGGAGGACAGAAGAAGGCTTGACGGCAGTCACTAGAGCACAACTCAAAAGGAGTTCGGGCTGGTGGTAGTGGCAGCAGCGAACACACGGTATAAGTAAGTGTGCAGGCTAGTCTCGAGGCCAGCGCCGATCGGTTGGTGTTGGGTGCTTGGGGTTTTCGTGCTTAGGGGGGGTGTGGCGTGTGGGTGTGTGGTGTGTGAAGAGGGAGGGTGAGGTGAATATAAGATGGGGGTGGTTTTTTTTGTGTTTTTTGGGCTTGTATTGTGTGTGTGTGTGTGTGTGTGTGTTTTTCCTCGGGATTTTTTCCTGGGATTTTTCCTTTGGAATTTCCTGGAGTTTCCTTGGTGCGGTTTTCCTTGGTTTCCTGGGGCGCGCTTTCCGGGCTAGGGCAATCTGGTCCGGGGCAAAGAGGTCGCGGGCAAGCGAGGTTGGGCAAGAGAGAACAGCACACACAGCAGAGCAGCACGGGAGTGGCTGAATGGCTGAATGACTGGGACAGACTGCCTGGATGACAAAATGACTGAATGGATGACCGAATAGCAGCAGCAAGCGCGGGTACTAAGTACGAGCACTGGTAGCGCGCAAAGGGGGCGACACAGTCAAGGAAGGAGCGATAAAGACGGTTGGACGGCCCAGCAGCTAAGGTGGCGGCCCTAATGGCGTATTTGACCGCGGAAGAGCGTCAGGGCCAACAGTCAAAGCAGCGCAGTGACGACGGGCAAGAGAAACCGGCCGAATGGTCCACCCACTGTGCCAGTCTTTGTGCCAGTCGTGTGGTTTCTTTTTTCCGGCGTTTGCGGTGTTGCGGTGTTGCGGTGCGTCGTGTTTGTGTGTTGTGTTGAGCGTGTTATTTTATTTTTATTTCTTTTTGGTTTGCAGTTTGCAGCGCTCTGGTTGGTCTCTTGTTCACTCGTTTTTTTTTTGCTCTTTTTCCCCCCTTTTTTTGCAGGTCTTTCGGGACAGGCGACGAGATGGGAGGGGGGGGGGGTGTAGATTGAGATTGGGATGTGGCTAGATTGCGCGCGAATGTACAGTGTATGCGGAGAATGTCTTGATTCTTGAAGAAGAAAATAGCCCAGGACTGACCCCGGCTCCACGGTGTGGGCTCGGCTTGGAACTTAGGCCGGACGCAGCGAGGCAATCGGGACGTGGCCGATGCGCCGAACTCGTACGTCAGGCGGTCGATGGACGAGAGGGATGGCGATGGAGGGATAGAGGCGGCGAGAAAGGCAAAAAGAAAAGGGAAAAGACGCACGAGTTGAGGAAAGAGAGACAGAAATGAAGGTAAAAATGCGCGCGTGTCTGGACAAGAGAAGAATGTGGGCGTGCAAATTCGCGGAAAGAGAACAGACGAAAGCAGTGAGAGACACAGCCAGACAGCAAGAGCTGAATGGAATGCGGCAGGTGCAGAATTTTCGCAATCTTCCCAGGAGGGGTGGTGCTGGTAAGCTGCTGGTACCCCGTGGGCTGCTGGCAGAATATTGGCGGGATAGTGGCAGGACACTGGCAAGCAGGATTACTGGCTATCGGGCTTTTTTCCAGTTAGGTTGTCTTGCCTGCTCCTCCTGCGGGTGATTTTTTTTTCAGTTTGCGGTGCGCTCTTTGGTTGCCCGCCCTCAGTGCCTGTGCGCTGTGTCGTTCTTTGAAGTTCTGCAGCTGGCGCGCGCTCGCCCCTTCCTCAGCCGGGCTGCTGGGAACTGTCACCTAGCGAATAATAAAAACAGAAGGCGAGACGGACACAGACAGGGGTCGTCCGCTTAGGCGCACGCCCTTGTTGTTGCTGGCGAACAAGGCAGGAACGATGGGCTGCAGTGCAAGACGGGCGGTGGTGGGGAGACTAAAGAACCGCAGACAGATAGCGCAGGCAGGGCTTCGCAGACAGAGCCAGCCGTGGCAGGCGATTTGACGATGCAAAGCGACTAGCGCAGGCCCCGAGCCTTTCCCCTAGGAGCTAAGAGGCAATACCGATCTAGTGGTGGCCGCGGCGGTGGATGATTCCGGAGCACGGCAGCTGCACGGAGGCCGGAGGCAAGGCAAGCAGAAACAACCGGAAGCAGACGGGGAGGGTGAAAGAGTTCTGGAGAGACGTCGACAGAGCGGAAAATAAGAGGGAGAGTGTGTGCGTGAGAGCGAGTTGGTTGAGAAGAACAGAAAAGACAAGGGAAAAAGAGAATGCGACGACCAGGGCGACAGAGTTGCGCCGGGCGCGGGCGAGATATATTTATCTGGTCTTATACGTGCTATTACCGACGACATCCACAGGCCAACACCATGGCCGGCACACAGGAGCCCACAGCCAACCTGTCGGAGACAAGACGTGCCCAGCATGGCCCTGGTCTGGTGCCACGGTTGTGAGTGGCCAGCGAGGGCTAGCCATGGCCAGCCAGGGAATACCAGGGAAAGCCACGGCCGGCTACGATTATCACTTGCCAGGACCAGCCAGACCAGCCGGGACGCAACAGAACCATAGAACAGGATCAGCAACAGGATCAAGCAGGGTGACGGCCTGTCACTGGCAATTTTCCCACGGCCGTGTATCTTACATAGTACGCGCATTCCTTTTTAAAAAAAAGCCACTTCCCTCGTCGGTTTCCTGTTCGTGTCCTGCTCACTGGGTACGCAAGATACTCTCTTTTCTGTCTGCGTGTCCGTCGGCAACATACTCGTCCATACCTAGTAGTAGTCCTGCACGGGGTTTTCGGTTCTCTCTTTCTCCCACTCAGTCTCTCCCTCTGGTAAGAGAATGCAGATACAGGCCGGAGAGGGGTGTGCTGCAGGACCACATAGGAGGGGGTGTGGGTATTGGCTATGTATATACATACATAGTAGTATCTGACTTTGCCCGTGGCAAGATACCATAGCACGAGTACGGTGGATACAGAACAGCGAGGTATCTCTGCCATGTCCTCTGCAGATACACGAGATACATCATAGAAGTACATGCTTCTGTGGTCTGTCCCGTGTACACCACGTATCGCCTGGGTAGCCAGGCAAGGGCGGTCGTACATTCGCAGACCGTGGACAGTGCCAGAAAAGAGCAGAAGAGAGCAGAAAAGAGCCAGGAGTGCCAGGAGTGCCAGGAGTGCCAGGAGGGTGCCAGGAGAGTGGATGCGCACAGCAGCGAGAAATGGCGGGAGTGGGTCTCCAGATCGCAAATGCTGCTGAGAGGAGGCGAACGAGTCGCCAAGTGTGGGAACAGGTGGGAACTGGTGTGGGTGCAAGTGTGGACACCGGGTGTGGGAACAAGTGGGCAGGACAGAGCGTGCTCTCTGTGCGCTGGGAAGCAGCCAAACAGCGGCCGGAGAGCGGACAGACAGGAAGCGGTGCCATTGGCACTAGACCCGTAATCGCCTAGCCCCACTGGCTTTTGCTCTGCACAGAAGAGTGAGCTAATAGTGGGGCGCGCTAGTGGGTAGCCCCCTTCTCGTCGAAGTAAAAGGACGCCAAGGCAGGGGAAAAAGTCGACGCGCTACTAAGTCCCACTGCATAGCACGACACATTTCTCATGGCAGGGTACATAGTATGTATCTTACCTACTATGTACATAGCATGGTGCCTGCCATCCATGTCTGTCGGAGCGCGCCTTCCACAACCCAAAAATGCACGGATGGGCGCCATATCGACGGCGTGTGTTGTGGTTACTTTCTGCCTTCGACTGGGCCTTCTTTCGTCTTTTTTTCTGGGACTTGACGGCAGAGTCTGGGGAAGGCCACGGTCTGACGTGCGGCCAAGGGTCCTCCTGGGATTGGGGGGAGGGGGTTGCTATGTGTGCGTATGTGTGCGTGTGTGTGCGTGCGCGCGTGCGATCGGCTTGCCTTCTGGCCTCTGCGTCGTCTCCCTTGGGATCTTCTCTCCGCCCCAGGCCCGCTCTCTCTCTCTGGCTGTGCTTGTGCTTCGGCGGCTGTTCTGTGGCCCCTTCGGCCCCTTCACCTTCGCCTTGCCGTTCTGCCTGTGTGGCGAGAATTTGTGCGAGTGTGGCCTGTAAGATATTCATAGAGAGTCGGAAAAGACCGAGGAGGGAGGCTACAAGCTGTGAGGTCTGTCTGGCTCTCCTGGCTGGCTGCCGCGGTTTGCCGGACATGGTCTACGAGTATTGGGGGTGGAAGGGTGTCGTGTCGTGAGCTGCCCTTGAGCGCAGGTGTGCGGGCGTACGGAGTAACTATGATTATATTGACGGGCTGAGCGACCAGGCAATACTACGAGCGTGGCAGGATACGAACGAGCAAGCTTCCGCCAGAATGGGACGAGAAGGAGAGAAAGGGGGGGCCGGCTGCGTCACGAAAAGAGAAAAAAAAAAGGGGGGGGGGGAGAAAAAGAAAAAAAAGTTACGCACGGAGTATGAACCAGTCCCGCCTGCAGTCCCGCCTGCAGTCCCGCCTTCAATGCTCTACGAGTACGAGGAGTTAATGCTCTCTTCCAGTCAATTGCAAGGATCCCAGCGGAGAGGGAGTCTTGATGACCGGCCGCTCCTAAAATTGCACGCGCAGGAGAAAAGGGGGGGCAGACGTCGTCTGTCGGCAGGAAAACCCGGTCCTTGAAATGTTGGCACTAAGTCGAGAGAACCCAGATCCCTGCAATATTCCAGTCCTCACCAGTTGGGAAGGGGGCTGAGTGTGACCGACAGGCGTATTGCAAGATGCTACAGAACGGATTGCACTCACAACACGGCATAAACACGGCCGGTCAGCCAGACGCAGCGCAAGTTACTTCCGCAGACACACGGGACAATTGGCAGCATGTCGCGATGGCAGAGAAGACAACGCCACCCAGCTGGTCTGCGGTCTATCAGTCGGGATGCATTCTGGCGGGAGGGGACACAACACAGACAAAGAAAGTTCTCGGTATGCGGAGGGGGTGGGAAGATACTGGAGCAAGCAGGTAAGCATATTCGTCTGTTCTCAACAGAGAAAGCCAGCTAGGAAGTCAGCTAGGAAGCCAGCAGTACTTTTGAATGTGCGCTATCTGAAGACCCCGCCGTTGTATTCGGGCTAGTGTGCCAGGGCAGACACTTACATCATACTGGAACGTGCCTGACGTATCTCGCTTTGTGTGGTGGCTTGTGGTGGGTGCATGTGGGTATTTGCGAGTGTTTGCGAAAATGTATACTTGATATTACTCGTCGCCGACAAGTGTCATGCGTGTGAAATCGTACAAAGTAGACCGCTGGGGGCTTCCATAGGATCTTGGTCCTCGAGACAAAGAGACGGAAAGGCTCTGCTTGCCACAAAAGAGCAAACAGGCTCCCACTTGCTGACTGATCCCAGGCTAGGCGGGTCTTGGGCGAACAAAGACAAGAAAGGATATCAAGGGAAGCAGAACAGCGAGAACAAGGAGCGCAACGCGTACAATGGACCAGGCGGGGGCGAAATTGGCAAACAAAGCCAGGCCATTCATCCATTTTTGAAGACAAGACAATGAAGTCGGAAACCAGAAAAAAAAGAAAAAGAAAAGAAAAGAAAAGAAAAGGCGGAATGCAGCCAGAGCGAGCATCTCATTCTACGAGTATTGCTGTCTGTATGGAGAAGGACTGCAAGTGCTCGTACATGGAATGGTGTGGGTGGAGAACGTATTATCACACAGAGGAGGATATTGGCAGCTGCCCGGCACTGTGCGGGGCTTTTATCTCTTTTTTGCTCTTTTTCTTTGGGCTACGGTATTCTCTATACCCGCCTCTGTCTGTCTGGATTTATATTTATTTATTTATTATTTATTTATTATTTTATTTTTTGCCTCTACGAGTACGTTCCGGTTTCAGCTTTCCTTTGTTCGCCTGCTGTTTCTGGCCACCTCTTTGCCTTGTAGTGTCGCTGCCACAGGCCTCCTAGGGCAGCAGAGGCTTTATTACATAGTATGAATTACCAATGTACATTTGCGTATCTTACTCACAATGTATCTTATTGTCAGGAATCAGCGGGTTGGCCGACATCCGCTCCAAGAACTATCTCTGCAGAGAAATGAAGTCAATTTTCTTTGTGCGTATGCATGGAAATACGGCATTAACCCGGCCCCCGGACCGGTTTGTTTCCCTTCCCTTTCGGCTCTCTTGCTGCGAATGGCCCTCACCATGGGGCACCGTGTGGAGCGAGGGAGCAAGCAGGCTTGATCATAACAAGATACACCGTGCATACCGGTGAGCAGAACGAGGAGGGGGGGCTGCTGTACGAGTACTTTGCCTGTCCTCCCGTTTTGCCTCTTTGCCTTTTTTCTTCACATGTGACGGAGAAGTTTTTCCTCTCTGGCCTGTTCTGCTCGCTGGTTCGCTGGTAGGCTTTGTGTGGCGGGTGTGCGGTGTGCTTGTTCTGGGCTGTTCTGGTTCTTGGTGCAAGGCAAGATACAAAGCATTATTGTTCTTCTTCCCCCATGCAATCAATATCTTGTTCTTCCCGGCTTGTGTCTATTCGACATAGTCGACCCTCGAGCAGCACCCGCGCAGGAACCGTCTTGCTGGCCGTGGCCGTGGCCGGGCCGTAGGGCCAGCCATAGGGCGATAGGGCAGACAGGAAAATACATAGTAGCATCAACTCGAAAAAAAGAACAGGGCGACCAAGCAAAAAGAGGAAGAAAATCTGCACAAAGAAGCAGAAACCAGGGTCTCCTCTGGGTCCCTCTGGGTCCCTCTGGGTTGTTGTCTCTGGCCGGTCGCCCTGCGTTGCATGCGACTGAAGGCCCCCAAAAGCTTAAATTCGCCCGGGCTTGTTCGTGTGCCTAACAAATCGACCGTCTGTTTTGGTGCTGTTGGCGATGTGACGGAGACTAAAATGGCCACAGATCTCAGGGTGTCTCGTCCTGGCTGGCTGGCTGGCTGGCTGCTGGCAGCATGCGACAGGCCAGACCGCTTTGAGCGTGACGGGCACCTTAATACATAGTGGAATACATAGTGGAATACATAGTGGAATATACAGTGGAATACATAGTACGAGTTTGGTGCTGGTGCAGCCGCTGGTGCAGCCGCTGGTGCTGGTGCTGGTGTTGGCGCTGGCGCTGTTGCGGGAGCCATTTTGCCGGTGCCGACCAAAGTCCAGCTCCCCTGCACACACGGCTCCCTACTGGAAGAAGCGTACCACCACAAGGCAAGAAAGATATCTCGTCGCAACGTGCCCGCGCAGCGCTAGCTTCTGGCGTCAGAGACTAGAATGCCATGCAACAGCATGGCGCGGCTCACCCTGACTGTTGGGACGGACGTCGGGGGAGTAATTAAGCAACACTCGTGTACTGTTTGACAGGAAGATCCGTTGGCGGTGTTCTGTGTTTCTGATTCTGCTTCACGCAGAAGCCAAAGAAGGGTACGCAGGGCCACAGAGCTGCAGATCTGAAATCAACAGCCGCGGCCCTCCCCGCTACCTGCCAAGGCATCTTGCCTCGTTCCGTCTCCTCTCCTGCGAGTATCCTACACAAGACGGCGGTATCGTTTGCTCGGTGACCTGCGCCACCGCTGCTTTGCGCGGCGCTGCCATGGGTTTGCTGCGAAGCACGTTAGTCGATAAAGCAGATCTTAGGTTCGCTTGGTCTGAACCAGCTGCTCGGGTTTGCACTACGATACTACTCGTAGAATGGGACCTGCTGTGTACGAGCACTACGAGTATGTAAGACACCCTGTCCATTGTGAGAGTTTCGTTTCCTGCTACATGAGATGTGAGGATTGGTAACATCCTCTGTGCTCATCCCCGTATCGCATGCCATCTCCCAAGCAGCCCTGGGGGCTCCAGAGTGCATGGTGCGAGGACATACTAGTTACATACATAGTAGTACAATGTTATACTATAGATAGTAGTATGTGAGTGACCGAGGTGCTCGTAGCAAATTGGCCGACAGTGTGCATATCATATACACTGTATGGCACCACGCCTTCTCCACTTGAAATTCTCCAAGAACCAGGGTAGCTAGCTAGTTAGCACCTGAGTGATTTAATCCTCTTTCCCCAAAAGCAACTTCCCGACAGGTCGGTTCATTGGACGCCATGTCTGAACACCTCCTACCGCCGCAAACGAATTGCCTTAGTACCTGCCCTGTTGGTAACTTGCCGGCTCTCTAGGGACCTGCCCTCTTGGGACGAATTGGGGATAATGCGCCCCAGCGCCGGCGAGAAACGGGATTGGTCTCTGTGGCATTGGTCTGTTCATCGTATGAACAAATACCCTAGTAGTCTCTTGGCCACGTGCTTGGATCTGCGACCAGTCCTTTGCAAGCGAGGGCGCACATACGACCCTCCCCTAAATACAGGGTATGTGGTAATAAAAATACGTACAAAGTATCCTCGCTACTGCAGTGCGTGGTGCGCAAAGAACACGAACACACGCACCGGCCACCGCGGATATCGTATGGGTATACCGCAGCTGGCAAAGAAAGAAGATAGTTGCCGTAAGATACTAGCAGTGCATGATAAGGATTTACTGCCATGCATAGCAGGCAGTTGCTGCGCAGGCTCTAGTTACAGACAAAAGAGCAGCAGAGGCAGGATGTCCTGTCCAAAGCTCGTGAGCCTGTCTTGCACCCGCGATACGAGAAATGCGCCATACATAATAGTAAGATGCTCTGTACATGCGAGTGGTATCTTACACATCACGCAGGAAGCGCTCGGCAGACCTCCCGACGCTCTTGCAGCCACAGCAAGGGTCTAGTTAATGCCTCTGCAGTATCTTATCTTACTCGTATTATGTCCCCCAAAAAGCAAGGAAAAAAATGCGTCCTGTGCCTCCCATGCAAGGTTGATCAAGGAGCTCGGCCGGACACTTGGCGTGGCTGTTATCTCGGAACGTTCCTGTTGCTGGACATTTTGTTCCAGCTGTACAATAGGATGCTTAGAATAAGGTAAGATATCTTACAAACACAGCCCAGAAAGCATCATGGTCAGCCTGTTCCTGACTACTGGCTGCCAACAGCACTACCATGTAACAAGCTGGGCGGGCGATACTCGATTCTGTCTGGTGCCGGTGGTGACTACTCGCACGCGCATGGAGGGGTTGGGACTTTAGGGAGCACTTGGTAGCATCTGCAACCTGACATGCATCTACGGTGTACTAACTACTAACTACTATGTATGTAGTTATCTCACCCACACCACAGTCTCACAGTGCACCCGCACCCCTGGCTACTGTCCGGCAGACAGCCCGTCGGCGCAGCTTTGCCGGCAACAATACTCGTACTGCTATGTATGTGTATGTACTCGTACTCGTAGACATTAAAGCAAGATATCCTGCCCGCCAACTTTTGCAAGAAGTCTGCCGTGCTTCTGCGCGACTCTGTTTCTGCGGGTCTCTGCACTCTGCGCCTGCATGATACCACTTGCGTGCAAAACCTGCCGGCCACACCTGGAGTATCATCTCATGTTCCCACGTACGAGCTCTCCAGCCATGTCGCCGCAGGGGTTTATCTCGCTCCTTTCCGAGGCTCGTTCGTTTCTTTCGCCGAATCCTGCCCACACGTTCCCAGGGCAAGGATGCTACGAGCACGGTGTACTGCATAGTACCTACATGCTATGTAGTAAATTCAGTAAATATCCCCCAACATTGCCGCATTGTCTGCCGTTCTGTCCCCGATATCGGCTAAGCCAAACCCAGCAAACCTTCAAGAGACACAGAGACAAGGACCGGAAAAAATGATAAGTGACAGAACGATCTCATGGTATTGAGTTGGGTGCCGGTTCTTCAAACTAGCCCCGAGTTTGCCCAACTCACCCTTCCCTCGTGGTCTGTAGCGCCACGTGATCACGTCGTCCTGCCCATCAGAGGTCAATAGAGCCAGAATGCACCACCCCAGATCCATATATTGATGCACGTGAGGTGTCTTCCTATTTGGGGGCAGAACACGAGGAGGCTTTGCTGAAGGTGTTCACGAGTATCTTACCTGCGTGTCTCCGGGCAGGTTGGGGCTCACACCCGGATATAGCCAATGCCTACTCACCTGGTCTCTCCCCGGAAATGTGTGGGCAGTATTCGTGCGAGCATTATTGAGCGCCATCTGAACTTCTTCATTACGGCTATCAATCAATGTATGTGCGTATCTTGGACGAACGAGTACTCGTACCATGTCGTTGCGAGCCAGTATCCACACGCCTTGCCTCGGCTGCACGGGACTTTTGTAACTCGTACATGGCAACTATGTGCTCGAAGGACTCCTAGTATGGGGGTCGTCCCCGCTCTCCTTTCTTCTCGTTCTTTTTTTCTGCCCGTTCTTTTCTTTTCTTTTCTTTCTTGTCTTCCCATTCCAGCGGTGTTCCTGTAAGCGAGGCAGCCCCCAAAAAGAAGAGGATAATACAACCGTTCCAGCTTGTTGGGTCGGACAAGAGCGTGCGAGTATCACTTTCAGAAAGGCCCCCTTTTTTTTCCCTTCGCTTTCTTTCTCTCGTTGACAACCCGCCCTCCCCCCCCCCCAAAAAAGGGGCCACGTCAGAACTTTCTCTTGACAATATCTGCGTTCGACTCGCAGCCCGCTGTGCATGCTTCTAGTACATATCTGGCGTACTTAGGCGAATGGCAGGACTGACTACAACGCATCTCCAATCTTGCATACCGTGTATTGGGATCATTGTACCGGGGAGTAAACCGACACATCCTACACAGTGACGATAGTCTTTAAGGAAGGCGCTCGTACGAATAGGCAAGCAACTCTTGGGGAATGAACAATCGTGTTGTTCATGGAATTTTCGCCATCCCTGCCAAGCTGAAGAACAATGAATGTTTCTGTAGCGTGTGTGGGTGGGGAAGGGTGAGGTGCTCGTAGATCGTTGGCTGCACCTTTTCAATTCCCGAGAGTTTTCTCTTTTGCCTCCGCGGTGTAGTGGGCCATACGTTCCTGTTTTGTTATGGCTGGCAAGAAAGGGTGTGTAATATGCATCTTGCATGCGTGGACGGCATCTCGCTGAAGCCGGTCAACAACACCATCAGGAGATCGCCAGAGCCAGACTACCACAAAAATTTGACATTCTCGAAACTAACTTGCATGGACAGTAATCTAAACTAACTACACATAAGCGCACAGCCGTAGAAAAGTCGCCGACATATACATCCGCTCTTCCTCACAGTCCGAGATTATTCCCTTCGCGATGCATCGGAGGTAGCACTTGAGCTGACCTGTTGCTGTAAAATACCGGCACCAGCACGGAAAGCATCCACGTAATGTGGCTAACCCGAGGATGCGATAAAAAGGGGGAGCGTAGGCGGTGAAAATATGCAAGAACAAAAGCGCAGAAATAAGGGAAGAAAATAAAGACCAGGAAAAGTGCGAGAAGAAGAAAACAAACAGACAAAACAAATACCAAAGAATCAAACAAGTCCGCCCCACCAAGGTCGTCCTATTTGCTTGATCCGTCCCGTGCTTTTCGCACTCACAATACTCTGCTAGCTTGGTTCTGTGGAGAGAACAGGGATGCCTCGCGGGACAGAGAGGCTGTGAGGGAATAGCGATGCAAATCCTGGTCTGAATCCCACAACAAAGGGAAAGAGGGGGAAGACTTGCCAGAGAGCAGTGCCTTTTGTTGACGAATCATGGTGTTGTCGAAAATCTAGCAGATCCTTTTTTCCCCTTCTACAAAAAAACGCCGGCCGCGAAACAGTAAATAACAAATGACGAGATCGGCCCGCAGGAAACACAAGAGGACTCGAATCCCGTGGCCCAAGCGGTTGGCGATAGTTGGCGATATCTGACGTGCTGCAGGACAAGTTGGTTACAGCACATGCTTACCACCGGCGATTGTTTATCGGCAAAGCATTCGCACCACCTAAAAGACGGATCGGTTTAGTGACTGTGTCCCTTTCTCGAGATTCCTGCATCTTTCGATGAACGTACCTCTGCGGCCGCCGCCGCCACCACCACCGCGACCCCGGTAGCCGCCGAACCGACCACCACCACCACCGCCGTATCTCGCCATCTCGGCCAGCCGAGGCTCAATCTGTTGCTTGGCTTCCTGCAGTACTGACACGAGATCGCGAGCCTGCTTTGCATCTGTAGGGGTTGCGGTTAGAAAGGCGCTCAACCATGTCCAAGGTGATACCGGGCTGTATATACTAAACTTACTGTCAGTGGTAAAGAAGGTGATGGCAGTGCCATTGGCACCAGCACGACCGGTTCGGCCAATACGGTGGATGTAGTCCTCCGAGTTGTTGGGATAGTCATAGTTGATGACGTGGGTGATATTGCGCACGTCTTGGCAAACTGGTTAGCAGACAGAAGGCAACAAAAAAGCAACGCTCCAGCATGAACAGGTGTGACCGTGATGGTCACACCTATCCTCTGGGACCTCTTTTGGTACTTTGCTCCTGGGCATATGGGCTGTCCGTTGCGGAAAATAGGTACGCCTGGGGCATGAGAAATTCTCCATCCTCCGGAATCCTTTGGCCTTTTTTGGATATCTTGGAGACAGCTTGATCAAAGAGAAACATAAGAATCAAGGAATGCCAACTCTAGGCTTGCACCATGGGGTAGGGGTAGGCACAAGATTAGAATCACGAGCATGGGCACCACCACGTGAAGGGTGCCAAGCAACCGACCCAAGATACCGTTCTTAAGGCGGCCCGGAACAAAGACGATGCCAGGCAGGTTCAAGTTCGCGCAATCAAGAAAGCCCCTAGACATAAGAGTAAAGTACAGCAAAGTTCAGGTGCTGTATGGAGCTGCCAAGGGAAGATAGGGAGAGGAGTCCCAGGATGTGTTGACGTTGGAAGAGGAAAGGATCGGGGATGTGTGGGTGGATAGATAGGAAGGAGGAAAGAGGGTAGAGGGTTGGCAATGAATTGGTAAAGACAGCGAGAAGTTTTCAATTTGGACACATACCGATACCACGGGAGGCCACATCGGTGGCGACCATGATAGGAGACTTGCCAGTTTTGAATTGATCCAAAACCCAATCGCGCTCGTTCTGCTGCTTGTCGCCGTGGATGGCTATACGGTAAGAGGGAAAAAGTCAGCTTTCTGTCGAACAAAGAGCCGGGGGAAGCAGCTTCATTTTTTTAGATGATAAAGAGACGCAAAGGAAAACACAAATGCAGGCAATGAAAAAAGACAAAAAAAACTTACACAGGGCCGGCCAACCGTCCTGGCGTAGGAAGCGAGTGATGTCGTCGGCAACACGCTTTGTACCAGTGAAGATGAGGACCTTGTTTGCGTTGTCCTTGTCATCCATCACCTTTTCCAGATGCTTAATCATGCGGTCACGCTTGTCGCCTTCAGAAACAACCTCGACGATCTGAGTGATGCGGTGGTTCGCAGACAGATCCATGGAGCCGATGTTGACCTGGATGAAGTCGGTCAGGAAATCAGAAGCCAGGTTGCGGACCTCCTTCGGCCAGGTCGCAGACCACATGAGAGTCTGGCGATCTGGGCGAATCTGGGAGATAATTTTGCGGATCTGAGGCTCAAAGCCCATGTCCAACATGCGGTCGGCCTCGTCTAGGACTAGGTAGGTGACGCGGCGCAGGTTTGTCTTGCCGGACTCGAGCATATCAATCAGACGGCCGGGAGTGGCAATGCACACTTCCACGCCGCGAGAGAGGTCGCGGATCTGGGGGCCCTTGGGCACACCGCCGTACACGCAAGTGTTGCGGATACGCGAGGACTTGCCGAACTTGGTGATTTCCTGCTGGATCTGCACAGCCAGCTCTCGGGTCGGAGCAAGAACAAGAACAATGGGGCCATCGCCGGGAGCAAGGAGCGGCTGAGCATTGATGTGCACAATGGCGGGAAGGCAGTATGTGAGCGTCTTTCCGGAGCCGGTCTCGGCAATACCGACGACGTCGCGACCAGAGAGAGCCATAGGCCAGCCTTGCGACTGGATGGCGGTGGGTGCGGGGAAGCCCTGGGCCTTCACCTCGTCCATGACGTAGCGCGGGAAGCCAGCCTCGTCAAAGTTCTCGACGGGCTTAGGGACATCCTTGCCGTGGATCGTGATAGCGTGCTCGTGGCGGAACTTCTCAACCTCGCCAGGGGACCGCTCCGCGACGGTGGAGTGCTCCTTGTAAAACGATTTCTCGAACTTGGGAAGAGCGCTGAAGTCTAATGACGCGCGTGGGCACGTTAGCAAAAAAAGATAAAGAAAAAAACAGAAAAAAAAAAACCCTGCGTCGGGGTATGCTCAGGCGTGTGGCCAGGATTCACTCACCCCATTCCTGCTTGTGCAGACCGGCGCCGAGGTTGGACATGCGGTCGCCGCCGCCGCCACCATAGCCGCCGCCACCACCGTAGCCGCCACCACCTCCGTAGCCACCGCTTCCGTGACCGTTGGAGTAGCCGCCGCCGCCGCCGCCGTAGCCGTTGGAAGATCTGCGAGAAGTAACTGTCAGTGAAACGTTCGAAACGATAATGTCTGTGCGTGTTCGCGACTTTGCGTGCAAAGGGATACGGTTGTTTGCACAACCCCAACGTCACGCTTTTCAAGGGAGTAGGGCCAGTCTGCTTGACACGCATGCAAATACGGAGAATACGTGAGAACAGTTGTTGGCGTGAGAGAAGAGCAAAGAACAGAGACTGGCGCCAGAGGCCAAATGCCGTCTGTGGTCAACGGCTTGAGAGTAGGTGCAGAAGGTCACATCACGTACCCGTACCCATTTGAATGGCCGCTGCCACGATCATATCCGTTGGAATAACCGCCGCCGCCGCTGCGGGAGCCGTATCCTCCTGTGTGAGACATCTTGACAAATGCTGGGAGATGGTTGGGAGACGGTTGGGAGATAGTTGGGAGATAGTTGGGAGATGGTCGGGAACTGAAGTCGAGGGGAAGTCGATGAATGTCGCCTGCGCGTAAAGTGCGTTCACGAGACTATTCTGTACGACGCAAGAAGCACTACACTCGGAAAGAAACGAGATGGGATTTTCTAGTTCGAGTCTGATGCGTTGCGACGTGGAGTGAAGAAGGAGGAAACGGTGTATAGAAAGGAAGGTTGGATAGGGGAAAGAAAATATTTTTTTTCTGGCCCTGGCGATAAGTTTATTTTTCTTGTCGCCTCTCAAATTTTTGCCTAATAGATAGGCGCGCTGCGCCCCATATTTCTAAATCTATATATGTCACGTGCTACATAGCGTGACCATCAATGGCAAGGGTACATATCCCAGAATGCAATTTCCATCTGGTCACACACGGCATTAGTTTTCTCGCCAGCACGACTGTTAGATCTTTTTCGCGGGAGCAGCTGGAGCCCTACCCTGGCCTTTCTGACTTACCTTCGTTGAGTGGATGAATATCTTGACAAGCTCCTCGATCCTTGCTGGCGACTGCAATGCCGCACACTCTTCGATCCGGTCTGTAGGTTGGTGCTGCTGTTAGAAGCTGGTCCCCGAAATGTCCCCGCCCGAGCTACTGACCGGATGTTGCTTTTGCCGCTGCCGAATAGTCCTCGCCGACATAGCTTTCCACCCATTCCCAGTAAGGATTCCCGTCCCGCTTGGTGCCGGTGTGGTCGTCATAGAGCCCTCGTGCGGCAACGCCGTAACCTAGTGTGCAGGGCGCAAGAGATATTTGAAGGGCAAACCAGTCCTCGGATTGTCCAATGTCTAACATGTACCGACTGTAAGCGGTACATGCTTTGGGCCAAAAACAGAAATGTTAACCAGCTGGCGTATCGCCTATATGCGGAGAGGTTTTGCCCACCTGTGTGCTCCTCGGCGTCTCCCATTTCTTGCTGGGTAAGGCCAAACTGCGCACAAAACTGGACGTGTAGCTTCATCTCTCTCTCGAGTTGCTGAACAACTGCGGCAGACTGCGGGTCCAAGTCAGCCGCCGGCCTCGGCATCGGGGGAGTGGCAGAGTGGGTGCGCTAGGACGATACAGCTTACACGGGAGATTTCCGCCATATCCTTTGCTTTGTATGATGCCAAAGCGTTGGCTCTCGCAAAGTGGCGCTGCATACCATCATTCTGTTAGCGCGACTTGTTTCCAGCCTGGGTAGCGCAAGGACAAGAGAGAACCCAACCAAGTAGAGGTAGTCTTGCACTAGGTATCCCTTGAAGGACTCTATGGGCAGACTGCCCTTTCCCAGCGCATGGACAAATGGGTGCTTTACAAAGCGTTGCCAGTGTCTGGATACATCCGGCCTGTCGAGGACATATTCCAGAAACCGGCCGCGGCAGAACGGCAGTGAGAAGGAGGAGTGGAAGTGGTTCAACGGCCCGTGGCCGCGACCATAGCCTGGCGCCGAGCGAATCGCTTCTTCGATATACCAGCATGCGGACTTCACGGAATGGTAGACGTCCATTCCTTTAGCAAGATTCGACGCAATAGCAGCTGGTTTATTAAGTTGAGTGACCACACGCCCTTTTAGGCCAAGTATGAGAGTGGACGGGCTTACATGCAAGTGAGCAGCCAGTCCCATGCGTATTCCTGGACTCTTGATAGACACTCTGGATTTGGAAGACCTGGCCATCTGGGCCGGCGAGGATGTTGACGACGTGCTCCCTCTCCTGTGGCGTCTTAGCGGCGACGTGGTCGTGCCGGAAAGGCACATGGCCACCCTTTGCCAGAATCCACGTGCATCCCAGTTTTTGGCGAGCGAGCACCGCAAGGGCCTCAAAGTCGGCTACTGTGTCCACGACAGTGTCGGTCGAGTCGAGAAGGACTCTCAACTCAGGCAAGTTCGGAGTCAGCACGTACGCCAGGCGGGCTAGTCTCTGGATTTCCACGGTGGCAGCCGCGGGAAGAAGCGACGCGCCGGTGGTAGCCACCATTACCTGTCAGCACCGCATGAGTGCCCGTTACTCTTGCAGGAGAGTTCAGATACTACTAGGGAGATGCAGGGGGGTCACTACTGACCGGATCTACAACGAGCTTTGTAACAGCCCGCTCCACCATTGTGCTGGCAACCAGGTTGATAGTAGCAGCCGATGCGAGCATGCCTTTCAGATTAGACGCACTCAGAATTAGCCGGGACCCGGCAGGACCCTCTTAAGGGGATGCACGACAACGGCGGCACCCACCGGTTTTGACGACATCCACGCCGATGTCATCGAAGCACGCATCCAACTGCTTCTTCAGGAAGACTGGCGGCACCTCATGAATGTCGTACACCCCGAGCGTGTTTTGGGCTGTCAAGGCCGTGGTGGCAGTCATGGCATAGCAGCCGTGGCTGGCGATCACCTTCTGATCCGCTTCGAGGCCTCTGTCCAGTCAGTTAGATGCCAGGCTGTCTGCTGGCTTCGCCGAGTCTGGAGCTGGAGAGGAAGAAACTAACGCGCCACCAGAGCTGTCAGAGCCAGCAATGACCAGTATTCTTCTTTGGTCCATTGTCGCGCGGGTTCAGGTTCCTGCATGCGATAAGCGGGAGATGACACCGGCCACGAAGAGACGCCTGCCGTGTATGGTGGTTGCTTGTCAGAGATGAGCATGCCACGGGATGTTCCTGACACAAATGAAGTGGTGGGTGGGGTGGGACCGTTGCGGAATTAGTGCGTTAGAATCTTGCGCATCCGTCACAGCTCATTCATGATAGTCAATCGTCAGGGATGGCCAACAGCTCAGCGAGAGAAGCGGTGGCTGGTTGCAGAATCGGGAAACAAACAATACATAATATACAAGCCACCGGAGAGAGTAATAAAACGCGACATCCGACCCAGAAGCAGAAGCAAAAAGAAAAAGAACAAATAAATAAATAAAAACACTCCAGTATCAAAATACGCCCCAAAGTCCAAAAAAAGTAACAAGGCCAAACACCACACTGCCGTCCGCATTGCTTCCCTTCTATCTCCGACTGGACAAGGTCTACACTTTTGCACCCGTGCCGATGTCTAATCACCCGTCCGCCGCCTCCTCGCTGTGCCGCGTCGCTGGAGGTCTGCAGGGTCGCTAATGCTCCTTTGCCTTTCGGTGCGCTGCTCATCGCCTGAGCTCTCGTCGTCGCTCCCTTCGGGTCCCCCCTCCCTGCCGCCAGATAGGCTATCGCCATCCGTGAGGTCGTCGTCGCTCTCATCATCGTCCTCGTCAAATACAATGCATCGTAGGACGCTCTTGTCGAACAGCTCCAGCACCATGCGTCGCAGCGTCAGACGGTACTGATGGCACTCGAGCAGCGACAAGACCTTCCTGAACAGGCGAGGCCGAGAGAATGCAAACGGATCCTTCTTCTGCTTGATTTGTAGAAGCTCAGCAGCAGCCCGTTTGAATATGACCATGTTTCCCAAGTCGATAACCAACTCTAGAATCCGCTGGTTCGTCGGGTCCTCGTCCAGAACGACCGAGTCTGAGCCGGCCACGGCCCCCCCACTCTCGGATGCAGTCCTACTAACCAGTGATTCTGACCTCGGCCGAGATGGCACACCGGGCAGCTCCGACCGTTCCGTCTTCTGGGTGTTTGGCAGCTGTATGGTCGTGACCGCAGTGTGTTCCCAGGGCGTCAGAGAGAAGAGCTGAGATAGATCTGTGGGAATGCAGAAACCCAGCGACGCCCCGAGGATGTTGGTATTTGCGTCCCAGCCAAACTCAGAAAGAATTTCCAGGCCATGTACGGAGCGCGAGATGAGGCCCAGGACAAAAAAAGCAGTGCCTCGCATGCTCATGATGTCGTGGCGTGTTGCAATTCTGACAATCTGCTCCACGACATTGCAGCTCTCTAGAAAAGGGGCGCCAAGCTCCATTGCCCCGACATTGCCCACTGCCCACAGACACCCTTTCACTTTCGTGAGCATCTCGCCGTCGCTCGTCTGCATGCCATATTCACTGATGGTCGTGGAGAACTCATCAAAGTGGCCTTTTTCGCGCAACAGCCTGCAGCCCTCCTCGGTGCGCGTGAGTTCACGGTAGAAGTGCGGCGGGATATGTGCGTCCGTGTCCACGTCGCTCTCGTCGGCAAAAGCAGTGATTCGGCCTGCTTGCTCGTCAGGACTGTCGACAAAAGCGCGTGCCAGGCTTGCCTCGATCAAGTCCACGTAGGCATCGTTGCGGCCAAGAAACCAATCGTCCATCTCGTTGCTGATATAATCAAGTCCATCTAGGTAGTGGTAGCCGATTGACGTCGACAAAAAACGCAAGAGAAGCGGCGCCCCGATCTCTCCCAGGTGGTCAAGTGCAGGTCTGCACTCCACGATGAATTCGAGAGAGCTCTTGTTGCTGCAGGACTTTTCCAGAATCTTAACTGCCGTGGCACAGACTTCGACTTCAGGGTCATACAGCTGCGTGACGAGGAGCTGAATAGCCCATCTTGAGTCTCCGGCCCCATAACCAGAAAGCGAGGCAGAGGGGTTGGACCGGACGGCGTACTTCCACAGTACATTCGTAGCATGTATGCGGATATCTTTGGTGCCAGCGGTCAGTGCCTTTGACAAAAGGACCCGCTGGTGCCCATTGATAGAATAATCAAAACTGAGCAAGAGAAGTTTGATCAAGTCGGGGCGCTGCTTCAGGTCAACAATATGGTACATCATATTGAACATGCGCCACCGCTCCATCATTTGCAGGCCTTTCGGGTCGCTGGTCAAGATACCAATCATGGGAAGGTAGCCTCCACAGAGCGTGTCTGTGAGCCGGTCCTTGGCAAACATGGGATACTGTGCTGTGATGCCGCTGGTCTATTTTCGTAGGAGGGCAAGAAGAAAAAGGAAGAAGTGAACACGAAGGTTAGCGAGCACGTTGATAACCGGGGGGGCTCCAGGGAGAAACACGAGAGGGGGGGGGGGGTTCACAATGGGCAGTAGTCAGAGTAATCAGTCAGTGGCCACAAGCTCGGCGTCGACTTACCGGATCACACTGCGCCAGGCACTCGGCTATCTGCCGTAAAAGTTTGCTGTCCACCAAATAGCGGAAGCCTTCCGGTGTCTGGAGAAGGGTGTGCAGAAGAGCACAACCGACTCGCACATATTTCTGTGTGCCCTTGGTGCTCTTCATATCGGAAAACTTGTATTTAAACGGACGGTAGAAACTCATCAGCCGTTTGACAAACTTGGAAGCACGAATGGCCTCTTCCAGTCTCTTGCCGTTCGTGAGCGGCCCTTCAATGATTTTCAGCACAACGTCCCAGTTCCATTTGAGCGGATTGGAGCTACCCAGCACGCCCGATTCCAGCTGCAGCTGGCGAAATGTGGCCTCGTCAAAGCTGATCGCTGTGCCAGCCTTTGGCTGTTCCTCGGCCAGAGAAAAATCGGCGCCGCTACTGCTCGGCAGGCTGCCTGTTGTTGCCCAGTAGGAAGGGGAGGAGCGGTATAGGGTCCTGCTGACGCTGCTGATCTGGTAGACGGTACCTGTCGCAATGAAATGCGTCTCATCCTGGAAGCGAGTGGCAGCGGCGAACAGCTCTGGTAACAGCTGCAGCCCGTCGCTCCATGATGGCGGCAAGAGCCGGCTTGACAACCGCAGAATTTCGCCAATGAGAAGGGTGGACTTCCTCTTCAGAACGGAGCTGTCTATATCCTGGGTAAGGTGCACCAGGCGAGGCACAAGCCCAACTTTGATAAATATCGCCAGAAGGAGGGCGGTGTAGTGGTCGACGAAGTTCTGCTCGCCCCCGTCGTCCTCGGAGTACGCCGCAGCGGCAGCGGGCTTTGGAGTGGGTGTCTTGAGGGTGGCTACACGGCCGTAGGTGGTCAGGCGACGACCGGCAAGGAAGGATGTTGCCCACGCCGGGGACTTGATGCGCAGAAGCGAGTAGACCAGCTCAATGACGGTCTCGCGGGTGGCGGCGCTTGGCATGGAAAGGCTGGCGACAAGCGAGCGGATAGCGCGGAAGTCGTACATGGACAGACTCATGAGGCCGGGCCAGGTTTTGAGAGCAGCAGCTATAGCTTTCGCGTTCTGCTTCAGAATTGCCTCGCTGGACATGAAAGGGTCGGTAAAGGCCGTGAACAGTACCTCCAGCTCGTAGCCGGCACGCAGGTACCTCCTTCGCTGTGGCGCGTCCAAAAGAAAGAGGATAGCAGCCGTCAGGCTCTCGGGGGCCTTGTACGCGCCTTCAGCCAGGGCGTCAGACAGCGAAGCTAGGCCGCCAGAAGCGATGAGCAGGCGGGGGTCCCGGACCAGAATCTCGGCCAAGGTCTCCAGGCATATGGGGCGCAAGCGATCGTCTGCATGGTCGGCGACGGCAGCAATGGTGCGAACGACAGCGCGGGAGAGCTCGCGAACGCCATCCTTGACGTCGAGAAAGGCGCGCACAAACTTCAGAGCCTGCTCCCGCTCGACATCGGCCTTGCGGTCCTTGATCAGGGAGAGGACAACGAGATAGTCGGTGTTCAGCGAACGGATCTTGCGCAGGGACGAGACGTCGGAGATGGCGTAGCGGGTCATACGGTACGCAGCAGCCACGATCTCTCTGCTGTCGCTGAGGAGCATGACCTGAATGCGCAGCCCAAAGACAGACCACACGAGGTCGTACTTGAGGGTCGGATGTCGCTTGAACAGGTCGACGAGGCTATTGGCTCGCGCCACGTAATACTCTGGTGCCATGCCTTCGACTTCCAGCGCCTGGAGGATCTCGGCGAGAACAAAGGTGGGCGACTCGGTCTGCTCCTCGACGTCGGAGCCGGCTCCGCTGCGCGAGGTATTCTGCGGAGACCGGAAGCCGTTTGCGAAGAACGAGGCCGGGTCGGTACGAGACCGCGTCGGCGTCGTCGGGGCGGGCCGCGGGCGCTGGGCCTCGGATATCTTCTGCTTCAACTCCCTGATGCGCAGATTGGATGCGTTCAGCTCGGCCTCGACGCGCTGGCGCTGTTCCTTGGACTGCTTGGCCTTCTTGCTATGGAGAGCCTCGAGCATGTTCTCGCTACCCTCCTTGATCTTCATCTCGCGGTTCAGCATGTCACGCAGATTGGCCAGGGAGCGCTCGGCCTCATCGTCGTCGTCGTCGTCGTCGTCGTCATCGTCAAAGTCAGTCGTCTTCTCGGAGCCGTACAGGTCCACGCGGGAGCCAGCCCGCAGCGGCGGCGCCTGGCTCCGCAGTTCCGATACAAAGCTACCCGGCGCTGGGGAAGGGTTCAAGGACGAGCCTCGCGGGCCGAACATGACGGCCGATGCAGCCAGGTTCCGGCTGCTGGGCAGGGCTGCACCGGCGGTGTTTATGACAGTGGACGAGACGGGGACTTGGAGGCCATCCTTGTCGAGGAGGGTGGCCTTGGATAAGTTGGAAGGGTGGGCAGAGGTGCTGGGCATCTGCTGGGAACTAAACGCCTTTTGGGTCGGCGCTGTGGAAGCCCCGAGCATGGCAGATTGTCCTGGCATCGGCCAAGCGCGGGACAGACCCGTCAGCGAACGCTCTCAGCGCGGGTAGGCATTCGCGTTGGCAGCGTGTTTGTACAGGCGGAGGGGTGGAGGTGAGCGGCCGCAGGAAGCAGCGTGCGGCGGCAGTTTGCAGCGAAATTAAGGGACAATAGGTAGGAGTCGTGGGCAGCCGAGTATACGAGCACGGCAGTTTTCTGAGTGAGGGGCTGGGGCAGCCCAGAGGAATCTGGTGAGACGCAGGCGGGGAACTAGTTAGTTGTTGTCGCGAGAAGAGAAGATTTGGCAGATGAGACGGATCGGCCGATCGGTGGCGGCGAGAAGCGAAGACAACGGGGCCAGAAGTCAGATAGCACGTACAGGATCTAGACAGCTGAGGCAATGGTGGTGAAGAGCACAGAGTAGTCAGCAGCGGCGTGGGTGGTGGTCATAGATACAGTCGCCGGTCGTCTGGATACGGCATGATGCTCGCAACTATCGAAGGAACATGGCACAGGGGCACGGCTCGGCTTGATGCATGGTGCCGCTGGTGCGGTGTAGCTGCATATCTGTGATGAGGTGGCGGAAGGGGCACAGGCGTAGGGACATGATTGGTTGATTGTCTAGTCTGCTTAGGGAATCCTTCTTACAGTCTGGCCAATCATAAGCAGCCATATACTATCATGTGATCCCTCACGTGGTTCCGCACCGTATGGGTATCTGGATGTCGCACGGCCGGTGCAGCCGTATATCTACATAGTAGTTAATACTCGGTTGTTGTATATTGCAGACGGTATCTCAACTCTAGTTAGTTAATAGCTAAGATGTAACTACTAATTATGTACGATGTGCCGCGCAGCCTGTCTAACCTAGCTTGTGGCTCAAAAGCGTGTCTGCGGGGGGATTGCTTCGGGGCGTGGCTGGAGCCTTTGGCTGGACAGACCGCTATTACAGCTAATTACACCGTAAACCCAAGCCCCGCCTGGTGGATACGCTAAACCGACCGGCTATGGGGCGCTAGGCGACCTGCATGGCTGCTGGCGATGGCACTCCACGGCGGCAACAAGTTCCCGGGCTGCAGCCAGGACTGGACAGACAGCCTTGATATCTTATCCTCTGGCGGCGCGTGGTGCTGTGTTGTGTATTAACTGCGTACTACGGTGTATGTAGCTTGGAGCCACCACGCATCTCACGCAGTATCGCACATCAGGCCCTGCAACACAGCTGTAGCCTTGTGCACAAGGTGTCAGTATGACGTCGGGTCAGGCGTGGCCAATGGCAGGGCGGCGAATGCGCCAGCCAGCCGCGGTCGGACGCGAGCAAAAAGAGAAAATGACGGGCAAAAAGCAAGCAGACAGCCGCCACCCAGAGATACCACGTCATGGCTGCCATTGCCTTTTGCGGCTGCCTGCTCTCCGGTTCATTTTCATGTTCCCCGTGCATGTTGCCGTGATGTCGAACGATCTGACCAGCTCGGAGTCCAAATCCCGCGGTGCTGGGCGTGGCTATCGGCGGGCTCCGGTGCTCCACTACTAGCTGGAGCTCTGCCTGCCAGTAGCCAGCATGGCCAGGCGCCAAGTGCTGCCACCACTGCCCGCCAGCGCCAGCCCAGAGCCAGCCCAGCTGGTTGGGGCGGCGTAGTGCAGGATAAGCTTGCCAACAAAGGCCCGTCGCCATCTGTGTGCTGCCCTGGGTCGATGCAAATGGCGTCTTCCGACGACCCAAGCGCTGATGTAGTTTGTCACCGCTTTCCCGTAAGCCAAATTTCCCTGATCGTCTATAGGATGCCCGCTCTGATTGATACCCGGATACTGCGCGCCTTCCCAATCCAGGGATACATGTCGCATACTTAGATACGTAGCGCGCACACGCACACATACACATACGCTCTCACAAATATATATATATCTTGCCTTCGTCCTCTCTCCGTCTCGCGCTCCTAAAATTGTCTTGTCTTCAGTCTTTTTTTTGGTCTCTTCCTTTACTCTCTTATTATTATCTTTCATCTCTCCTGTCTGTTGTCCCTGTGCGGTGTTGCTGGTACTTCCCTTTTGCCACTTTCTTATCGTCGCGCATCCTAGATTGATTCTCTTTTTCTTTCTTTCTCGTGTGCCCTCGCTCTTAGCTGCTCTCCTGCACCCTTCCTCATATTGTGCCTCTGTTCTCCCGCCAAGACACTCAACTATGGCCCACGTTGCTGCTGCCCGCTACGGCAAGGACAATGTCCGCGTCTACAAGGTCCACAAGAATGAGAAAACCGGCGTGCAAACCGTCACCGAGATGACCGTGTGCTGTCTCCTCGAGGGCGCCATTGAGACCTCGTAAGCAATGTCCTACCAGGCTTAGCAACAGGCCTGCTGCCAGACCGATTTTGAGCGTCCGCTGACCACCACCCGCAATCCGAACAGGTACACCAAGGCTGACAACAGCGTCGTCGTCGCTACCGACTCGATCAAGAACACCATCTACATCAAGGCCAAGGAGCACCCGGTCAACCCGCCCGAGCTGTTTGCCAGCATCCTTGGCACTCATTTCCTCGACAGATACGCGCACATCTCCGTTGCCAACATCTCCATCAAGGTTCACCGCTGGACACGCATGGTCGTCGACGGCGCTCCCCACCCACACAGCTTCCTCCGCGACGGCGAGGAGACGCGCAACGTCGACGCCATCGTGCGCCGCGACGGCATCTCGCTGAAGAGCAGCATCGTTGGCCTGACTGTGCTAAAGAGCACCGGCTCTGCCTTCCACGGCTACGTCCAGGACGAGTTCACCACCCTGAAGGAGACCTGGGACCGTATCCTGAGCACCGACGTCGACTGCACCTGGCGCTGGAAGTCGTATGCCAACTTGGCCGCCGTCCAGAAAGACGTTGCCGTCTTCGACAAGGCCTGGGCCGATGCTCGCGCCATCACCGTCAAGACATTTGCCAATGACGACAGCGCCTCCGTCCAAAACACAATGTACAAGATGGCCGAGCTCATTCTCAAGGCCGCCCCCGGCGTTGAGGCTGTTTCTTACGCCCTCCCCAACAAGCATTACTTCGAGATCGACCTGTCTTGGCACAAGGGCACCAAGAACACCGGAAAGGACGCTGAGGTGTTCGCACCCCAGTCCGGCCCTAATGGCCTGATCAAGTGCGAGGTTGCCCGTCTGTAAGCAATGGCTTGTCTTGACGGCACTCGTCTGACCAGCGCTTGTACGTATTTGGGGACACGAGGGGGCGAGGTGGGATGTATTAGCAAGCCGGCCCAGTTCGGTATTTTAGAGTGGAATATTGCAATGTGTGGCCGGGGACGGGGACAACATTCAGCTCGGCGCAGGACGGTTTCTGGGAACACAGGACGGAGATTCGCTTCCTCTGCTTGTTTGGGTTTTGCAGTCTTATGGCTTTGGGATTTCCACAATGTGTGCTTATTGTAAAATTGTTTTTGTTTTTATATTCTATCTCAGGATAGTCAAACGATACACGATCATTGTGTCTTCAACAATCAATCAGAGTGATGCCACTGATACCCAGGTTTTTGAGAACTGCCGATATACACGCAGAGTCTTCGGGGACATGAGTGTAGCATAGGCCCAGAGAAGGGCGGAAAATAAGAACAAGACGACCAGAGACGAGACAGGAGTGTCCGGGGTGAGGGGGTATAGGTGGCATGCAGCCAACAGAGAACATGAAGACAGAGGAGGTCAACGAGAGCATTTCATAGCCATCTATATATACTAGTACACCCCAAAAAGTATGAAGTCAAATCAATGCGTGTGCGCCTCTCACATTATCGTTACAGTCACATCATATCCTAGCCTTGTCCGACTCCCGTATAGCCTTGACAGCCTCCTGCCACCCATCGGAGCCAACAACACGTCCACTGAATCGGACCAAATTTGCTTTGTAGGGATGCTCGTCCCCCTCAAAGGCTTTAAGTCTTGCCAGACGTTTTTCCCGCAACCGGTTCTTAGGCAACATGCCGCTAACTGCTTTCCGTAGCACCTCACCGCCACCAAACTTGTCCATCAACACATCCATCGTGACGCTCCGAAGCGAGCCAGGTCTTGTATTGTGCCGGTAATAGGATTTGCGCCATTTTTTATGGCCCGTAGTGTACAGCGCCGCACAGTTGGTCACGACAACGTAGTCACCGCAGTCGGTCGACGGGTCCCATATTGGCTTGTGCTTGCCCATCAGCAAGACGGCAATGCGCGAGGCTAGCCGACCCAGTGATGGCGGTGTCACTGCAGCTTCGGGAGACTTGACGGTAGAAAGTCCTGTATGAGGAGCAGAGGCGGAAATGTGGTGCCATGTCCGCGAGTATGCCAGCCGCGTCTGTGTTCCAGAGTTAGTTGTCACTACGTGCGATGCGAAGGATCCAGTCTTCTTTGCTGCTTCGACATGTCAGGTTGTGTAGGAGCAATTGCAAACATACCAGGCCGACAGTTTGAGACATGATTGGCAGGACGATTTGAAAGGCGATGATCCTTTGTGCACGGGGAGCTGACTTGAGGCCAAAGTCGATTCGGTCAAACGAGGTGCGGAAAAAAGTTCGGCACGCACATAGTTTTTTGGTCCATGTCACGTGACCAGGCACGAGTGCAACGGCGTGTTGTCGGCGCAGCCCGGCACTCACCAAAGGGCGATTTCAAAGCACACTACCAAATCGGAGTTCGAATTATGCAATACGGTGGGAGGACGAGCCTCGGCGAACCTGTCCACCCCTCCCCTTTCTGTCTCTTCCTCCCGTCTCTTATTACCTGACTCTCCCACTCCTCTCCCCCTCGCCCTATACCTTTGCCAATGACAAAAACACAAAGGCACGTTGTTGGTACAATATCTGGTTTCGTCTTTGCAGCTTGCGCTACAGCCTACGTTCTCAGAAGGAGTCCGTTGAGTTCTCCCGCCCCCGAGCCTGTGTCCCTCAAGACTGAACAGGTTGCAAGTCCCAGGATGACGGTCAACCACTCCTTTCAGGTTTGCCTACCCATATTATCTGTCCTGACGGACAGTGACATTAAGTGGGATGAAAGGCAATACTAAAATAACCAACCTACAGACACTCTTTGCGGTTCCTATGACATGTGATGGCTGTGTCAAGGACGTTTCAGACACTCTTTACAGGGTCTCGGGAATCTCAAAGGTAGAAGCCAATCTTGCAGAACAACTGGTTTCCGTTGAAGGGACTGGTAAGTTGTTTGTTCCGCAGCTCAAGATGGGACGTAGAGGGGGTATCTCGTGTAAGATTGAACTCCAGCTGACACGGTGCTGTAGCCCCCCCTTCAGCAATAGTGCAAGCCATTGAGGCCACCGGTAGAGATGCCATTCTACGAGGCTCGGGAACATCGAACAGTAGGTGCCAGAGAATAAGTCCCCTATGCTTCCTCCGGCTCCTGGCGCACAGCGGTATGCTTCTTACCTTGAAAACAAGGCAAGGAGTAATGCCTGGAGTGGACGGTATTAATACTTACCGGGACCGTCTCAAACCCCTATTCCACCCCGTTCTCTTAGTGGCCTATTACGTCCCTTCAATTTGATGTTGAACGATGGAGGTTTTCTGACCAGTTTCTGCAGGCGCAGCAGTTAGCATCCTTGAAACATATCATGAGCCAGCCATCCAAGAAAGCTGCGCAGAAGAAAAAGTGACGGGGTCAGGCAGTGGGGGCAACAAAGACAGGCTCGTCCGTGGCCTGGCGCGCATGGTTCAGGTGTCGCCGGCCTTGACGCTGATAGACCTGACAATTTTGGGGGTGGCGCCGGGTGTCTACCATGCGAGCATCCGCGAGTTTGGCGACCTGAAAGATGGTGTCAAGTCGACCGGAGCAGTCTGGGCAGGATCGAATGGCAACGGGACGAGCAAGGTGCAGGAGCGGGGGCAGGTGGCACTGAAAGGTGACCTGGGAAAGATTGAGATTGGACCCGATGGGCGTGGAGCGGTGTTTGTGGATAAGCCGTTCGAAGTATGGGAGGTGATCGGGCATGCTCTGGCGGTCTCTCCGGTGGATTCTTCCAAGGGAGGTGCAGTGCTGGAGAATGATGCGAACACAGCCGTAGGTGTGATCGCAAGGAGTGCAGGTGTGTGGGACAATGACAAGACGGTGTGTTCGTGCACGGGCAAGACTTTATGGGAGGAAAGAAAGGACGAGGTAAAGAAGGGTATGCTCTGACGAGATCACGAACAATGGCCGACGGGAGAGACGATGACGATGGCGGACAATGGCATGATGGGACGAAGCATACGGGAACATCCCATGGACAGTAAGCATGGCATGTCGAAACGGGAGAACGTTCTATTGTGTGCATAGTTGTACGTGGGTTGTGAGTGTGATTGCATGTGTACTGGTTGCATAGTATGCACTGGTATCTTGCACTGGCCTAAGCCAGGGCACTATGGATAAGGCCACGATATGTTGCTGTTAAAGTTAGATGAGTATGTGGTAAGACACTACAGTTATGCTTTCATAGAGGAGAATAGACGGTTGTATCTTACTATGCAGGGGGGGGGGGGTTATTTTGGGAAGTGAGGGGGTGATATTGATGCGTGTACATAATACTCTCGACGAGAACAACATGGGCTACGCTGTATTACAATGGCGATCAATGTGAGATCGACTGGTAAACCATGGGACATTATGCTTGCAGAGGAGTAATAAGGAGAGGTTGCAAGGAGGCTATGTCGGTTGCCAGAAGAGACTTTCCATGGATGTGTTCTTGCGCATACGCGCCCTTGGAAACTGTCGGTGCAGCAGGTGAAGGAGAAGTGGCCCCATATTTTTGTGTGGCAGCCAATGGAAGGACAGAGCTGGGACTCGGAACAGCGGGTGCATGAGGTGAGGAGGGGAGGACCGGGTCCTGATTAGAGACTTGGTTGTGACCGGCTATTATGGCACTGCATTGATAGGTGGTTATGTGAGTTCTTAACGTATTGTCTGGGCGACCGGGGGGCGAAGGACAGAACAATGGGCCCAAAAAGAGTGAGGAAAAGAGAGCAAGAAGAGAGAAACGAGGGAGGGAAGAGGCAGCGAGGAGACTCGAAGATTTGGCAAGGGCGGGCTAGACGAAACAAGGAGCTGCCCAGGGAAGGCTGGTGGGTGATAACTACCAGCGTGGACGGGGTGTCTTGTCTCGCAGAGCGTCTTACGACACTGTGTATGTGTTCGCTGGTATAAAGATATCTTACATACAGTGAATCCTGTAATAGAATACCTGAACAAAGCAGGAAGGCGCTGGTCTGTTCGCGTGCCATGTACCCGTACGCGGGACGGTGTTACACTGCCCTGAGGCACATGCACGATGCTTGTGCAGGCCTTTCGATGGCAGCCAAGATAAGATACAGCGGGTTTGTACTGTGTAGCCGCCCTTGGGCTGGTGACTGGTCCTGATTGGGCTGGCGACCCCGCCAAAGCGCAAGGTGAGCAGTATCGTATGCAGCATCGATGTGATCGCTGTGCATGGTGCGGGCGGCTGGACGGCTGGGCACGACGCATGGCTGGTTGTGGACTCTGCACGAACAGGCCACCTCTTGGCCGGTCTGTTGGCCTGATGACGAGGCCGCATGCGCGAGGACCCGGAGGAGTCTGACGCGTCCGAAGAGACTGGCCGGTGAGCCCAGGTGAGTTTCCCTTCGTTCCTGAAGGCGAGTCTATTGTGATGAGCTCTCGTGATGGTTGACGGGTCTCTGCAAGTCTGTCTGGTCTGGTCCGGTCCATCCGTTGTCGATGGCCCGGCTGCCAAGAACCTCTGTTCCGTTCGCTGGTCCTGTCTGCTCCACTCTCACGATGTATTACATACTATGTACTCCATTACTCCATTACTCTATTCTGCAGTTCCGCCCCCGCCCAGCCCCTGGGTGCTCGTCCCGGGCTCCCTCTTGTTCGATTCGCGCTGCAGATTGCCAGAATCGCACGATGTCTCCCTCTGCTCGGACAGGATGCCAGGCCACGTTTTCGACGCATCCTTGCCAATTGCTCAGCGGGATACCATGTATCTTAATTACTGGACATACTGTCTGACCGTGCAAGATCCGAATACATGACACCTACTATTACCAGCCTACCATGTATGAGCAAGAGTACACCGTGAGAGCAGGACACCCAGGAGCTGGCCCATGCCAGCCAATCGCTCCTGGCTGCCCCCTGACCCACTACATATTAAAATGGGCCCACTAAAAGACGTTGCCCTCCCCAATTATGTCCCCATTGTGCTCGCAAGCGCGTTCCCGTCCCAGCGCTGCGTCCCAATCAATCCCCCCCTCCCCTGTCCTCCCGACACACGCTGGCACCGCCCACAGGCTCACCTGGCCTCATCTGCGTTTGGACGACAGTCCACAGAGCCGGGCTTGGGCTCGGGCTTGCATGACACTGGCCCTGGGTCTCGATGTTTGGGGTGTTTGGGGTGTTTGGGGTGTTTGGGAGTGTTTTGCATCTTGTGGTTTGGCTCGTTCGGCTTGCTTGGCCGCTGGCGTGCCTATTTGCCTTGTCTGCCTGCTTTGCCGATGCGTCTTTGCTTTGCCCTTTTGTCTTTTCCCGCGTGCCTTGTGTTGCTCGTATTATCTGCTTGTCTCCCCGCCTGCCTGCCGTCTCCTCTGTCGTCCGTCTCATCCGACCGACAGTCTGTCTTTCCCGTCTCCTGTTACAACGACTTCTTTCTTGATTCTTTCTTCCCCCGTCGCTCCCTTGCACAAACACAAACACAGACACACGCACTCTTCCTATCTCATTTTCTCGCATCTCTCGTTCGCTCCTCTTCCGTCGGTCTCTCTCGTCTCGTCTCTTCATTTTCCACACTCGTTCGCGCAAACTCCCAACTCTCCATCGCCAGCCTGCACGTCCACGGGGAAAACGCCTTTCCCGGCCGAGGAGAAGCGCCGTTGTCTCTGCAGCTAAGCCAACAGCCATTCTGCAGCCGGCCAGCCGGCCACACTATATTGTTCACAACCAGCCTCCCCTCCAGTCAAGAGGCAGAGCCCAGGCAAGAACAATAGGAGTCGGAGAATTGGACGTCGGAGTAGCACCACGCAATCCACAATAGGACGGCAACGAGGCGACAGTACTCGCAGCATCACAGCAGCCGCGCCGCAACAGACAAAGGCCGAGCAGAGCCAGGTACCTAGGTCTCGGAAACAGGGCACAGCAGTCAGGAACAGCACAGAACAGACACAAAGGTCAACCAAACAGGACCCGACCGCAGAATACCGGGAACACACAAAAACAGAAGCAAGAGCACCGAAATAGGACAGGAGCAGGAAGAACAGGAATAGGAACAGCAATAGGAATAGGAGTGGGAACAGGCACAAGCACAGGCACAGGCACAGGCACAGGCACAGGCACAGGCACAGGAACAAGACCCAGCTACCACTGCGCCTGCAACATCGGACCGCCAGTGGGGGGGGGCACGACCAGCCACACAGAACACACACCCCAGAACACCCGGAACACACCGTCCACACCACTCGCCCACCACCGCACACCACACCCACACCATTCGTCCACACGCACGCTCGCCCGGGTGACGAGAACAGGCGACACCAGCTCTCCGCTGCGCAAGGTGTGAGGGCGAAAAAGGCGACCAACGCAACGCTGCACGCACTCGTCACCAATACCCATCCCGCCAAGCGAAGGAACCAGTGCCACCTCTTCTCGGCGGGCACACTTAGCCTTCTTGATCCTGGTGCAAGCGCCGACCGCCACGACAGGACACCCACCCAGAACCCAGAACGGCCACCCACAGCGGCCACCGCCCAGAACGGCCACATTGTTCCTTGCGCCTCTCTATTATTATCCCTGCTGCTCCCGCCGTTCCCCTCCACCCTCGCTCCGCCAAAAGAGGTCGCTTCTGCAAACGCAAAGCCGACGTCTCTCTCCTACCACGGTCGACCAATATATACCTACCTGACCCGGGCCTTCTCAAGACGCTGGCTCGAGTCACTCTTCCCGCGACTTCTGCTCCAAGCAACCACTCTGACACTGTCCTCCTTGTTGTTGCCGCACTCGCCTCCCCGCCCCGTGACTCCACTGCGGTGAGACAATTGCCATCATGTCGCTCAAGCAGGTCTGTCTACCTTGGTCTTCTCGCACCTCCTTGCGCAATGTGTCGCGCTTTTCTTTTGCGACCTCCCTGTCCGGCACGGGCTCTCTGTCTGTCTAGTCTATCCTCCTGACGCAGATTTACTGACACGCACGGTGGTTGTAGGAAATCGAGACTTGGGTTTCGGCTCTCGCCAATTACGACAACAATGAATTTGACGAAGCTCTGAAGGAATTCGACAAGGTGTCCGACACCTCCAAGATCCTCTTCAACATGGGCGTCATCCATGCCACCCTCGGCGAGCATGAAAAAGCCGTATGTGCAAGCCTCCCGGATCCCCATTCCTGGCCAGCCTTGGTGTCGTAACCCCCGAACTAATCTTCTCTGCCTCCACCCCCCGCAGGTCGAGTGCTACCAAAGAGCCATCCGGCTGGACCAGTACCTGGCTGTGGCCTATTTTCAGCAGGGCGTTTCCAACTTCTTACTGGGCGATTTCGAAGAGGCGCTGGCAAACTTCAACGACACGCTCCTGTACCTGCGAGGCAACACCATGATCGACTACGCACAACTTGGACTCCTGTTCAAGCTCTACTCGTGCGAGGTCCTTTTCAACCGTGGCCTCTGCTACATCTACCTGCAACAGAAAGACGCCGGTATGCAGGATCTCTCATACGCCGTCAAGGAGAAGGTTGTCGAGGACCACAACGTCATCGACGAGGCCATCCGGGAGGAAGCCGAGGTAAGCAGACACGCGGGCGTCACAGGCACCGGAATGTGTGCAGTGTGGTCTTCTTTGAGCTAACAGAAAGTCTGGCAATAGGGCTATACCGTCTTCTCCATCCCTGTCGGCGTTGTGTACCGGCCGAACGAGGCCAAGGTTCGCAATCTCAAGACCAAGGACTACCTCGGCAAGGCCCGTCTTGTTGCGGCATCCGACCGCGCAAACGCCTTTACTGGTTTTGCTGGGTCCGAAATCAAGAACGTAAGCATCATCTCCCCTCTTCTTCTCAACTGAGACCTTGCAGCCTCCGATTGTGCATACATACATCTAGATGTGGATATATACATGTGTGTTTGTGTGTGTCCGTACGCAGATGCCATGCTAACTGGAAACTAGGCTGGCAAGCTTGACGTCAAAGACGATCGCCCGGCCGACAACATATCTTTCGCTGCCACAAATCTCGTGAAGCCGGACATCCAGAGCAGGCGTCTGCAGTCGGAGCCCCCGGCTGGCCGAAACGTTTTCCCGCCTACCCCACCACCCGAGAGCGACAAGCAGTCGTCTTCTGGCGTGAGTCGTGGCGCATCCGTCCGCAACGGGCCAAAGCCCATGCCGGCCAAACTCAATATCGACAGAACACGACCGAACGATCGCTACGAGAGAACCATTTCACCGCAGGATGGGCGTCCTCGCCCCCAGCGGTCTAATTCGGCCACGCCGTCTCGCGGGTTCTCGCAAAGAGCCCCCCCACCAAGACGCTCTGCAGACGACGAGGATGCGTACCCAGATGAGCTGTACGATATGTACCAGGGTGGTAGTGGATCTCGCGGCAGCCGCACTCAGGGCAGGCGTCCCCAGCCCCGATACATCGAGGAAGAGGACGAAGGCGGCAGCGACTATGATGACGGGTCTTTTGATGAGGGGGACTTTGAAATGGTCTCAAACCGCCGCCCTGGGACCGGCTCCATTTCGGGCATGTCTCGTGGCCAGTCCAGGCGCCCCGAGATTCGCAAGATCCGTGTAAAGGTTCACGCGGACGACGTCCGCTACATCATGGTCGGCGCAGCTGTCGAGTTCCCGGACCTGGAGGACCGTATCCGTGACAAGTTCGCCATCCGCCGCCGTTTCAAGATCAAGGTTCGCGATGACGATGCCCCGAACGGCGACATGATCACAATGGGCGACCAAGATGACCTCGACATGGCGATTATGACTGCGAAGTCACAGGCTCGCAAGCAGAGACTTGATGTTGGAAAAATGGAGGTTAGTTCGTTCCGACCGCGCATATTGCTCTCCGCCCTGCTCCTCGGGCCCGATTTGCTCACAGGATCTTCGCATCTCCCTGTCCTCTCTATTTTGGTTGTATGCTGACTCATTTCCCTCTTCCCAGGTTTGGATCCAGGAAATGTAAACCGCCTGGAGTGATTTGTTTTATTTGCGCGTTTGGTTTGCGACTTATATACCCCTGACCCCTACACTTGTATTTTGCTTAGTTTTTTCGGGGGGGTTTTGGCGAATTGGCCTGTTGGACGAAAACGATGTAATGACATGCTTCCCCTCGGTGTGTTACCGCCAAGTCATGTGCTGGCCGTCCAGACTGCTTGCTGTTGGACTGGCCCTTCCCTTCTCATGTCCTGTTTGACCAACACATGCACACGCGTGCGAAACCCATTTTTACATGAGTTGTCCCGCGGGCGGCAGTTGATGGGCAGTAGCTAATTTCAGATGTGGCGTATTTGGATCATGCTCGTTGTATTGCGATTATCTTGCTCTTTTCTACTACTTGCTGTATCACTGTATTCCGCCCGCCATGGGCAGGAGACAACGAGCCCATAAAAGTTCATTGGCCATGATAATTTTTAAGGGGACATTAGGGACCGGAACCAGGTGGGTATATAGAGACAAAATACGAGGTGTTCATGAAGTGCACTATTCGTGAGCTGTAATTGTTCGCCACCCCTTCTGGCTTCTGTCACGTGGACCTTGCCTGATCAATACGGCAGTGGACTGAGATCTAGTCCCTCGACCGAGAACTTGAACGAATCGTTGCTGGGCAGAAACAAGTCAGCGGGAACCCCACGGAACGGGGCACAGACAGACAAAAGGGCAATGAAAGGTCGGACGAGAGACATACCGCGAATAGCTCCCGGCCACGTCGATATCGAGGCGGCCGCGGATGCAATCATCAAAATCCACGTCGGCATAAATGATGCCCTCTGCATCATTCCACTGAGGTCCGGCAATGATATCACCAAACGGCGAGACAATGGCCGATCCTCCAGCCGTGGTAACGGGGTTGCTGGCCTCGGTGACGGCTTCCTTGTCCTTGGCTGTACACATGTTGGAGCTGACTACAAAACATCTGCCTTCGGTACCAATGGTGCGCAGCAACGCCAGCCAGCCATCCCGTCCGTCGGCCGTGGGAGCCAAGTACAGATTGACGTTCTGTGAGTATAGCGCCTGCCGCACAAGAGGCATGTAGTTTTCCCAGCATATGGCGGCAGCGAGGTTGATGCGCACGCCCCGGATGACCGTGGACACGGCACGTAGCGTAGAAGGTGCTGCGGCGGCCCAGATGAGACGCTCGGATCCGGTCTGGCGAGCACCACCGCACCCGCCGATCAGCCATGTGATGCGCAGCCAGATGGGGGCCCAGAGACAGCCAGAGCGGCCAGCCCGTAAGGGAAGAAACAGAGAGCACTTACCGGCTGTACCTTCCTCCTCTTTGCAAGAATGCCGCGCTGCGGGCAGACATACACGGCGGCACAGTAGAGGCTTCCGCCGGCCCGCTCGATCAGGCCGACCACCAAAAAGACGCCCGTCTCGCGCGCAATCCTCTCCAGGGTCTCGCGGGTGCCGTCGCCCGCAGTGAGCTGCGGTCCCGATGTGGACGGCCCATCATCCTTGGCTTCTTTGCCAGCGCCGCTCCGGACCCATGCGTCACCCCCCCCGGCGCCGCCTTCGCCGACGACATCGCCAAAGTCAACAGCGCGGCGGAAGTACTGGAGAAACGACTCCCGGCCGGCGGCCGTCCTGCTCCCAACGGCGCAGCCAAAGTCATTACCGCGGGGGTAGCCGCCCCCCAGAA
Source organism: Raffaelea ambrosiae (assembly GCA_002778195.1). NCBI lineage: Eukaryota > Fungi > Ascomycota > Sordariomycetes > Ophiostomatales > Ophiostomataceae > Raffaelea > Raffaelea ambrosiae. Next base: position 1,971,029 of record PCDI01000005.1, on the reverse strand, counting down.
AGGCCTCGGGCAGGAGCAGGATGTCGATCTTCTGGGCGGCAGCACGGCGGGCGATCTGGTCCAGGAGCACAAGCGTGGCCTTGGGATCCTCCTGGTTGGCTGCAGGGGAGCAGGTACCGAGGCGGATTGCGACCATTTTGGGTATGTTTTCGGCCTCGAATGCAGCAGCAGGCTGGTGAAAGGTAGAAGCGGGAAGCAGCGTTGCCGCGGTCTTGGCTGGTCCCGGCTTCGGATTGGCCTCTGTATAGAGATCGCTTGTGTCCAGCAGCGGCGTCCTGCGTCCTGGTGCTACTGCGCTGCGCTAATGGTTGCGAGTCGAGCTTCAGATGCTGTGCAGAGCTTCGGGGATGGCGCGAGGATGCGGGCGGTGTTCGCCATTGGAAAGGAAGGCTAGTCAAGAATCCCCACGGGCAAATGCCGACGTGGGGCGGCGGCCAGTGCTCGGCGTCTTCGGCGTTTGGTGCAGTAGGCTGGCAGTGCTGGCACGGAGCCCCAGCACAACTCGGATCTGGATCTCCTCGTGCAGTGCCCCCGTCTGCTTCGACACTGCCTGGGGCCGCGGCAAATGGATGGGCGCGGCATGCAGGCTCCGCTGCGCGGACTGGCCGGCCCGTCCGCGCCAATCGTGGCTACACCAATTGTGACCACGCCAACTGTGGCCGCGCCAACTGTGGCCCGACCGCGCCCACGCCAAACTGTGCCCGTCGCTTGCATCCTTGCTCGCTGCGGCCGTGCCCGCCACGAGTGTGGAAGTACCAGTGTGTTCACTTCGCTCCCGCCTCCGCAGCGAGCAGCCACGCACTATGCAGGCAGTGCTGTGGCAGGCTCGCGTCTGTCGACCAAGCCTCGGCAGGTCGTGGTTATCAAATTGCATCCGCCTCCGTTCCGTCCTTCTCTGGCCACTACACGCTGGTCCCGGCCCAACTCACTTGTGGGATACATACGCATGCACACATAGTCACAGAACACAAACAAGCAGGGCAGAGAGTCATACGCAAATCCCATTCGCCATCGTTTACAGGCGGGTAACGCTGATCAAGAGCAGTTCAGGCACATGTCCACCAGCCCGTCGACCCTGTACGCCATAACTTTACACTGTACATATTATGGGGGTAGTGATGTACCGTACCCTTTCCCATCATCCCGTGTAGGAACACCAGCCTCAATAGCAGAGAGAAGATGGAGAAAGATGGAGAAGGAAAACAAGAACCCAGAGCAAAAACGAGTAAAAACCACCACATTCCCAAATAAAGAACAACGAAAACAACCCAAACAGAGAGACCAGTCCTTTTTTTTCTTTTTGAATCCGCACATATGCTCGCACGCAGAGGTGGACAAGAGACAGACATACACATTTGCTCCCCCTTTTTGCCGGGCGGCATGTAAGCTGCCCAGTCTTGATTTTTTTTTTCCCCTGCCTTTTTCTTGTCGACTCAGACCCAGTAGGAAGTACAAGGCAAAAAACACCCAGAGAAGACAGAAGTGCGGGGGAAAAAAAATAAAGGAAACAGACAAACAAACAAGAAAGGGTTCAGGGAGAGAAAAAGGGAATATAAAGTCGTCGCAAACAACAAGGTGTTCTGAAACCGCAAGGGCGGTAGAACAACCTAGAGAAACCGTGAACGAAGCTCAGCCAGCGAAAGGGTAGACAGTCGAGGCGTCCAGCATCTCAAGCACGCCATCCCTACATGACCCCAGAGGAGAGCATCCTAGAATCAACGTCATCAAGGGGCATATCCAGGCTGCGTGACTCCATTGCGCTCAGTCTGGCCTCGACATTGTTGAGCCGAGAATCCATGACGTTGGGTGCATTAGGCATCCCACCACCTAGTCCATTGCCCAGGTTTGGTGGCATGGCACTCGCTAAAGCACCCATGCCGTTCATGCGCTGCTCGACAGATTCTAGCCGTTTCTCCAGTCTGTCGATGATCTTGTCGAAGCGCACATTCATCTCTTGGAATCCTTGGCTGACATCGTGGCCAATGCGGTCAATCTTGTTTGTGATACTGCGGAGATTCTGCGCCATGGGTGTGCTCTCCTGTCCCGGAGGCGCAGCGGGAACGCGTGCCTCGTGATTATGGCGCGGATCCTGCACAACGAATCGCCACTGGTTGGAGAGCGAGACCTCGCAAACAGCCTTAGCCCGGAACGGGCAGTCGACCTTCCGTGTTGACGGATTCCGCTTCTTGGCTGTGCTGCTGTATTTGACACCGCCCCGGTCGCAGACCAGGTCGTAGCGTGTTGGTTTGGCGTCGCGATAGTTCGACGCACGGAGCTTCACGATGCCGTACCCGTTGTCTTTTGCCACTCGCTGCACGGCAGTAAGAAGATCTTCGAACGTCCGGTAGATGCCTTCTGGCGGCGCGCCGAGGTTGGCATTGGCGGGGGATGTGATCGGTGTCGCCGCTCCCGCCGGTCCCAGTGTGCGGGAGGGAGTCATGTTGGCGTGGGGTGTGACAGAGCCCATGTTGCCCGGCACGGTACCATTTGCACGCGACGGCGTGCCTTGGGCGTGTGGCGGAGGCGCGACAGGGGGGACAGGAGCAGGAACAGTGGGTGCTGGACCCAGACTCCAAGCTGGAGGCTGCACGGGGGCTGAGGAAGCCAGGGCGAAGGATTGCGCCGACGGCACGGGCGCCGTAGAAGTAGCGATGGATGGTGTTGTGGCTGCTGTTGCGGCTGCTGGCGGCGGCGGCACAGCGCTAGTCACGGGGGTCCCTGGATGCGGCGACGCAGGGGGCACGTCTGAATCGAGAAGAGATGGCGTATGGGAAGGGAAAACCGCGGGAAAGAAGACTGTCGTTCGGTCCGTGATGGAGGCGGCGAGAGTCCAAGCAACAGCAAAAGCAATTTGCTGCTACCGAAGCTCTAAAGGGGATAAGAGGAGGGTGTGATGTTGAATTGGACAGAGAGAATAATGGTGCTTGAGAGGAAGGGGGCGTGGAAGGGTGTACCAGAAGATGATATGGATGGGCGTGGCCTCGGCTTAACACGCCGCTAGCTCTGTGATGATGTATGCGAGAAGCCGTCTGCTCAAGTAGTGACGGAGCTTGTGAATGTGTATACGTAGGTGCCGCAAAAGTGGGAGGTTGGACAGTGTGGCCCGACGGATAATATACGGTCCATTTGTCAACTAAACCGCCAGTCCCCGGCAACAGCCATGGGCTCTGATTATGGCGCTAGGCCGCAAGGTGGCTGGGCCGTCGGTCACGTGGTCTACTAGCCACAGCCAGGCCTTTTTCGCCGCTCGCTGTGGTCAACACTCGTACTGACGTCGGCGGTGGTAGTGTAGCCCCCAAATCATCTTGTCGCGCTGTCCATGCTTTAGACCATCTATAGAGGGACCGCAACCCCCCCCTGACATCTCGGCTGCGCGGTGAACATGGCAACTAACCGGTCAACGACCAAGGCACCACCACGCTCTGCACAAGAACTTCACTTCGAAGAATGGGACGAGGAGCAGCTGGAAGCCGGCCTGCAGAAACTCAAAGAAATCCACCTCAAGGTAAGATAGCGGAAGGGGACGGGGGACAGTGGCGATGCGTTTGGGCTGTTGCCGAGTGTGGCCGAATCCTTATTATTGGACTGCTGACTTACGACATGTTGCTAACTAAACCTACCTTGAAGCTGAGAAACCTCAGGAGCGCAATACCAAGGATGGTCCAGCCGTTGACAAGCGAGCCTGCACCCTCACGTAAGGCGAACATGTCTTTCTACCTCCCTTAGTCATAGCCCATGGCTGACCTTACACCCTGCCACACCAATAGCTGAAGTTTTGAATGCAAGATGCCAGGAGTCCCTCGCGGCTGGCGTCCATGAGGTGAAGGAATTCAAGGAGTCTCTGACAGGAGAGGACGGCAGAAAGGTACTTGAGCACGCTACCGCGAGCAGGAGAAGAAACGGAAAGAACATCAGGCCATGGAAGTCTAGAAATGAGCCAGATTGGGCTACCATTTGATTCTCTAAGCGGTGTGTGTACAACATGGGAACAAACTAGGGAGGGCAGTTCCACGTGTATGGTGCCTGCGCCACAGGGCACATGTGACGCCACACTATGACCCACCTCACCACTAATAATCCTAATGAAATTGAAAGATGTGAATTTCTCACACACGTGACACAACCCCCCCCCTAAAGAACGCACCAAATATTTTTTTGTCCTAAAATTTTCCACACTTTCTCTCACGCATCGCAACTTCATTGGAAACCACAACCATACCAAACAACAACAATGGCAAACAACCGTGTTGCTTACCGTCGGCGCAATCCGTGAGTACACATGAAAAGACTACTGCCAGAGCACTTTCTTTCCTTATCTCTGGACGCATTCTGGGTCAGAAACAGGTGAACGAGGTACTGATTCGAAATCTTACTTCCAGGTACAACACAACGTCCAACCGGACGCGGATTGTCAAGACCCCGGGCGGTGCCCTTCGGATCCTTCACATCAAGAAGCGTGGAACTGCCCCGAAATGTGGTGACTGTGGCATCAAGCTGCCCGGAGTAAGTCGAAACTTTTGCTCGCCCCACGGCACGAGCGCTTCTTCACCCGATAGACGAGTTGGCAGGACGAAGGACAGAGGTTATGGGACTAGCACATCGTGACTCCTCTATGGCCGAAAAGAGTTTTTCTTCCTGTCCTGTTGTCCACTCATCCACGTGAAAGCCTCTTGGTGGGGGTGGGAGGGAGCAGGCGCGCAATTTGCAAAGAGATGCAGGCGGCACTCATCATTGGTGAATTACATTGCTAACGCATCCTCCCTTTGTTTAACAGATTCCGGCCCTCCGCCCCCGCGAGTATGCCCAAATCTCCAGGCCGAAGAAGACTGTCCAGCGCGCCTATGGCGGCTCAAGATGCGCCAACTGCGTGCAGGACCGCGTCGTGCGGGCTTTCCTGATTGAGGAGCAGAAGATTGTGAAGAAGGTGCTGAAGGAACAGAGCCAGAGCGAAAAGAAGAAATAAGCGGGAAATCGTCATGGGATGGAGTGTTGCTGCTGTTGTTTTATACTTCTCTACCGCGGGTATCAGCGAAGTGGCAGGTGTGTCGGAGGACTGGGGAATCTCTTGGCTTCACGGTGTTCACACTACGGATGAGAACGAGAGGCAGGATTCTGAAGACCCAACAGCGGCCATCGGAGTCGGGGTATGCCAATTCTTCTCGGTTACTTACAAAAAAAAATGGAAAACAAGGAACTGTTAAAACAAATCAATGGAATCGAGACAAGGTGTGAGCAAGGTGACTGGGAATCGGTGCTTAGCACCGCTGGCTGAGGCATGCAAGCAAGCCTGTGGCGATCGTATCGGCTTCCTGGCCAGTCTACAAGTGCTCGAACTGATAATAGTGTCCAAAAATATAAAAAGCCCCCAAGGCACTACCGTAAGTCCGATGTGGGCTCAAAGTGCCAAAATCATATGACTAAGTAAGATGCTGGTAATTTTGTTTCTCTCTTCGTACATCAGCTGCGAATAGACACGCATGCCGAAGCTGTCGCAATGGCCCCTTTACGGCATATTCTGTGGCCGTCACCGGCCGCCAGAATAGCTGCCAGAACGGCTGGCTGTCGCCTTCATGCCCTGTCGTCCCAGAGAGGCTGCCGGGTTTTTCCAACAGGTGCGGCCTCCCATGGCCGTGCTGTTCTCGGTTGCAATACGGCGAGCTGGCCGCCAGCAACGGCCTTCTCGCGCTCCATTGGTACGCTGAGGCGACACACCGACCCCAGAAACGACGCCGGCAAGGCAAACGAGGCACCTGGCACTGATTTCGAAAGCCTCGACATCTTCGGCGACACCCCAGTACCGCCGACGTCAGTCGATGCGTGCCTCCCCAACGGTTTCCGGCTGAACAACGGTGTGCAGGTTTTGGACGGGAGCGGCGTGCTTCTAGTTGGCGGTGAAGCCTTCTCGTGGCGACCATGGGGGGTGCAGAAGAGCCTAATCAATGCCCGGGGTCAGTGGGAAGTTGGCGACGAAGCCTTTGGGCTTCTCGGGCTCGTCTGGCCACGTCCTGGTATGTCTCCAGACCCGTTCTCCTTTGCCATCTCGTTCTTTTGTCTTGCTCTTCGCTCTTCCTTTGCTTGTCACACCCTGCGGCTCGTCCTTGCTTCGCCGGAACAGATCCCGGCCCAGTTTGTTATGGTATTTCGATTAACAGTCGCAAGATCTACTCATCCTAGGCCTGGGGCCAGAGATACGTCCGCTCTGCCCGGCGACCAAGCGATACATCACTTCCCTGGGCATGCGCATCGAGGTTTTGGACTCGAGAAATGCAGCGTCCCAGTTCAACATGCTGGCTACCGAGCGCGGCATTGAGGATATCGCGGCTGCGCTGGTGCCCGTTGGTTGGAAAGACGGGGTGTCCGGCGAGTAGTAGCATGCTCGGTGCCGCCGGGCATGTATCGCATTGTGACAGTGTGCGCCTGGGGGCTTGGCAGCTTGACGAGCAGGGCTGGCCACCATCCGCAAAGAACTCTCGGCTACGAAGTGTCCGCCCTGGGTGTTCTACTCTTCCGTCTTTGCAGTCAGTCTTTGGCGGCGAACTTGGCGTCCGGCTTGGCCGAAGCGGACGCTGAGCGGCTCGCAGCCAGCGTGCTCTGATGTGCTGTGTAGTGTCTTCGGATGGCTTGCTTGAAGTCTGTTCTGCTCAGTGGTGTGGCCTGAAGCCAGCTGTCCAATTGTTTGTCGGGCATTTGCCACATGTTCAGCCAGGAGGACAGCGTTGGCCGGAACAACAGCGTTGGCCAGAACGTGGAAGACTAGGGACTGCGTGCCCAAAAGTCCGAACATTCGCTGGGGCACCCCTCTCCGTGGGGTGAAAAGGGGAAAAAGCAATAAAGAGGGACAGTAACGGGACGTAGACGGCGGGCAATGACGTGTGGAACAGCGCCGGGACAGCGAGGGCACTAAAAGAGAGGAAAGGGGAAAATAGCACGCATAGGGCTCCGTGTAAATTACGTTCAGCATGTCGGCTGTGCCTTTGGTGTATCTCACTTTGCAAGATAAGATCTAGCTAACTAATTTATTCAGCCTCCGCTCGTAGGGGCATTACGCAATATTCCTTCCCTCTTTGCTTGGCCACTGCCTGTGTGACGCGAGACGCCGCCAACCCGTCGGGCTGTGGACGGGTGACTCAGCCAATTGCGATTCTGCGTCCCTCCCTCTTTAGTCCTCGCCTTTTGGCCTCGCGTTTGGCCTCGCGTTTGGCCTCGCCTTGCCCGGCTGCAACGCTTGCCACCATTCCGTCTTGTCGCCCCAGCTGCTGCACGGAGACACACGCTCCCCGGCTTCTGCGCAACGGCACCACAGCGGACCGCTACCGGCACCGCCTCCTGGACCCCGCTGCGCACCACGGTGCCCCAGCAAGGCCGCCCCCAGCAATCCCACGATGGCCTTGTCACATGGTGTGTAGCCTGCGTCTGCGCCTGAGCCCCTGCACGCCCTTCGTCCCCCTTCCCCTCCCTTTACTGCGTCTCTCCCGGCTGAACAGTGCTGACCATGGCGCACACTCGGCGCCCAGACCCGCACGAAACAGACCCGCCGCTGCTGCGGAAGTTCTCTACCATCGAGGAGCTCCAGACAAGCCGTTTCATCTATCCGTCGGTGCGCGTCTTTTTCAAGCGCCACGAACAGGATGACCAACTCCCGGTCGATCCGGCACCTCTCCCCCTGCTCGTCTTCATCCACGGGCTGGGCGGCTCCGTCGCCCAGTTCCATCCGTTACTCACACGTCTGTCCAGCTGTGCCTCTTGTCTCGCCATTGACCTGCCCGGGTGCGGCCGTTCGGGCTTTGCCCCTCAGGACTGGGCTGCGTATTCGCCAGAGGCACTCGTCGACCTTCTCGACGTTGCCGTGGCCCACTACCGCAGACCTGACCAGGCCATCGTGCTTGTCGGCCACAGCATGGGATGCAGCCTTGCAGCGCTCCTGGCTGCCCGCCACGCCCTGGGCACGCAGGCCGCCGTCGAGTCTCCTGTCGCGGGCCTGGTTGCCATATGCCCACCGGCGGAACTCGCCGACCCGAGCAAGGTCGCTGCCTTTAAGGCACTGCTCTGGATTCCGTCCCCCCTTTTCAGCCTTTGGCGTACTTGGGACGGTCGCGGTGGCGCCCACAGCGCAAGTGTCCTCCGATTTGTAGGCCAGGATGCTGACGAAGAGACGAAGCATATGCAGGAGAGGTTCAACCGCCAGAGCAAGACACCAGTGTGGCGCCGCATGGCCTGGGGGCTTCTTCCAGCCTACAACGGAAGTAAGCCGGTGGGTGGCCTGGCAGGACGAGAGGTCTGGGCCTCGTTGACGATACCCATTTGTCTGATCTCAGGAGAGAGTGATCACATCACTCCCCCATCCGAGGCCAGGAAGATCATCTCGTTTCTCGGCTCGTCTGTAGCTAGTCCGCCTTCTACCGATGCGTCACCGGAGACCCGCGAGCCTTTTACCCATACCGGTGTTATTGGCGACACCCCCACCGTGGCGTCGCCTGCTGTCTCATATAGTTCTCCTACCGGCCCTCCACTTGAACCCGCAGCCAACGAAGAACGAGCTGCTACTGTGCGCTCTCCTCTCCCAGTCAGAAGGGACATTGGCGATATCACTCCGGCCGACTTCACCCAAGGTGGCCAACTCCGGGGGAAACAGGGCTCGGATGATGAGATCCCGACCACCCCGGGCGACACGTCTGACAAGCTCGATATTCCTGCCCAGCAGCGCCATCCGCCAGTGTTTGTTGAATCACACGTTATTCCTGCCCCGGCAAACCACGCCCTGCTGTACATGCCATCGACGGTCAGTGTCATATCTGGCCTGATTTCCAATTTTCTAGCCGAGCGTGTTACCGGCCGGTTGGACCGTGGCTGGCAGCTTCGCTTCCTGTCTCGCGAAGGCAAGTGGGATGTGAAGAATCTGGAGAAGTGGACAAGGGTTGAGCCAATCTCCCAACCGATTGCTGGCATCTTCCGCGCCATGAAAACTCTTCGGCAGGTGGACAAAGTCCACAGCCCGAGACAGTTTGTTCAGAAGTGGGCCTATACCATAAAGGATGTCATCGACATATCTCACGACAGCCCCGTGTACGATCCCCGTGATTTGGAAGATGGAGGCATTGACTACCACAAATTCCCCACGGTTTCCAAAGTGCCCCCGACTGCAGCCGAGGTGGATGCTTTTGTGGCTCTTGTGGACAAGATACGGGCAAAGCGTCGGCATCCTGACGCCCAGGGACAACCGCATGGTCCGTGTTTTATTGGTGTCCACTGCCACTATGGCTTCAACCGGACAGGCTACTTCATTGTTTGCTATCTGGTCGATCGTTGCGGCTTTTCGGTCGACGAGGCTGTTAAGACCTTTGCTGAGGCTAGGCCGGTTGGCATCCGGCACTCGCACTTTCTCGATGCACTCTCTTTGAAGTATGCAAATGTAGCAGACGATTTTGCTGTGTCTGTGGCGGAGTCGGCGAATCGTTAAGGCATATTGGAGTTTTATGGAGTGGGCTTTTCTTTCTTCTTTTTCCTGTTGTAGACTGAAATAAGACCACATCTGATATTTCAGGTTCCTTCCAGAAACACATATACGGTGGCCGTCGTTATGCTCTCCTCTTACTCGGAGAACTAAGGCATGTCCAGGCTACTACTGCAGTTATTGTCGAGGGCTTTGCCACTTTCGCCGTCTTCGTCGTACTTCCTCTTCTTCAGATTGATCTTACATGAGAATTTGTTTCGAGTCAAGCCTGTCCGGGCATGACATCAAGTGCGCGCCAGCGCGCGCGAGTGGTGGGAGCGAGAGACAACAAGGCTTTCGAGCTTATACAAGAGGTGGTCTCTCTCGTACGCGCTTAAGCCGCCTGCTGAACTCGCTCTTCCTCGCACGCACCTCCACGCACTGCTCGCTACTAGGATAGGGCACGGCGACTACACTTAGTACCATAAACGGTTCCACCCACAGGCACAAGTTGAGTCGCGTTGCCAGTGTAGCGAAGACACCACACCGGAGCACCTAGTCCACTGCCGCGTCTACCGTCACCGGTGGAACAAACACGCGCTTGGAATGGGCCAAGCACGCATACCAGAGGGCACACCTGCCCGCTGGAGTTTTCTTATGAACTTATCGCTCATCCGATGGTCTTCTCTTTGTTTCTATCTACCGTCATGCACCCCTTAGGGTAACTGACGGCACGAGGCTTAAGGCCTCTTGCTCAAACGAACTTTTAACAACAGGATGTTTAAGGAGATATATACGGTGGGACACAGGGTCAGACGGAGGACTCGCATGCCCGCACGCGACGCCCACACAGAGGGCAGTAGATCAGGTCTTGCCGGGACTAGCCCGCTGACAGTAGTTAGGCCCCAGCACGTCACATGCGCCCAGCTGCGCGATACACGGCACCGCAAGCGGTGCCAGTGACGTTAAAATTAATTCATTCATTCCGGGCATGACATTCAGACACGAGTGCTCGCGCACTTTATGCGTCGAGGTCAGCATACGAGACGCCACCTGCACCTGGTATTTGTCACGACCGCCTTCAGGTCGCTTCTTCGCAGGCCAAACTTCAAGCTACGAAGCAGGGATATAGAGATATTTTTCAAGATAAGTATTTGAGAGGAGAGTAACGAGTGTCTTATCTCTACAGATAGAACCCATCTAAACAAGTGTTATGTTCATCCCACGCGTCAAACTGCGTGAGGTTCTCTTCGCGTCGCGGGCAGACTTATTATGCTCGACTAGTAGCTAACTAGTTACTTATCCTTCCCTACGCACAGGGGGTACTGCTGCATGCACGCCGCGTACAAATAAGCAAATGTACGCCCCCCCTTAGATGGCGTCACGTGCGCGCATTCGTCTTACCTTAAACACCTTAAAAATAAAAACCACGTGACCTATCCACTCTAATACTCTATCGATCGTAAATAATGCCTCACAAACATCAATTACCTATATCTAATGCTTAAGAGCTTTCTCYAACTTTCTCATACTTCTCTAAAGCACCATTTAGCTTCTCTAAAACACTCCCTAGCTTTTACGATGCTTTTCGTGCTTTTAATATATGTTGAGATAAAAAGGTATAACTTGGCGACACGTACTACGCGTATAAATGAAAAATAAAACTCTGTTCTCACTAATAAGACTCGATTGTCACTAAAATTTACTGGTCTTGCGTTACGGGTGCTCACTAATATTTAGTGGTCTTGCGTTACGGGTGCGTGCACGTGACGCCATCTAAGGAGGGGCGTACATTTGCTTATTTGTACGCGGCGTGCATGCAGCAGTACCCACGCACAGGGGCCATATAATCGGCGCAACGTCGAGTCTTAGATGCCGTGTGCCTGGCTATAAAGCTAGTGTTAGCAGCCCAGTTTCTCCTAAGATATATATATATAAGTCGATATCCGCTTATTTTATATTGGTTTTTAAATGTAAATATTTCTAAGCGGTGCTCTTAACGGTGCGGTCTATGTACGCGCCTCAAAACTGCTATTTGCGCACCGTATCGTTAAGTATACTTTGGCTGGGAAAAAGCTCGATGCTTTAATAAAGTAGGCGAGAAAGACAAGGGGCGGGAGATGTGAAGATGAGAGAGAAGAAGCACAACTTTGGGGCGTGCATGTAGACCGGCCCGTTAGGTCTTGTGCGTCTGGCCGTACTGCCAAAGAGTAAATGTCTCAAAAAGGAAAGTACGGCCGGCTGTCTATTGCAAAGTCAAATGCCTGTTAACAAAATGTTATATATATATACGCCAACGCCGTGTTCCTCTCTCCGTTTCCATCCATGTTGCCATTGTCGTGTATTGGTTGTCTTTGTTGTCCATTCTGGTGTCCATTGTCTGTATTTTTGTCATCTTTGTATCCTCCGTGTCATTCTTGGTCCGTCTACTCCTTCACCCGCACAAGACTCGACTTCTTGGCGACCCCTTCGCTCAGCTCCTGAAGACTGTGACCTCCCAGCAGTACAAACATTGGCACGTCCACCTTGGTCTCCCGGAACAGCCAGTTGCGGAGCTCCACCGCCACCAGCGAGTCCACCCCGTACGCCGCCATCGGCTGCTGCACATCGAGGTCGGCGGCCAACCCCATGACCAGAATCTTGGCCATCTTGTCAAGCAGCCCGTCACAGACAGCCTGCCTGGCGGCCTCGAGCGAAGGAGCAGCGCGCAGGGCTGCCGGCAGACTGACAGCACTCTCGGCATCGGCCGTGGCCTCGACGAGCTTCTTGTCGAGCTGCAGCAGGTGCGAAAACTTGCTGTCATAAAACCAGAACGGAACCTCTCCCTCGTCCATCTCGTTTTTGTCTCCGGTCTCAGCGGATCGGAGGCACTCCGGCAGTTCGGCAAGCAGCCAGTGCGGCATCGAGGCTCGCAGCGTCGCCAACGTCGCACGCCTGCACAACGACGTCAACACCGGCTGCTGTGAGCTCATCGACGCAGGCACGAGCAGCTGGCTTCTCGGCACCACTGCAACTCACAAACACGAGATGCCGAGCGCCGTGTTTCGCCAGCCAAGCACCGAGGGAACGGCCGAGACCACCGAGACCACCGATGAGCAGGTAGGCTGCATCTCGGTGCAAAGCCAGCGGATGCGCAACAGTGGTGCGGACGGGCACAAGTGCCTCTGGGTCGGACGTAGACTCAATCACGATTTTGCCGAGGTGCTTGCCGGCTTGCATGCGACGGAAGGCTGTCTCGATATCCGTTGTGGGCAGCACCGTCAGAGGATACACTGGCTTGATATGAGTATCGTGTACGAGGTCCATGACGGCACGCAGAATGCGAGCACCACCAACATGGTCATGGCGAATAATTTCGGTCAGATCGAGGGCCGAAAAGGTGGCACCGCGCGCAAAGGGACCCATGGGCAGACGGGCATCGAGGGAAATGCCGCGCTTGCCGATCTCGACAAAGCGGCCAAATCTAGCCAGTATGTCCCATGATGCCAGCAGCGGCTCGCCAGCCAGCGAGTTGAGCACGACGTCCATACCGTGGCCGTTTGTCATCCGTCGCAGAGCCGGCGCAAACGTCGTGTCTCGGCTGCAGAGGACGTGATCAGCTGGGATGTGGTACTGCTTCATCACGAGCTGGCGCTTATCGTCAGTACCCACGGTCACGTAGACCTCGGCGCCAATATGCTGGCTCAGCTGGATGGCAGCTTGGCCAACACCACCGGCAGCCGCGTGGATTAGCACTCGCTCGCCGGGCTGCAGCCAGGCCAAGTCTATCAGCGCGTGGTAAGCGGTGCAGTAGACGACGGGCAACGATGCTGCACACGCAAACGACATGTCGTCCGGGATCTTACTCGTAAAGCCCGCCGGGTTACGGATACGCGTGCCGTAGCCTCCGAGCGTCCAGGCACACACGCGGTCTCCCACTTTGAGATCAGTCACATGGTCACCTACAGCAGCCACGACACCGCTGACCTCGCAGCCGAGAAAGTCCTCGACGAGCTGGCCCATAGAGACCATAACGTCCTTGAAGTTAACACCCGTGGCGTGGATATCAATGTCAACCTCGCTTGGTCTCAGAGCAGGGCCATCAGATACGTGCACGGGGTCATCGATAAACCGCAGACTGTCCAAGAGCCCTGGCACGCCAATCTCAAGTTTGAGTGGCCGACCAGGCTGCATAAACGGTGCCGGCTCGACGCGGGCAGAACCAGTGTTACGGGCCACGAACGCGTTGGTGCTGGCGTCGTCGACGATACGGGGAATCAGTACTTGGCCATTGCGTACGCTATACTCCGAGTTGACGCCCTGGTTCTCGTCCAAGTTGTGAAAGCTGCTGGAGAACACTCGAGAAATAGCGTCGATGTCGGAGCTCGTATCCGTCTTGGAGGCCTCCAAGTCCAAGGGCACAAACTTGAGCGCGTGCTTCTCAGATCTCACCGTCCGCGACAGCCCCGTGATAAGGTTGGCCTCCGGCACAGCACCTTCGACAGAGCCACCTCGTGCTACCCAGAAAACTCCCTTGGCAGCGGCGACAGCGGTGCGCACGGCGTCAAAGTCGGCTGCCGGCATGGTGGCCAACCGGGGTGACTGGAGCTCGGAGAGAAACACGACGAGAGCACCGTCAAGGTTGTTGGCATTGGCCAGCAGCGACAACGGCACGCGAGTCACAGGACCAGAGACCGACGACATGGCCTCGATGGAGTGAACGACGCCATCGACAGTGGTCTTGCAGTTATCATCGGCCGGTGGCACAACAATCACCTGCGGCACATGGCTGGTGGCAGGCTCAACGGCCGTCGCCGTCAGCGAGCTGTAGATACGGTCGCCCTCGTCGCGGTAGTCGGGCGCGTTCATGTGCAGGCCTGAGAAGCCGGTGTCGCGCAGGACGGCATCCCACTCGACCGCTGATAGCGACGGCCCATCAACACGGCCCTCATCAGCGCCGAGCCACCAGCCCGGAAGGTTGCCGAGAGTCAGGGTCATGCGCAGTGTGCGAGCCGTGATCTCCATGAGGACGAGGGTGCCACCGGGCTTGAGCAGACGTCTCACATGACTCAGAGTCTCGCGGATGTGTCGAGTCGCGTGCAGCACGTTGGCGGCGACGATGAGGTCATAGGTGCCCTCGTCTGCTCCAAAACCCTGGTCGGCTGGCGGCTGCCCTACGTCGAGCTTGCGGAAGCGCAGCAGACCGGCCCAGTCGGCAAAAGCGGTGCGGGCCTTTTCAAAGAAGCCGCTCGAGATGTCGGTGAAGTCGTAACTCGTGTAGCGAGGATACCCGGGACCTCTCTGCCCTTCCTGTCGATTTCCTCCTCCAATGGTCTCGAGAATCGGCAGTGTGGCTCCGCCGGTGCCGGCACCGATCTCGAGCACCTTGAGTGTTGGGTTCTTGTAGGCCAGCTTGTCAATGTAGGCCGTCATGTGGTCGTAGCAGCGGTCGATTCCCATGCTGTCGCGGTACATGCTGTACAACAAATCATCGGCGAGCATCAGCTCCAGCGGCTCGACCTCACCACGAAGCAGTTGGGGAAGCCGCTCACCCATGCGGCAGACGATGCGGCCCTCGACACAGGCCTCCCGGATGCCGTCCACAGTCGCCATTTGGTCTTCCTTGGTCACCGTCAGCCAGTGCGGCCTAAAGTTGGTGATCTTGTCCCTCTTTGTGTTCTCGACTGTGGCCACCTGCTCCTTCATCCAGTCGTAGAACCGCCGCCAGTGCCCCGTCAGACTCGTCACGTCGTCGACCGACAACTGCTGCAGCGCGTCCCTCATGTAGTAAAATGACACCTCGTCGAGGGCCAGAATGCGTGATGTGAGTGGTAGGCCACGCCAACCCTCAGCACGCGCGCAAATACCCCGTCAGCCTGCAGCTTTGTCGCCAAGTCATTGACGGCCTCGGCGTCGCCAGATACCGTGACACTGCCCGGACTGTTGACGCAGGCGACTCCAATCTTGCCCTTTGGATCCACAATGGCCGCAATTCTTGCTTCCGTCTCCTCTCGGCCAAGCCCCACTGCCAGCATGACACCTGCGCGGCCACAGCGCGCCGGCACCGCGCCGGCACCGTCGCCGACACCAGTCCGCGGTAGTACGCAACCCGTACGGCAGATGCAAAGTCCAGAGCCCCTGCCGCATACGCCGCCGCGATCTCACCGCTGCTGTGGCCCACTACGGCCGACGGCACCACCCCCCACGACGCCAACGTGTCCACGAGGGCCACCTGCAGTGCCGTGCACAGAGGCTGTGCCAGGAACGGCTGGTCCACGCGCGTAGCTTTCTCGTCCCGCAGAAGCTCTTCTACCAGGGACCACGTCGCACCGAGAGACCGCATCTGCGCATCGGCCGCCTCCAGTCGCTGCCGGAACACGGCGTTCGTCGCCACCAGAGCCCGTCCCGTCCCATGGCAAACCACTGGGCGCCCTGGCCCGTGAACACAAAGCCCAGTCTGGGGGGTTTGTTAACGCGGGTGAACACGGGGCCTTTTTTGTCTTTTTTGTCGGCGTCATCAGTGACCGGATCCAAGACTGCTACCAAGTCATCCACCGTAGCCGCCTTGACTGCGAACCGGAGCGGCAGCCGTGAGCGTCGCTCTTCCAGTGTGTAGGCCAAGTCCTGCAGCGTGATCTCGGGGCCGTGGTCGGCTTGACGGCTGCGGATGTACGTCGCCAGTTGCGCAGTGTAGGCCTTGCCCGATGCCGCGTCGTTTGTGCTCAGCAGAAAAACCCGACTCTGCTGCGATGGCGGGCAGCGGCCGTTGAGCTTGCCAGCGAGAGAGCTGAGTCGGCGGAGGCCATTGATGCCATTGGCCCCATCTCCGTTGGTATTACTGATCCCATTGGTCCCGTTGATCTTGTGTGTACCGTTTACACCATTTGTTCCGTTGATTCCGTTGGTCTTGTGAACCTTGACACCAGTGGTCCCGTTCGTCAACCTACCTGGTCGGTAGTCCTGCAAAAAATGCTCGGCCTATTACGTCAGTACTGCTCTCCTTTTTCGTTCCCGCTGTCAGAGTCACTCCCATCGTCTACAATGACGTGGGCATTCGTTCCTCCATAACCAAACGAATTGACCGACGCCCGACGCAGACCTGGTCTGGGCCACTTCTGCAGCTGAAGTGGGATCTTGAGGATCCACTCCTCGAGCGGAATAGCGTCGTTGGCCTTCTGGAAATGCAAATTCGGTGGGATCAGGCCGGTCTCCAAAATGAACACTGCCTTGATAAGACCGGCCAGACCGCTAGCAGCCTCGAGATGGCCCACATTCGTCTTGATAGAGCCCACAACGACCGGATCAGATGCTGGCCGACCAGATCCAGAGCCGAGCACTGAGGCAATCGCACCAGCCTCAAGGGGATCACCAGCTCCTGTGCCTGTGCCGTGGGCCTCCACATAGCCCGTCTCGGCCGGATCGAGCCCAGCCTTGTCGTAAGCCGACCGTATAAGCGTCTCCTGAGCGGACCGACTGGGCAGAGTGATGCCGGCGGTCCGGCCATCCTGGTTGACAGCGGTCTGGCGGATGACAGCGCGGACAGGGTCGCCGTCTCGCAAGGTTGCGTCGAGAGGCTTCAAGACGACCGTGGCAACACCCTCGCCGCGGGCATAGCCGGATGCGCGCTGGCCATAGGTGTAGCAGCGGCCGTCTTCGGATAAGAAGCGGAGCAGGCTCATAGCGATCATAATATCGGGGCTGAGGATCATATTAGTACCGCCAACGAGGGCCATGCTGCTCTCGCCGGTACGCAGACTCTGGCAGGCGAGGTGCAGCGCCGATAGGCTGGCTGAGCAGGCGGTATCCAGAGTGATACTAGGGCCTTTCAGGTCGAAAAAGTACGAGATGCGGTTCGACAAGATCGCCTGGCCGTTACCCGTCGCTTGATATACAGGACCTGTCTCGGTGTCACGTGCGAGCATCTCCGAGTAGTCGCGGTTGAAAACGCCCACGTAAACAGACGTATCGCTACCGGCCACTTTTTCTATAGGGATACCAGCTAATAAATCCGCTATTAGTACTATTTGATACTTGCTATTTGATATTCGAAGAAACTTACCATTCTCTAAGGCTTCGTAAGCAGACTCCAGCTGTAGTCGCTGTTGTGGGTCGATAGCTTTGGCCTCATTAGGCGAGATATTAAAAAACGAGCAGTCAAACCGGCCAATATCTTCTTTAAGGAAGTAGCCTCCGCAAACATTAAGCTGTAGTTATCAGTGTATATTCATAAGATACAAGTCAAAACGATATATAAACACAACGTACAGCTCCATTACGGTCTGGGATCGGGTGGAAAAAGGCATCCGCGTTAAACTTGGCTTTAGGAATGGGCGACCAAGCGTCCTTGCCTGCGCAGAGCATGTCCCAAAGTTTTGACGCGTTGGTGGCATCGCCTGGAAACCGACACGACAGGCCCACGACCGCAATGGACATGTTGCTGGAGCTGTCGAAGCCGTCCGAGTCGGCGTATTCACCCATGTTGTTGCAGTGGTATTACTTGTTGAAAGAGCGATGGAGGAAAGTATGCCGTAGAAGCTGTTGCAGGCTATTGCTCTGTTGCTCGAGCTCTGTCCTTGTTGCGGAAGCCACGACTTACGTACTTGCCTCCACTTATACATGCTCGAGAGCACCTTCTCGCGGCCGTCTCCGTCCTTTCCATGAGAACCTACAAAAGCAAGCGTAAGATACGCGTTTGCACTCGAATCTGCACGCCGTTCACGGCCTCACCTGTGTATTTCCCATCGCTGGCTTCCTAGCTTAGCTCCCGCCAAGACCCGGAAGATCCACGCCCGCCGAGCAGCCTCCGCGCTGGACGGGTCCGTGGTTGGGGTGGGTTCTTCTAACGGTGATAGGCAATGGTTCGCCTAGGTCCCGATCCCCTAGGTTGTGACTGAATTAAATTTGGGGAGTGGAGAAACAAGGCCCCTCTCAGGCACTGGTAGCACTGCCCTGGCCTGCCCCGTCTCATTCGTGCAAGGAAGCGCCCGCGGCCAGCAAGAGGGCACACGATGGCCCTGTAAGGCGCAGTTGTGTCTGGCTGCACTAATAAGCTAATAAGGACCTGCGGGACCTGCAGTCTAGGCTGAATCGGGTCAACGTCTCAGACGTTTGCCATACCCAGCTCAATCAGGAGAAAGGGACCGGCGCTCCAGCAATGACAGGATCATTGCCATGTGTGAGCTGTGACATGTAAGCTGGCGGCTGGGGGCTGAGGGCTGAGGGCTGTGAGCTGTATGGGCTGCTCTGGCATTTCTTAGTGCAGTTGTAATATAAAAAAGACACATTAGTTTCCGTCTCCTTTTCCGAGACACAATTGCAATTCAGGCCAACCCAGCCGTCTTCTACGGTTGTCTTGTCTTGTCTTTCTCTCTTTTTACCCACTTCTGTTGTTCGTTTGACCTCCGACGCCGGCCGAGCTCAGGGTTTGCAAAGTTTCTTACCCTGCCGCTGCTGCGGCTTCGCCGGCAGACCATGCGGCGCATCTGTGGGCAGCTCAACCCCGGCCACCGCTCCGCCTGCGATCGCTGCCATGCCAAGAAGCTCAAGTGCTCTCGGCTCGGAGACGACTCCAGCTGCAGCAATTGCCAAAAGGCTGGGTTCCTGTGCATCTACAGCCCGCCACTGGAAGGCGGTCGGCCGAGGAAGCGCAAGCAGGAGCACCAGGACAACCAGAAGCCCCAGGACAACAGCACTGCAGGTCCGACTTCCACGCTTCCCGGGAGCCGTAGCGAGCCTAGCCAGAGGACGGCCAGTGTGAGCCTGCAAGCAGCAGCAGAAACAGCAGCAGCAGAAACAGCAGCAGCACAACCACGCCGAGCACAACAGCAACAGACATCGACCGCCTCCTGGACCGACTGGCCGGCCTACAGCAGCAGCTCATGTCGGCAAAGGCGGCCTTGTCGCCGGTGGTGTCGCCCCACAGCGAGGGCCACGCCTCCCAAAGTCACCACCACGGCACCACGGCAGGTACCATCCGCTTCTCTGGCCTCGAGGCCATGGAGCCGGCGCTGGGTCTCGCGCACGCGATCCTCGACAGCATCATCGGGGCAGGCAGTCTTTTGCGGCGGGGGAGTGGTCACGGTGGTCACGGTGGTCACGGTGGTCACAGTAACCTCAGCGGTGGGTCCGGCCACGAGGCCAAGACCATGCTGGCGGTGGCAATGCCGGCCATGCTGGCTCTGGATCTGTACCGAGACGCCATCCAGCTGGTGACGAGCGAGATGCAGCAGCAGACCGTAAAGGGTTCGCTGCCCGACCTCAAGGCCTTTCTCGCGCTGGCCACGCTGCAGTACTACCTTGTGCGTATGGAGCAGGTGGCGGCCCCGGGAGAAACGCCCTTGTCGGCCGTGTCGCCGCTGTCACCGCTGTCCCAGGGCGGCGAGGGGGGGGCTGAGAGCGAGGGATCGTTTTTCATTGTGCTGTCGGTGCAGCAGCTGGGGTTGACGGTGCGGCACCTGGGGCGACTGGCGGCGCAGGCGATGGAGCGAGTGCTGCACAGACGGGCGGGCGAGTCACGAGAGTCGAGAGAGTCTAGAGAGACGAGAGAGGCGAGAGAGGCGAGAGACTCCGTTGGGACAGCACTATGAAGTGACGATAATGAGATAGCTGAACGACAGTCCTTCCAGTGCATATAATTCGTCCTTCCAGCATCCCCACAGCGTGTATGCTTTTTCATTGCCATGCTTTCTCCATTTCCATCCATGGTGAGTTGGAGTTGGTGGAAGAAGAAGAAGCAGTGGTGAAACAAGGAGAAACTACCTGCTTGAAGAGCAGACGTGTATATAAGACAAAGGCTTTGCCAGAAGGAAAGGGGAGTTTTTCTTGCGGGATATCGATGGTTTTCAATCTGCTCTTACAACGCTGTTTTTCAATGCTTTTCGTTATATTCCAAATAAAAAGGCCGCTTGGCGGCTCTCTGTCGTTACACCCTTTCTGACCAGTACTTCCAGAAACTCTTATTAGCAAGCCCCCTCTCTCCTTTCGGCCGGTACACCAGTGCTGAGAGGGAGGGGGGCCAGTTAATTGCCCTATGAAAAGAGTCCCACAAAGACTCGCCTGTGAGTTGGGGGTGCCATTAGTTGGGTTGTTTTTTTGGTTGCTGTCCCCGGTCCGCTTTCAATGGCCTCCATCCAGGGACCTAACCCGAGCAGATCGTGCAAGTGGTAGGACGTAAGGGGCGTATTCGGGTTGGTGAGGTAGCGGGACACATCTGCATACGATCCCGGCCAGGCGCGGACGTGATTCATCACCAGAGACGCCGGCTGGGCGCGCTAAGAAACCGGAAGACGTCCATCTTTGGCCCCAGGGTCAGCCCTGCGAGCCTACACTCTTTCAGACGACTCGGTGGCTGGTCGTCGTTCCCTTGTGGGTGACCTCTCTGTTTGTTTGTCTCCGTCTCTTTCTCTGTATCTGTCGGTGGTATCAATGTGGGAACAGCCATTTCGGTAGATAAACGATAGCTCAGCAGGCCGACGGTCTCGGGCTGAGGCAGGCCGGCCATGAAAGGCAGCATTCCCTCAAACAGCAGGTCAGTGCACATCCGGCGGCACAGATCGGTCAGCAGCTCGTGGGAGGGCTGTCTCGGCGTATGCCTGATGGTGCCGTCTCTGCTAGCCCACTCGTTTTCAGTATCATAGGCGGACGGACGGCCCGCCATGGAATATGAGTAGCGCGGTGATGACACGCTGATCCGGAGCATCTTGGGCCGTCTAAAGACGGTCGTCCAGGGGTACGGCAAAGATAGCAAGCCTGCGAGGTTGGAAGGGAAGATGTCGCCACTGCAAGGGACCGTGACCAGAAATAGCTTGCTCGTCAGACAGCAGGTGACTTGTCCGCGGAAGACGTCCAACTCGCCGTCGACTGAGAGCCCGGATGCCTTCAGGGCCGCCATGGCCATGCGGAACATGCACTCGGCCCTCGTTCCAGACGCGCAGTCGAGGTCTTAAGAGCATACTCGAACGGGCCGATGCATTGTGTAACAGAAATTAGTCTGTCTTTGCATCGCTGTCGCCGGCCAGGGTCAATGTGCTGTCGTTGTTGCAGACAGCCACGCGCAGCCGCGGGACAACCAGAGAATGGGAATGTCGCCGAATGTTGCCAAAGGCTTCGGTCAAGAGACGCGCGTGCTCCTCCTTGACAGCGCGGCGAAGGGCTGCTTCAGTCTTCTTGTTCTCTAGGCTGTTCCCGTTCTCTGGTTTGCGGTAGCCCCAGGACACGGGTGCAGTCCTACTGCTGAAAGACCAGACCTCCCCGTCCAGAGACAGCAGCCAGCGTCTGCAGAGTGCTCGTCTCGGGTCGCACCTTGACTTTTATTTTATTAAAAACACGTTTGATAATCAAAGCCATTATAAAAACGTTCTAACGTTTAAAATATACCAGCTTGTTATGACCGAGGGTACGATCCGAGGCATTCATGCTAGCAGAGGGGTTAAGGCTTAACTGTTACTGTGCAATGCGCTTAGTTACAAGTCGGGTAGATTATTCCGATAAATACTTAAATTAATTGATAAATCTTTACATTTAACGAAACCTGGTTTTATCTTTTTTTTCGTACGTTTTTTCATTTCATTAATATGTTTAACTTTTTAAATAAATACCTCGTTATTAAGTCGCTAGTTTTTCGTTAATAGTTTTAAGTTTAAAATAATAAGTTTTTAACTGTAAGAGCATCGCGAGCCTGCTCGAATACGTGCCTTGCGAGCAGCCTAAACACGTGCGAGCGACCTGCCCAAACACGTGCCACCTCTCAACGGGGCACGTAACGGCGCCGTTAGCGTAAGCCCGAAGCGAGGTGCGTTACGAAGCGCACGCACGGGCTTTTAAGGGTGGCGCGGAGCTAAAGCTTCGTACGCGGCTTAAAAGCGCCGCGCATAAGGCTTTTAAGAGCTTTCGATATAACGAAAGCTTTTTACCTTTTTTAAAAAAGGGAATAAGATTTAGTTATATAATCTACGAGATCTTACCTTTGTTAATAAAATACTTTTACTTTTTATAATCTTTTATTTAATTATAAATACTATTTTAACATTTTTAAATCTTTTATTTAAAGTTATTTAAAGGATTAAAAAAGATAATATCGAGTGTGAGATAATAAAAACGAGAGTAAACGATAATAACGGTTATTAGTAAAAACTTTTTATTAATAACGATTATATTTTTTAATATTAAAAAAAGAGTAGTTAAAGCGAGAATTAACTTAATAATAAAACGTTATTAATAATTACGTTAGTTTAAAAAGTCGTTAAAAACGATAAACTCGTTATAGTTTAAACTCGTTACGAGCTTAAATAAATAAAAGAGTAATTAATATTCGTTAAATAGATTTATAATATTAAAGCCGAGTTTTTATAAACTAAATAATAAACTTTATAACTTTAAACGATTTAAATATTAATAATAAAAAATAGTTTAAAGTTAATAAACGCGTATAATAAAACGCGAGCGAGTATTAAAGATTATTATAAATTAACTTTTTATAATATAATTTATTTATTAACGTTTAATTTAAAAGTTAATAAAAGTAAAAACTATAACGAAAATAATTATAATAACGAGATTAATATAAAAATCTTAATTTTTAATAAATTTATAAATAAGTTTATTTTTATATAATAAAATACGTAAGTTAAAGTAATAAAAAACGGGTTTAAGGTTATTTTATAACGTTTTTACGATTTAAAAAAACGCGTATTAATAGTTATATTTTAGTTTAATATTATTTTTTAAAACTAATAAAAGTAATATTTAATTAACTTAAGTTTAAAAAAGGAAATTTAATGAGTAAAGAAGTTATAAACTTATTTTAAAAAATGAATAATAATGTTTTTTTTTAAAAGCGAAGACTCGTCGTTAATCGTTTATTAATAATATTAAAAAGCGGTTTAAAACGAGAATTAAAGTTTAATCGAATTTTTTTTTTACTTTTAATCTTTTAAATTAAAAATAAAAGCTTTTTTTAAATATTATTAAAAGAAAACTTTTTATTTCGAGTTATAAAAAAACTTACGATAATTATTAACGGTTAGCTTTAACTATTAATTTATTAATTTTAACACTTTTATTACTCGTATAAAGAACTATTAAAAGTAGTACGTAAAGAAAAAAAAGTTGAAAAACGAAAAGCTGCGAAGTAACTTAAAAAAGAGATAGTAAAACACTTTTAAAAGCGCGAATAACCCGCGTTTTAAAAGCGGTTTAAAAGAGAAAAAAAAAAGAGAAGTTTAAAAAGAAAACGAATAAAAGGTTAAGTATTACGTGTTATAATTACGAAGAAAAAGAGTATATCGTATTAAAGTACACGAAGCCGAAAGTTAACCTTACGAAAGTTTAAAAGGTTAAAAGTATATCGAAGTTCGACGCCGAGTTAAAAAAGAAAGTAAAAAACGCGTAAACGCTTTTATTTAAAAGAGGCTTTATAGTGTTATCATTATTTAACTAAAGTGCCGCGATTTTTAGCGTTAAAGGGGGGGTGTAATAAGGTAAAGGGGGGGTGCGATAGGGGGACGATAAATAAGCTTAAAAGATATATATAATAAATAAAGGTATATATATAAATCAAAGTGCATTTTGAGTAAGTTTGTTTTTGTTTATATAGTAATTATTTCTTCTTACTGCGCTTCGCGCAGCTGTTTATCTAAACTACACTCAAATTCAGGGCTAATTTGATAGTCCTCGCAGTTACTAATAACATCCTCTAATAAAGCAGTCCGCTTACTATAAGCACGTGGTGTTAAGGTCGTTAACGGTTGAACGTCGTCGTACTCCCAACCTGTTTCTACTCCCGTCTTTGCTTTTACTCTCGTCCTTACCTCTGCTCCTGCCTCTGCTTCTACCTCTGCTTCTGCTCTCGTCTCTGCCTTTACTCCTATCTCTACTTTTGCTTTTGCTTTTGTTCTCGTTTTTGCTTTTACTCTTGCTTTTACTTCTGCTTTCGTTCTTACTTTTACTCTTGCCTTTACTTCTACTCCCGTCCTTACCTCTACTCCCGTCCTTACTTTTAATACTCTTACTCCTACCTCTGCTTCTACCGCTACTGCTGCTTTTGCTAGTTTGAGAGAGAGCTATATAGCAAAGCAGTCCGCCGATACCGATTAAAACTAAGCCTTCGTAAGCTCTCGAGCGTGTTCGAAATAAAAGCGGTCTCTACGTATACCGGTGAGGCCGGTGTTTTTTTAATAAGTGACGCTCTCTTTCGGCCGTCCTTTACCGCGTATCAGCTTTAACTCTCGAAGATGTCGAAAGCTCGTAATATTAATCTCTTCGTCTCTACGCTACCATTAATGCTTATTAATATCTTTAAACGAAAGTAATCTACCTTTAGTAACGTAACGATATATAATATATTAATAAGGTAGTCTTAACGTAAAAGGGTAAAAGTAAGAAGTTGTCGTTAATAACGCTTCTACTAAGTAATGCTATAAATTTACTTTTATAAAATTAATTACCCGCGGTATAACTAAGCTTAAAAGGTTTATAAAAAGCTTTTAATAATTAATAAATGAGTGTTTATTAAAAAGCTGTTTAACGGTTGTTTTAATAGCTTTATCTTAAAATACTTATTAACGTTTTAAATAAAAAAAAACTAAAGTTAAATCGCTTTTATTTATTTTTATATAAAACTTTAAATTAACGTAAGATAATTCGATAATAAAGTGTTAAAGTAGTACTTATAGTTAAATAGAGGATTATAAAAGGTAGAGGTATCTCATTAACGAAGATAAAATCTCGTAAATTATATAACTAAATCTTATCCCCTTTTTTTAAAAGGGGTAAAAAGCCCTCTTTATATTAAAAGCTCTTAAAAGCTCTATACGCAGCGCCCTTAAGCCGCGTACAAAGCCCTAACTCCGCGCTACCTTTAAAAGCCCGTGCGTGCGCTTTGTAACGCACCTCGCTTCGAACTTACGCTAACGACGCCGTCACGTGCCCCGTTGAAAGGTAACACGTGTTTAAGCAGGTTGTCCGCGCGTGCTTAAGCTGCTCGCAGAGCACGCATCCGAGCAGGCTCGCGATGCTTTTATAACTATCCTCCCTCTCGTAGAGCTCGTCTTCGAGCGTGCGGTTACGCTCGTTAGTAATAAACTCTTACGTTCGAAGCGTTTAACCGTATACGCGCTTAACGTTAACCCTTTTTCGTAGTATAAAAGCGGGTGTTACGGTGTGTAATATATTACGCACCTTCTTCGTAAACCCTCGATCGCTCCTTTCGTTTATAAAGTAAATAAAAGGTTAAGCGTTATTAAGTAAACGAGAAGAAAGTATAATTAAAGTTTTTTCGTCGCTTTTTTTATACTTTTTTTTCTTTTTTCTTTTTAACTTTATTACGCTTTAATAAAGTTTTAACGTCGTTATACCGAATTATCGTTTAATATAATTTTTATTTTTACGTTTTTAACTCACTCTTTATACGGTTTTTAATTAAACTTTAGTTTAATAGCTTTTTTTTCTTTAAGTTACGTTTTAACTTTAAGTTATTAACGTTTTACGTTTTTTAAGTTTTTTTTTTTTTTTAAATTATATATAAACTTCGAATTATTAACGTTTTATAATCTTTAGTTTTTTTTTTAAATCGCGTATTAGTTTTAAGCTTTTAACGTCTCGCTTCGTTTAACTTTCTTTTTAAGTAAATACTTCGTTATTAAATCGTTAATTCTTTATTAACGGTTTTAAGTTTAAAATATAATAAGTTTTTAATATAATAATGATTTTTCGTTAACTTTTATTTATCGTTTTAACGCTTCGTAATAAACGTTTAATAATTAGTTTTTTAACTCGTTAAACCGCGTTCGTTTTAGTTAAATAATGTTTATATTTTTTAACTTTTTTATAAATAATTCTTTTTTATATAAAAACTCTTTTTATAAAAGCGCGTTTTATATAAACAATGTTAATAAACGTAGTTAACGTATTAGTTTTTAATAAACTAACGTTATTACGCGGTTAAACCGCGGAGTAATAAGTTTTAATACGTTTATTTATCGCTTTTTAAACGCTTTACGCGATTGTTTGTTTACGTTTACTCTTTTAATAAATCTCGCTCGCGAAGCTCTTTATATTAAAAACACTTTATTTCGTAATTATAATACTTTTTTAACCCGTGGTTATAACGTTAATAACTCGCGAGTAGTGTTATATTCGCTTTTTAACTTTATTTTAATCTCGTTTACGAGCTTTTTTCGTTACGTTATTAAGGTAAAAGACGACGACGATAACGACGAAAACGATAATAATAATAATAACGATAATAACGATAATAATAACGAAGACTTTTAAAATCCCGCTTACGTCTCGCTTATCGTTAACGAAGACGATAACGCTTTAAATCGAGTTATTATCGCTTTTATTACGCTTTTCGTTTTTATATTTACGTTTATTAATAACGCTCGGTTAATAAACTTAAGTTTTAATAACTTAAAAATTTATTATTTTATTTACTATCGATACGTTTAACGCGCTTTTACCGTTTAATCGCTCCGTTTAAAGTTAGATTTAAAATACGAGTATAAGGTTAAAGCGTGTATTAAGTATATAAAGATATATAAAACTTATATAAGTATATATAATTAGCTTTTTTTCGCTCCACCGTTAACGCGTTATCAACTCTTTTATATAAGTTTTTAAACTAATTCGCGGTAATATAAATCGTACGATTAGGTTTTTACGCGCTTTTAATACGCTCCTCGCGCTTTTTTAAACCCACCTACTTAACGATATTAAGCTTAAAGCTTTTTCGCATACGTTAACCAACGCGGTTATATACTTCGTAACTCGCGTATTCTTTTTATTTATTTAACACTTATCGCGCTTTAAGCTATTTTAAGAAACTATCGTATATAACCTCGTAAGCTCTTCACTCGCCCCGCCGTCGAGTCGTTTTCGAGCTTTATTAACTCTTATCTAAAAGTAAGCCGACTACGCTACGTAAATAGCCCGCGCTCGCGTTTCGTAGGTTGTTATAATCGTTTATATTAAAGTTAAACATATATTAATACGTACTCTCTTTACGTTATCTCTTTTTATAACGGCGCTTCGTTAACGCTTCGCGCTAAGTTTTATCTTTAACCGTTAAAAATTAATAGTATAACTATTAATAAACTACGCGTTTTTAACTTTTAAAACGGCTTTAAGCCGCTTTTATAATCACGCGTTAAACTATTAACGCTATTAACGCGTAAATAAATCTTTTAAATCTCGATATTTAAACACTAAGTTATCTTTTTTATTTACGTGCTTTTATTATACCGCTTTTAAGCTTTAATCGTTATAAAATGGTTTCCTTTATTTATTATTATCGCGCGCCCCTCGAGCCGCCCGCGCGCCCCTCGAGCCGCCCTCGCGCCGCTTTAATACGTTTAAAATCTTTATAATTTTTTAACTTACTATTAATATACCGCCGCGATCCCGCTTACGAGCCGCTTTACCCTTAAGAATAATTTATTTTATTTTCCGCTTTTTCTTTATTACTTTTTAAGCTTAAAACCTTATAACTAGTTCTTATACGTGCTTTATATCGTCTTTTAACACTTATTAGTTATACTTTATAAACTACCCCGTTTATTAAACGAAGAAAAAACGCTTTTCGTTCTTTATACGAGTATCTTACACCTTTTTTACTTTTTATTCGTTTAGTTTTTCTTTTAATAATAAAGTTTAAAACGTCGACTACGTTTTATAGTTTTCTTTTTAAAGCTTTAATAAGGTTATTAAAAACACGTTATAAAGTCGGTTATATTAATCGAAGAGTGTTATACGGTATGTTTATAAACCGACTTTAGTTAAAACTATAAATAAACTAACGAAGTAAAAACTTATTTTTTTATAAAGCATTTTTAACTTAAGGTTTCGTATTAATAACTATATTAAATCTTTTACGTAATACTTTTAAAGTTAATAATAACGATTATAATACTTCGTTTAAACTTTTTATACTTTTTTTTAATATTTTATTATAAAAGCTCGTACTTTATTTAACTTTTTTAATCTCGTTATAACTATAAACACCCTTTCTTTAATAAAGTCGTTTTTAATTTATATATATATTTTTAAATAATATTTTATAAAAAAATAAAATAACGTATTATTAGTTATAACGTTAACCGCGTTATTATATACGTACTTTACCGTTAATAAAAGCTTAACTTAGTTTATTTAAAACTCGTTTATAAATGCGCGTAAATAGTGTTTTAACGTTTAATTTATTCTCTCGGTTTAATTATCGGTTTACGAGTGAAACGTTATAAAAAAGCGTTTTTTAATTAAAAGCTTTACGTAAAGCGTTGTTTAATACGTATTAATAAAGACGCTTCCTCGGTTTAAAATAATATTGTATAATATATTAAATTTTATTTCGATTTTTATATATAAAACCTTTATTAACTAGTTTAACGTTATCGTCGTTTTTATAAAAAAAAACTTTATTATCTTTATAAACCTATTTACGATTATTAAAATCGTATTTACGTTTTATTCTTTATAATAGATTTTTAATAGTCTCGTTACGAAATTTATAAAGATTTTTTATTACGATTTTCGTAAAATAAAGAGTGTTTATAATTAATTATACGGCTTATATTACGGTACTACTCTTCGTATATACGTTAAATAACTATTAACGTACTCGTAAATATATATATTTATATACTTTTAAAAGAATTTTCTTTTTACTAACTCTTTTATACGGGTCTTTTTAAAGTATTTCGTTAAAGGGTTATCGTAATATATTTAAAAAATCTCCCTTTTTACTACTTCTTTTTTTAAAACGTAAATACGATTCTTAAATCATAGCAATCCCTTTAACCTCACGCTTTAGTATTTAAAAGTAGTCGTAATCGTCTCGATTTAAGCTTTTAACTATTAGGTTTTCTCGTTATTTACTTATAAAGCTTAAAGTAACTCTATTAATAACGTGTTTACATTCAATGTTAACGGATTCTCCTTTCTTAACACAGCTTAGTATAGTTTTAAAAAGACTAATTGTTTTAAAAAAGAATAAAGCCGCCGTCGTAACTTTAACGATAACCCGCTTTAAGGTTATTACTAAAGGGTATTTGAATAGTAAGCTTAAATTTATTAAATCTAAACGAAGGGGTTTTCGTGCTCTTTACTCGCTTAAAGTATTACCTTTACGTAGTTAATATAAGCCGTTTTAAACGATGGTTTTTTTTAAGTCGTAACCGCTTTAATCTTAACGCGATTAAAATAAATATACGAAACTAATATTTATTTCACAAACACTAACCGCGATTCGAAGTCGAAAAGTAGTTTTAATTCTTTTTTTTCATTTGGTTTTTCTTAATAGTTCGGTCTTCGAAAGAAGCTATCGACGGGATTGGTTTTTTTAACTTAATATTTAATTTTAAAATTAAAAGAAGTAAAATATATATATTATTTAACCTGTTTTTCGTTTAACTTCTTTTATTATATAAATATACGTAAGTTAGTATAGTTTAATAAAACCTCGATCTTATATTAACTACTCTTTAAGTATTAACGCTAATACTTAAAGGAATTTATAATCGTTATTATCTTTTAATTAAAAGTGTTATACCGTAACTCTAACTCGTTTTATTTTCGAAACTAAAATATAATAAAGTGTTAACGACCCTCGTCGTTTAATTAAAATAAAATCCCCGCTTTTACGAATTTTAACGTATTAATCTTAAACCGTAAACGGCGCGTTAAATCGAAGTGCTTTAATAAAAGAGCGCGAGTAAATTCCTTTCGTAGTTAATAAAATACTTATATTATTCTCTCGTTAAAGCGCACTCGCTCGAGCTTCTTCTCGTTTTTCATCCCTTTTAAAAGTTTATTTAACGGGGTTATAATTTTAAAGTACTTTTAAATAAAACGTTAATAAAAGTTGTAAAATCTTAAAAACACTTAAATCTTTTAATACGTTTTAAACAACTTTTAAATAACGATAACTTTTACTTAAGTTGAATTTATTTATACTTTAGTATTAAAAAAATAAACTTTAAAAACTCGACTTAGTTTTAGTAAAATTCGTATTCAACTAGGTTTATAAATAATTATACTTTTTATAGCTTTTTAAA
Organism: Raffaelea ambrosiae; assembly: GCA_002778195.1. NCBI lineage: Eukaryota > Fungi > Ascomycota > Sordariomycetes > Ophiostomatales > Ophiostomataceae > Raffaelea > Raffaelea ambrosiae. The sequence continues at coordinate 1,940,570 of PCDI01000005.1, read as the reverse complement.
CACGTTTTATACGTGTTTAATATACTCGTTTTAACTTTTAAAAAACACTAACACGTTATTTATATACGTAATATACGTTACGTTACTTAACTCGTAAAAAGCTATATAAACGTAGTGTTAAAACGTAGTTAACGTATTTATAAAGTTAAATAATAAAACTATATATTTATAGTATTCGTACCGCGTATAAAACGCCGTCTTTTATTCGTTTCTTTTTTTAATTCGAATTTAATAATAAATATTTTTAATATTAAGTTTAATAAAGTACTTAACGCTTAAAATCCGGTTTAAAATCTTTAAAATTAACGAAAAAGCGTAGTAGTTTTTAATCGTAACCTTATTAAAGCTTCAATAATTAACGTAAAGCTATAAAAAGCCGTTCTTTTTAAGTACGAAGAGGATAAATACTTTAGTTAAGCTTTTACTTAATTAAATTCGCTCGTTTTATAGATTTTCTTTAAAATACTTTCGTAACTCTTTTAACTCTCGTTTAAATAAAAGATAAATCGTTTTGTAAAAGGGTTACGCTTCGTTAATTAAATTAATTACGTAATTCGTTTTTTAAACGAGCGATAGTATAATCGCGCTCGTTTCGTTAAATACGAGAGTGAAGTTAATAAACTCTATTAATATACTATCGTAGGGCCGGCGTTTTAAAGTTGCTTCGTTTTTAAAAGAGTATTATTTAAACTTAATTTATTCGAAACGATTAAAGAGTATAAGAATTACGTATACGATTATAGTATTTTTAGTTTTTTTAACGAACTTATAAAGTGTATTAATTATAAGCTTATTAAAGTGATAATTAAAACACTACTAACTGCTTTTAATTATATCGATAGTTAAATTTTTTAAAGTCGTTACTTTTAAAAGGATGAGGCTTTTACTCGCCGCTTTTATTCGCGGAATACTTACGTAAAGTCGTATAAACTCTTTAGTCCGGCTTTAATAGTTGGTAAGCTTTAATAGTACTTTTTATAACGTCGTTAACGTAACGATTGAGCCGTTCGTTATTTTTAAACGCGGGGCTTAACTTTTCTTCTTTTAGAGTTTAACTCGCGTGGTAAACTTTAATAAAACGATATTAACCTTTGTTTTCGTATTAAAGTTAATAATAGTTTAATATTCTCGGTCGGTTTTTACCACAGTTGGGTTATATAATTGTACGTTAATCTTTGCTTCGATAAGCGCTTTTTTTTTCAGCTAAATAAAAGCGCTTACGCGTTTTTTATTTTCTTTTTCGACTTAACGTTGAGTTTTAATATATCTTTAACCTTTTAAACCTTCGTAAGGTTAGTTTTCAACTTCGTGTATTTTAATACGATATACCTTTTCTTTTCGTAGTTATAATACGTAATACTCGACTTTTTATTTATTTTTTTTTTAAGCTTCTTCTCTTTTTTCTCCTTTAAGCCGCTTTTAAAGCGCGGGTTACTCGCGCTTTCAAAAGTGTTTTACTATCTCTTTTTTAAATCACTTTGTAGCTTTTTATTCTTCGACTTTCTCTTTTTCGCGTACTATTTTTAGTAGTTTTTCGTACGAGTAATAAAAGTATTAAAATTAATAAATTAATAATCGAGGTTAACAACTAACGATTATTATAGGTTTTTTTATAATTTAAAATAAAAAATCTCTTTTTAATAATGTTTAAAAAAAGCTTTTATTTTTAACTTGAAGGATTAAAAGTAAAAAAGAAATTCGGTTAAGCTTTAATTCTCGTTTTAAACCGCTTTTCGATATTACTAATAAGTAATTAATAATAAGTCTTCGCTTTTAAAAGAAAGCGTTATCGTTTATTTTTTAAAGCAGGTTTAAAACCTCTTCACTCGTTAAATTTCCTCCTTCGAGCTTAAGTTAACTAAGTATTACTTTTATTAGTTTTAAAGAGTGGTGTTAAGTTAGAATAAAGCTATTAATACGCGTTTTTTAAAGTTACGAAAACGCTACGAAGCGACTTTGAAAACGTCTTTCACCGCCTTTACTCACGTATTTTATTATATAAAAGTAAACTTATTTATAAAATTATTAAAAAACGAAATCTTTACGTCGACTTCGTCGTCGTAATTATCGTCGTTATAGTCCTCGCTCTCGCTAACCCTCGAACTAAGCGTTAATAAGTGAATCACACTACGAGGAGTCGGCTCGTAATAGTCTTTAATATTCGCTCGCGTTTCGTTATACGCGCTCGTTAACCCCGAAACATTTTCCGCTACTAGTGTTTAAGCCGCTTGAAGTTATAAGGTTTATTACTTAATTCGTAAAAGCTCGGCTTTAATATCACGAATTTATTTAACGAGTATTAATCGCTCTTTTATTTATTTAAGCTCGCGGCGGGTTTAAGCCGCGACGAGTTCGTCGTTTTTAACGGCTTTTTAAACCGGCGTGTTTACGAGTAGCGTTTCGTTATTAGGTTAATCGTTTATTTTGGTCGTTTTTTTTTAATATTAAAGAGTATAATCGTTATTAATAAAAGGTTTTTATTAACGGCCGTTATCGCCGTTTACTCTCGCTTTTATTATTTCGTACTCGGTGTTATCTTTTTTAATCTTTTAAATAACTTTGGGTAAAAGATTTAGAAATGTTAGAGTGGTACTTGTAGTTAAATAGAGGATTACGAAAGATAAGGTATTTTATTAACGAAGGTAAGATTTTTTAAATTATATAACTAAATCTTATCCCTTTTTTTCGAAAGAGTAAGAAGCCCTCGTTATATCGAGGGCTTTTAAGGGGTTTTATGCGTAGCGCTCTTAAGCCGCGTACGAAGCTTTAGCTCCGCGCTACGCTTAGGGGTTCGTGAGTGCGCTTCGTAGCGCACTTTCTTTTAAACTTACGCTGGCTACACGGTTACGTGCTTTATTAAGGGTAGCACGTGTTTAAGTAGGTTGTTCGCACGTGTTTAACTTGTTCATAAAGTACGCACCTGCTCGTAGGGCACGTATTCGAGTAGGCTCGCGATATCTTTACATTTATTTAATTAAAAAAAAAAACGTTTGTTAAAGTAAAGATCGGCGTACGACTATATAGCTTAACCGTGGTGAAAACCGATTAAAAACATTAAACTATCGTTAACCTCGATACGAGAGTAAAGGTTAATATCGTTTCGTTAAAGTTCGTTACGCGAGTTAAACTTAAAAAAAAGAAAAGCTAAGCTTTACGTTTAAAAATAATAAACGGTTTAATCGTTACGCTAACGACGTTATAAAAAGTGTCGTTAAAGCTTATCGATTATCAGGGTTAAACTAAAGAGTTTATACGGCTTTACGTAAATATCCCGTAAACGAAAGCGGCGAGTAAAAGCTTTATTCTTTTAAAAGTTACGACTTTAAAGGATTTAACTATTAATATAATTAAAGGTAGTTAGTAATGTTTTAATCATCGTTTAAACGAGCTTACGATTAATACACTTCGTAAGTTCGTTAAAAAAACTAAAAATGTTATAATCGTATACGTAATACTTATACTTTTTAATCGCTTTAAATAAATTAAGCTTAAGTAATACTCTTTTAAAAACGAAACAACCTCGAAGCGCCGGCTTTACGATAACGTATTAACGAAGTTTATTAATTTTACTCTCGTATTTAACGAAACGAGCGCGGCTATGTTATCGCTCGCTTAAAAAACGAATTACGTAATCGATTTAATTAACGAAGCGTAGCTTTTTTACGAAACGATTTATTTTTTATTTAAACGAGAGTTAAAAGAGTTATAAAAGTATTTTAAAAAAAACTTATAAAACGAGCGAATTTAATTAAGTAAAAGTTTAATTGAAATACTTATCTTTTTCGTACTTAAAAAAGACGGCTTTTTACGGCTTTACGTTAATTATTAAAGCTTTAATAAAGTTACGATTAAAAACCGTTACGCTTTTTCGTTAATCTTAAAGATTTTAAACCGGATTTTAAGCGTTAAATACTTTATTAAACTTAATAGTAAAGACGTTTATTATCGAATTTAAATTAAAGAAAAAAACGAGTAAAAAACGGCGTTTTACACGCGGTATAAACACTACGAGTATATAGTTTTATTATTTAACTTTATAAATACGTTAATTACGTTTTAACACTACGTTTATACGGCTTTTCGCGGGTTAATTAACGTAACGTATATTACGTATATAAATAACGTGTTAGTATTTTTAAAAAGTTAAAACGAGTATACTAAACACGTACGAAACGTATTTAAAAAGTTATAAAAAGTATAATTATTTATAAACTTAATTAAATACGAATTTTATTAAAACTAAGTCGAGTTTTTAAAGTTTATCCTCTTTAACACCGAGGTATAAATAAATTTAACTCGAGTAAAAGCTATCGCTACTTAAAAGTTGCTTAAAATATATTAAAAGATTTAAGTGTTTTTAAGATTTTATAACTTTTATTAACGTTTTATTTAAAAGTACTTTAAAATCACAACCTCGTTAAATAAACTTTTAAAAGGGATAAAAAATAAAAAAAAACTCAAGCGAGTGCGCTTCGATAAAAGGGCGATATAAACATTTTACTAATTATAAAAAGAATTTACTCACGCTTTTTTATTAAAGCACTTTAACTTAACGCGCTACTTATAGTTTAAAACTAATACGTTAAAATTCGTAAAAGCGGGGATTTTATTTTAACTAAACGACGAAGGTTATTAATACTTTATCGTATTTTAGTTTTAAAAGTAAAACGAGTTAAAGTTATAATATAACACTTTTAATTAAAAGATAATAATAATTATAAATTCTTTTAAGTATTAACGTTAGTATTTAAAGAGTAGTTAATATAAGATCGAAGTTTTATTAAACTATATTAACTTACGTATATTTATATAATAAAAGAAGTTAAACGAGAAGCAGGTTAAATAGTATATATATTTCACTTTTTTTAATTTTAAAATTAAACATTGGGTTAAAAAACCCAATTCCGCTAATAACTCCTTTTAAAACCCGAATTATTAAAAAAAACCAAATGAAGAGAAAGAGTTAAAGCTACTTTCCAACCTCGAATCGCGGCTGGTGTTCGCGAAATAAGTGTTAGTTTTATATACTTATTTTAATCGCGTTAAAATTAAAGCGGTTACGGCTTAAAGAGAGTTATCGTTTAAAGCGGCTTATATTAACTATATAAAGGTAACACTTTAAGCGAGTAAAAAGTACGAAAACCCCTTCGTTTAAATTTAATAAATTTAAACTTATTATTTAAATACTCTTTAATAATAACCTCGAAGCGGGCTATCGTTAAAGCTACGATAATAACTTTATCCTTCTTTTAAATAACTGGTTTTTTTAAGGTTATGTTAAGTTGTATTAAAAAAGGAGAATCCGTTAACATTAAATGTAAACACGTTATTAATAAAGTTATTTTAAGCTTTATAAATAAATGATAAAAAGACTTAATAGTTAAAAGCTTAAATCGAAACGATTACGACTACTTTTAAATATTAAAGCGTAGGGTTAAAAGGATTACTATAATTTAAAAATTATATTTACGTTTTAAAAAAAAAAGTGATAAAAAAGAAGATCTTTTAAATATACTATAATAACTTTTAAACGGAATATTTTAAAAAAACTCGTATAAAAGAGTTAGTAAAAAGAAAATTCTTTTAAAACTATATAAATGTATATATTTATAAGTATAGTAATAACTACTTAACGTATATACGAAGAGTAATATTATAGTATAAGCCGTACGACTAGTTATAAACACTTTTTATTTTACGAAAACCATAGTAAGAAATCTTTATAAATTTCGTAACGAGATTATTAAAAATTTACTATAAAGAGTAAAACGTAAATACGATTTTAATAATCGTAAATAAGCTTATAAAAATAATAAAGTTTTTTTTTATAAAAACGATAATAACGTTAAACTAGTTAATAAAGGTTTTATATATAAAAATCGAGATAAGATTCGATATATTATATAATATTATCTCGAATTAAAAAAGCGTTTTTATTAATATATATTAAATAACGCTTTACTTAAAGCTCTTAATTAAAAAACGCTTTTCTATAACGTTTTACTCGTAAACCGATAGTTAAACCGAGAAAATAAATTAAACGTTAAAACACCATTTACGCGCATTTATAAGCGAGTCTTAAACGAACTAAGCGAAGCTTTTACTAACGGCGAAATATATATATAATAACGCGGTTAATATTATAATTAATAATACGCTATTTTATCTCTTTATAAAATATTACTTAAAGATATATATACGAATCGAAGACGACCTTATTAAAGAAAGGGTGTTCGTAGTCGTAACGAGATTAAAGAAGTTAAATAAAGTGCGAGCTTTTATAATAAAACATTAAAAAAAAGTATAAAAAGCTTAAACGAAGTATTATAATCGCCGCCATTAACCTTAAGAGTACTACGTAAGAAATCTAATGTAATTATTAATACGAAACCTTAAGTTAAAAGTACTTTATAAAAAGATAAGTCTTCGCTTCGTTAGTTCGTTTATAATCTTAATTAAAGTCGAATCGTAAATATACTATATAATACTCTTCGACTAATATAACCAACTTTATAACGTGTTTTTAATAACTTTATTAAAGCTTTAAAAAGGAAACCACGAAACGTAACCGACTTTTTAAACCTTATTATTAAAAAAAGAACTAAACGAATAAAAAGTAAAAAAGGTGTAAAATACTCGCGTAAAGAGCGGAGAGCGTTTCTTCCTCGTTCGATGGATAAAATAACTCGTAAAATATAACTAATAAGTGTTAAAAGACGATATAAAGCACGCGTAAAAACTAATTACAAGGTTTTAAGCTTAAAAAGTAATAAAGAAAAAGCGGAAAATAAAGTAAATTATCTTTAAAAGCGGAGCGGCTTATAAGCGGAACTACAACGGCTTATTAACTATAAGTTATAAAAATATAAAGACTTAACGCGTTAAAGTAGTACGAAAGCGGCTCGAGAAGCGCAGCGAAAATAATAAATAAAGGAAACCATTTTACGCGATTAAAGCTTAAAAGCGATATAATAAAAGCGCGCGAATAAGAAAGACGGCTTAGCGTTTAAACACCGGGATTTAAAAGGTTTATTTAAGCGTTAATAACGCTCGTAGCTTAACGCGCGGCTACGAAAGCAGCTCGAAGCCGCTTTAAGAGTTAAAAGCGCGTAACTTACTAATGGTTATATTATTAATCCTTAACGGTTAAAAATAAAACTTAACGCGAAGCGTTAACGGAGCGTCGTCGTAAGAAGAGATAGCGCGAAGAGAGTACGTATTAATATATGTTTAACTCTAATATAAGCGATTATAACGATTTACGAAACGCGAGCGCGGGTTACTTACGCGACGTAATCGGTCTACTTTTAAATAAGAGTTAGTAAAGCTTAAAAACGACTTAACGGCGGAGCGAGTGAGGAGTTTATAAGGTCGTATACGGTAGTCTTTTAAAACAACTTAAAGCGCGATAAGTGTTGAGTAAATAAAAGGAGTACGCGGGTTACGAAGTACGTAGCCGCGTCGGTTAACGTATATAAAAGAGCTTTAAGTTTAACGTCGTTGAGTAAGTGAGTTTAAAAAAGCGCGAGGAGCGTATTAAAAGCGCGTAAAAACCTAATTATACGATTTATATTATTACGAATTAACTTAAAAACTTATATAAAAGAGTTAATAACGCGTTAACGGTAGAGCGAAAAGATCTCAACTATATACACTTATATAAGTTTTATACATCTTCGTACACTTAGTACACGCTTTAATCTTACGCTCGTATTTTAAATTTAACTTTAAACGAAGCGATTAAATAATAAAAGCGCGTTAAACGCATTAATAATAAATAAAATAATAAATTTTTAAATTATCGAAACTTAAGTTTATTAATTAAACGCCGTTAATAAACGTAAACGTAAGAGCGAGGGGCGTAGTAAAAGCGACGACGGCTTAACTTAAAGCGTCGTCGTCTTCGTTAGCGGTAAACGAAACGTAAGCGGGATTTTAAAGGTCTTTGTTATTATTATCGTCGTTATTATTATCGTCGTTATTTTCGACTTTAATAACGCGATAAAAAGAACTCGTAAGCGAAACTAAAATAAGGTTAAAAAGCGGGTATAATACTACACGCGAGTTATTAACGTTACGACCGCCGGTTGAAGAAACATCGTAGTTTTAAAACAAGGTGTTTTTAATACGAGGAGCTCCGCGAGCGGGACTTACTAAAAGAGTAAACGTCGAAGAGCGATTACGCGAAGCGTTTAAAAAGCGACGAGTGAGCGTGTTAAGGCTAACCACTCAGCGGTTTAACCGCGTAACGACGTTAACTTGTTAAAAACTAATACGTTAACTGCGTTTACTAACGCTGCTCGTATAAAACGCGCTTTCGTAAAGAGAGTTTTTATAAAAAGGGGAATTATTTATAAAAGAGTTAAGAAGTACGAGTATTATTTAATTAAGACGAGTGTGATTTAAAGACTTAAAAGACTAGTCGTTAAGCGTTTATTAAAAAGCGTTAAAGCGTTAAACGGGGGTTGACGACGGGCCGTCGTTTTATTAAAACCTTGTTATTTTAGACTTAAAACCGTTAACGAGGATTTAACGACCCGATAACGAAACACTTACTTAAGAAAAAGAAGTTAAGTAACGTAAAACGTTAAGAACTCGAAGTTTATACGCGATTTAAAGAAAGAAAAGTTAAAAAACGCGAAACGTTAGTAATTCGAAGTTAAAACGTTAATTAAAAGAAAAAAAAAAGAAGAAATTAAAGAATATAAAACGTTAATAACTCAACGCTTATACGCGATTTAAAGAAAAAAAAAACTTAAAAAACGCGAGATATTAATAACTTAAAGTTAAAACGTAATTTAAAAAAAAAAGTTATAAAACTAATATTTAACGAAAAACCGTATAAAAAGCGAGTTAAAACCGAGGAGATAAAGACTATATTAAAGCAACGATTCAGTGTATTAACGTTAAAACTTTATTAAAGCTTAATACGGTTAAAAAAAAAAGAAAAAAAAAAGAAAGAAGCGTAAAAAGGGCGACGAGGAAAACTCTACTTATGTTTTTCTTTTATTTACTTAATAACGCTTAGCCTTTTATTTACTTTATAAACGAAAGAAGCGATCGAGGGCTTACGAAAAAAGCGCGTAATATGTTACACGCCGTAACACTCGCTTTAATACTACGAAAGAGAGTTAGCGTTAAGTGTAAATACGGTTAAACGCTTCGAGCTTTTTAAAAGCTTATTATTAACGAGCGTAATCGTACGTTTAAAAACGAGCTCTACGAGAGGGGGGATAATTGTAAAAGTATTACGAGCTTACTCGAATACGTGCTTTACGAGCAGCTCGAACACGTGCGAGCGATCGGCTTAAACACGTGTTACCTTTTAACGGGGTACGTGATTACGTAGTTAGCGTAAGTTTAAAGCGAGGTGTATTATAAAGCGCACGTACGGGCCTTTAGGTGTGGCGCGGAGTTAGGGCTTTGTACGCGGCTTAAAAGCGTTACGTATAAGGCTTTTAAAAGCTTTTAATATAAAGGGGGCTTTTCACCTTTTAAAGAAAAAAAGGAATAAAATTTAATTATATAATTTACGAAATCTTACTTTCGTTAATAAAATACTTTTATTTTTCGTAATTTTTTACCTAACTATAAGTACTACCTTAATAGCTTTTAAACCGCGTACGAAGCTTTAACTCTACGTTACACTCAAAGGCTCGTGCGTACGCTTCGTAACGTACCTCGCTTCGTGATCGCGTTAACTATACAATTACGTACTTTATTAAAAAGCAGCACGTGTTTAAGCTAGTCGTTCACACGTGTTTAAGTTACTTATAAAGCACGTATTCAAGTAAGCTCGTAATGTTTTTATAATTATCCCTTTTTTCGTAAAGCTCGTCTTCGAGCGTACGGTTACACTCGTTAATAGTAAGCTTTTAAAGCGTACGAAGCGTTTAGTCGTATACGCGCTTAACGCTAACCCTCTTTCGTAGTGTTAAAGCGGGTGTTATAACGTATAACACATTATATACCTTCTTCGTAAGCCTTCGATCGCTTCTTCCGTTTATAAAGTAACTAAGAGGTTAAGCGTTATTAAATAAACGAAAAGAAAAACATACATAGAGTTTTTTCGTCGCTTTTTTTACGCTTTTTTCTTTTTTTTCTTTTTTAACTTTATTAAGCTTTAATAAAGTTTTAACGTCGTTATATTAAATTACCGTTTTAATATAGTTTTTATCTCTTCGTTTTTAACTCTTTTCTTTTTTAATTACGTTTTAACTTTAAGTCGTTAACGTTTTACGTTTTTTTGTTTTTTCTCTTTTTAAATCGCGTATAAGCTTCGAGTTATTAACGTTCTACTTTATTTAACTTTTTTTTTAAATAAATATTTCGTTATTAAGTCGTTAACTCTTCGTTAACGGTTTTAAATTTAAAATAATAAGTTTTTAATATAACGATAGTTCGTCGTCGACTTTCATACGTTACGTTAACTTTACGTAATAAACGCTTAATAATTAATCTTTTAACTCTTTAAACCGCCCTCGTTTTAATTAAATAGTTTTTATACTTTTTAACTCTTTTATAAATAATTCTCTTTCGTATAAAAACTCTTTTTACGAAGCCGCGTTTCGTACGAACAGCGTTAATAAGCGTAGTTAACGTATTAGTTTTTAATAAGCCGACGTCGTTACACGGTTTAACCGCGGAATAACTAACTTTAACACGTTTATTTATTATTTTTTAAACGTTTCGTATAATCGCTTTTTTACGTTAACTCTTTTAATAAGTTTTACGCGCGGTATTCTTTATATTAAAAACACACTTAAAGGATTTTTTTTTTACCACTTTTTCTTTTAAAATATAAATACGATTTTTAAACCGTAGTAATCCCTTTAACTTTACGCTTCAGTGTTTAAAAGTGATTATAATCGTTTCGATTTAAGCTTTTAACTATTAAGTCTTTTCGTCACTTATTTATAAAGCTTAAAGTAATTTTATTAATAACGTGTTTATATTTAATATTAACGGATTTTCTTTATTTAATATAGTTTAATACAACTTTAAAAAGACTAACTATTTAAAATAAAGATAAAACCGTCGTCGTAGCTTTAACGATAACCCGCTTCGAAGTTATTATTAAAAAGTATTTAAATAGCGAGCTTAAATTTATTAAATTTATTAAATTTAAATAAAGGGGTTTTCGTGTTTTTTACTCGTTTAAAGTATTACTTTTACGTAGTTAATATCGGCCGCTTTAAACGATAGCTTTTTTTAAGCCGTAACGGCTTTAATTTTAACGCGATTAAAATAAACATACGAAACTAATACTTGTTTTATAAATATTAACCGCGATTTAAGATTAAAAAACAGCTTTAACTCTTTTTCTTTATTTAGTTTTTAAAAAAAGCTATTAACGAAATTAATTGTTTTAACTTAATATTTAATTTTAAAATTAAAATATATATATTACTTAATTTATTTTTTATTTAACTTTTTTCGTTATATAAATACACATAAGTTAGTATAGTTTAATAAAACCTCGATTTTATATTGGTTACTCTTTAAGTATTAACGTTAATGTTTAAAAGAATTTATAATCGATATTATCTCTTTATTAAAAGTGTTATATTATAGCTTTAATTCGTTTTAGTTTTAAAATTAAAATATAATAAAGCATTAACCACTTTCATCGTTTAACTAAGATAAAATCCCCGCTTTTATAAATTTTAACGTATTAGATTTAAGCCGTAAAAAGCGCGTTAAGTTTAAGTGTTTTAATAACGAAGCGTAAATAAATTCTTTTTATAGTTAATAAAATACTTATATCGCTCTTTTATTAAAGCGTACTCACTCGGGCTTTTTTTTATTTTTCATCCTTTTTAAAAGTTTATTTAACGGGGTTGTGATTTTAAAGTACTTTTAAATAAAACGTTAATAAAAGTTATAAAACTTAAAAAATATTTAAATCCTTTAATACGTTTTAAATAACTTTTAAATAGTAATAGCTTTTATACGAGTTAAGTTTATTTATACGTTAATATTAAAAAAGATAAATCTTAAAAACTCGATTTAGTTTTAATAAAATTTATACTTAGTTAAGTTTATAAATAATTATATTTTTTATAACTTTTTAAATATATTTTAAATATATTTAATATATTCGTTTTAACTTTTAAAAAAACATTAATACGTTGTTTATATATATAATATACGTTACGTTAGTTAACTTTTAAAAAGCTATATAAACGTAAGATTAAAACGTAATTAACGCGTTTATAAAGTTAAATAATAAAACTATATATTTATAATATTTATATCGCGTATAAAACGCCGTTTTTTATTCGTTTCTTTCTTTAATTCGAATTTAATAATAAACGTTTTAAATATTAAACTTAATAAAGTACTTAACGCTTAAAATTCGATTTAAAATCTTTAAAATTAACGAAAAAACGTAACGGTTTTTAATCGTAACCTTATTAAAGCTTTAATAGTTAACGTAAAGCTATAAAAACCCGTTTTTTTAAATATAAAAAAGATAAAAGCTTTAACTAAGCTTTTATTAAATCGAATTCACTCGTTTCGTAAGTTTTGTTTTAAAATACTTTCGTAACTCTTTTAACTCTCGTTTAAATAAAAAATAAATCGTTTCGTAAAAAAGCTGTGCTTCGTTAACTAGGTTAATTACGTAATTAGTTTTTTTAAACGAGTAATAATATAACTACGCTCGTTTCGTTAAATATAAAAGTGAAATTAATAAACTTTATTAATAAACTATTATAAAGCCGGCGTTTTAAAGTTATTTTGTTTTTAAAAAGGTATTATTTAAACTTAATTTATTTAAAACGATTAAAGAGTATAAAAACTATATATACGATTATAACGTTTTTAATCTTTTTAACGAACTTTTAAAGTATATTAGTTATAAACTTATTTAAGCGGTAATTAAAACACTATTAACTACTTTTAATCGTGTTAATAGTTAAATCTTTTAAAGCTGTAACTTTTAAAAAAATAAAACTTTTACTCGTTACTTTTATTCGCGAAATAATTATATAAAGTTATATAAACTCTTTAATTCAGCTTTAATAATTAATAAGCTTTAATAATATATTTTATAACGTCGTTAACGTAGTAGTTAAGCCGTTCGTTATTTTTAAACGCGGAGTTTAACTTTTTTTTTTAAGCTTATACGACAAACTTAAACGAAACGATGTTAACCTTCGTTTTTATATTAAAATTAATAATAATTTAATATTTTCGATTAGTTTTTACTATGGTTGAGTTATATAGTCGTACGTTAACCTTTACTTTAATAAACGCTTTTTTCTTCGATTAAATAAAGAATACCCTATAGTGCTACCATTATTTAATTAAAGTGCCGCGATTTAAAGGGGGGGTTTTAATTAAAAACACCCCTTTATCTCACGTAATCGCCGACTCTTAAAAAATATTTTTAATAAATAAAAATATATACGATAAAAATAAGTATATATTAAGAATTAGTAATACTCGTGCCAAGGCCCCGCTTTTTTCGGGTTAAATTTTTTAAGCCCCTTCTAAAGTCAGTACCTACCACCAAATCGAACCAACCATCAAATCGGGCCAAGATCACGAAGTTCATAATCATTTAACTTCATCGACGTCTACGACACGCAAACATGAGCGTACACACACCAGAGTATAAAGCCCGATTAGCTCAAGCCGTACTATTCTTCCAAAAAAATCCTGGGTCGAAACTTCGTACTATTACACGACAATTCGGCGTTGCTCGCACAGTCCTCGCTCAACATTTATACAACCCATTCACCGATAAAAAGAGAGCTATTATTAACGTTAATCTTCTACCGGGTGAAGAGCGTGGTCTTTGTAATTATATTAATTAAAATCTATTACGCAACCTACCTCTCTTCTCCTACCACGTTAAAATCGCTGTTAACACTATTTTTAAAGATAAAACGAACTTACACGATTTTAACCCTCTTTAAATCGGTATTAATTAAACTTCTCGCTTTTTAAAACGATATAATTATAAAGTTATGTTATTAAAGGTATTTAATAAAAAGAGAAGGAATGCGGAGAACCTAAGTACCGTTTATAATTAGTTTAAAAAGTTTTAACGAATTATTTATTTTAAAAGAGTTAACTTAAAAGATATATAAAATATAAACGAGACTAACTTTTAAATTAATATTATAAAAGAATAAAATATAGTTATTAAACTAAAGACTATACTTAAATTCGGGTTATTTAAAAATAAAGAGTTAGTAATAATTATCGAAGTAATATTTATAAGCGGAGATTATATCCCAGCTTTTATTATTTTAAAAAGAGTAAATCACCTTATACGATAATATACTAATAAAGTAATTAATTTTAATATATTTATCGGAGTTAGCTTAACGGGGTATAGTAACGATAGCTTGTATTTAGAGTGGATTTAACACTTTAAACGCTGTTTAAAAAAGTATTAAACTGGTTTGAAAAGATTACTTCTTTTTAATAGTTTTAATATACACTATACGAAAGATTTTATTAAGTACTATAATAATCATAGTATATATCTCTTTCTTTTTTTATATATAATATATTAATAATTATAAAAAATTATTTTATTCGGCTTTTCATCGCACTTAACACACGTTATACAACCTCTTAATATTAATATCTTTCAACCGTTAAAGCATTACTACTTTTAAAAGACTGCTTTAATTATACGAGATAGTATTAACTCAGTTGTTAAAAAGGAGTTCTTTTTAACGCTTAATAAAGCTAAGAAACTAGCTTATAAAAAAAGCACTATCTTAAACGCTTTTTTAAAGTCTAAACTTATACTTATTAACGAAAACCTAGTACTAAGCAAGCTTCGTCTTAATAAACAAGCTACCTTAGTATAAAAGGTAAAAGCGTTTCATTCCTCTTTATTTAATACTCCCCAAACCTTACGTTAAATTAATAAATTAATTAAAAAAGTGAAGGCTAACGTCGTCGAAGGTAGAGACGAGATTGAATTATTAAAAAATATTAAACTTTTAACACGGGCAGCTTAGTAAAGGAGAGCGAAAGCAACTTAACTGAAAGTTAACTTAAAAAGACAAACGAAAGCAAAAACAAAACGCGATACTGCTTATTTAAAGAAACAAAGCCGCTTTTAAACTAAAGGAGTCTTACGATTTAAAGACGAAAGGTATATACGACGTTATACTTTATAAAACGACGTAAAAAAAAAAGAAAAAGTATTAAAGTGATACTTATAATCAAGTAAAGAATTACGAAAGGTAGAAGTATCTTATTAACGAAGGTAGAATTTCGTAAATTACACAACTAAATCTTATCCCCCTTTTTTCTAAAAGGGTGAGAGGCCCTCGTTATATCGAGGGCTCCTAAAAGGCTCTATACGTAGCGTCCTCAAACCGCGTACGAAGCCCTAACTTCGCGCCACGCTTAAAGGTCCGTGCGTGCGCTCCGTAACACACCTTCCTTTAAACTTACGCTAACTACATAATCACGTACCTTTTTAAAGGTAATACGTGCTTTAATAAATTGCTCACACGTGCTTAAGCTGCTCGTAAAACACGCATCCGAGTAAGCTCGCGATATCCTTATAATTATCCCCCCTTTCGTAAAGCTCGTCTTTAAGCGTGCGGTTACGCTCGTTAATAGTAAGCTCTTAAAGCGCTCGAAGCGTTTAGCCGTATACGCGCTTAACGCTAGCCCTTCTTCGTAGTGTTAGTACGGCCGTTATAGCGTGTATTACTTTACGCACCTTTTTCGTAAGTCTTCGATCGCTTTTTTCGTTTATAAAGTAAATAGAAGGTTAAGCGTTATTAAATAAATGAAAGGAAAACATAAGTAGAGTTTTCTTCGTCGTTTTTTTTACGCTTTTTTCTTTTTTTTTTCTTTCTTTTTCAACTTTATTACGTTTTAATAAAGTTTCGACGTCGTTATAACGTATTACCGCTTAATATAATCTTTATTTTTACGTTTTTAACTCGTTTTTTATACGGTTTTTAATCGAACTTTAATTTAATAAATTCTTTTTTTTAAATTATATTTTAACTTTGAGTTATTAACGTTTTACGTTTTTTAAGTTTTTTTTTTTTTTTTAAATTACGTATAAGCTTTAAATTATTAACGTTTTATAGTTTTTAATTTTTTTTTAAATTATATATTAGTTTTAAGCTTTTAACGTTTCGCTTTATTTAACTTTTTCTTTTTAAATAAATACTTCGTTATTAAGTCGTTAACTTTTTATTAACGGTTTTAAATTTAAAATATAATAGGTTTTTAATATAACGACGATTTTTCGTTAACTTTTATTCGTCGTTTTAACGCTTCGTAATAAATGTTTAATAGTTAATTTTTTAACTCGTTAAACCGCGCTCGTTTTAATTAAATAATGTTTATACTTTTTAACTCTTTTATAAATAATTCTTTTTTATATAAAAACTCTTTTTACGAAAGCGCGTTTTATACGAGTAACGTTAGTAAACGTAGTTAACGTGTTAGTTTTTAATAAACTAACGCTATTACGCGGTTAAACCGCGAAGTAATAAGCTTTAATACGTTTATTTATCGTTTTTTAAGCGTTTTATACGATCGTTCGTTTACGCTTACTCTTTTAATAAGTTCCGCTTGTAAGGCTCTTCGTATTAAAAACATTTTATTTCGTAATCGCGGTGTTTTTTCGACTCGTAATCGTAGCGTTAATAATTTACGAATAGTGTTATATTCGCTTTTTAACCTTACTTTAGTTTCGTTTACGAGCTTTTTTTATCGCGTTGTTAAAGTGAAAAACGACGATAATAACGACGAAAACGATAATAATAACGATAACGACGACGACGATAACGATAACGAAGACTTTTAAAATCCCGTTTACGTTTCGTTTATTATTAATAAAAATAATAACGCTTTAAGTTAAGTCGTTATTACTTTTATTACGTTTTTCGCTTTTACGTTTACGTTTATTAATAACGCTCGGTTAATAAACTTGGGTTTTAATAACTTAAAAATTCATTATTTTATTTATTATTAATGCGTTTAACGCGTTTTCATCGTTTAATTACTTCGTTTAAAGTTGGATTTAAAATACGAGCGTAAAGTTAAAGCGTGTATTAAATGTACGAAGATATATAAAACTTATATAAATGTATATAATTAACCTCTCTTCGCTTCGCCGTCGGCGCGTTATTAACTCTTTTATATAAGTTTTTAAGTTAATTCGTAATAATATAAACCGTACGATTAGGTTTTTACGCGCTTTTAATACGCTTCTCGCGCTCTCTCGAGCTTATTTACTTAACGACGTTAAGCTTAAAGCTCTTTCGCGTACGTTAATTAACGCGGTTACGTACTTCGTAACTCGCGTGTTTTTTTTATTCATTCAATATTTATCGCGCTTTAAGTTATTTTAAAAGACTATTATATACGATTTCGTAAGCTCTTTACTCGCTTCGTCGTTAAGTCGTTTTCAAGCTTTATTAACTCTTATTTAAAAGTGGGTTAACTACGTTACGTAAGTAGCCTACGCTCGTATTTTATAAATCGTTATAATCGCTTATACTAAAGTTAAATATATATTAATATATATTCTTTTTACGTTATTTCTTTTTATAATAACGCTTCGTTAACGCTTCGCGTTAAGTTTTGTTTTTAACCGTTGAGAATCAATAGTATAACCATTAATAAGCTACGCGCTTTTAGCTTTTAAAGCGGCTTTAAGCCGCTTTTATAACCGCGCGTTAAGCTATTAACGCTATTAACGCGTAAATAAATCTTTTAAATCCCGGTGTTTAAGCGCTAAGCTGTTTTCTTTATTCGCGCGCTTTTATCGTGCCGCTTTTAAGCTTTAGTCGTCGTAAAATGGTTTTTTTATTTATTATTTTCGTACGCTTTTTAAACCGCTCTTACGCCGCTTTAATACGTTTAAAATCTTTATGTTTTTTTAACTTATAGTTAATATACTGTCGTAGTTTTACTTACGAGCCGCTTTACTTTTAAGAATAATTTATTTTACTTTCCGCATTTTCTTTACTACCTTTTAAGCTTAAAACCTCGTAACCAGTTTTTACGCGTACTTTATATCGTCTTTTAACACTTATTAGTTATACTTTATAAGTTACTTCGTTTATTAAACGAAGAAAGAACGCTCCCCGTTTTTCACTCGGGTATTTTACACTTCTTTTACTTTTTATTCGTTTAACTCTTTTTTTAACGATGGGGTTTGAAAAGTTGATTACGTTTCGCGGTTTCTTTTTTAAAGCTTTAATAAAGTTATTAAAAACACGTTATAAAGTCGGTTATATTAATTAAAGAGTGTTATACGATATGTTTACGATTTAACCTTAGTTAAAGACTGTAAACGAACTAACGAAGCGAGGATTTATTTTCTTATAAAGCACTTTTAATTTAAAGTTTTATATTAATAGTTATATTAAATCTTTTACGTAGTACTCTTAAAGTTAATAATAACGATTATAATACTTTGTTTAAACTTTTTATGCTTTTTTTTAGTGTTTTGTTATAAAGGCTCGTACTTTATTTAACTTCTTTAATCTCGTTATAACTATGAGTACTTTTTTTTTAATAAAGTCGTCTTCGATTCGTATATATATCTTTAAATAATATTTTATAAAAAAATGAAATAGCGTATTATTAGTTATAACGTTAATCGCGTTATTATATACGTATTTCGTCGTTAGTAAGAGCTTAGCTTAGTTCGTTTGAAACTCGTTTATAAATGCGCGTAAATAGTGTTTTAACGTTTAATTCATTTTTTCGGTTTAATTATCGGTTTACGAGTGAAACGTTATAAAGAGGCGTTTTTTAATTAAAAGCTTTGCGTAAAGCGCTATTTAATACGTATTAATAAAGACGCTCCTTTGGTTTGAGATAATACCGTATAGTATATTAAAATTTATTTCGATTTTTATATATAAGACTTTTATTAATTGGTTTAACGTTATCGTCGTCTTTACGAAGAGAAACCTTATCATCTTTATAAGCTTATTTACGATTATTAAAATCGTATTTACGTTTTGCTTTTTATAATAAATTTTTAATAATTTCGTTACGAAATTTATAAAGATTTCTTATTACGATCTTCGTAAAATAAAGAGTGCTTATAGTTAACCGTACGGCTTATACCGTGGTACTACCCCTCGCGTATACGTTAAGTAACTACTAACGTACTTATAAATATATATATTTATATACTCTTAAAAGAATTTTCTTTTTACTAACTCTTTTATACGGGTCTTTCCAAAGTATCTCGTTAAAAAGCTATCGTAGTATATTTAAAAGATCTCCTTCTTCACCACTTCTTCCTCCAAAACGTAAATACGATTCTTAAATCGTAGTAGTCTTTTTAACCTTACGCTTTAGTGTTTAAAGGTGGTTGTAATCGTTTCGATTTAAGCTTTTAATTGTTAGGTTTTTTCGTTACTTATTTATAAAGCTTAGAATAACTTTATTAATAACGTGTTTATATTTAATGTTAACGAATCTTTTTTTTTTAATATAGTTTAATATAACTTCGAGGAAACTAACTGTTTAAGAAAAGGATAAAGCCGCTATCGTAGCTTTAACGATAACCCGCTTTAAGGTTATTATTAAAAAGCATTTAAATAGTAAGCTTAAATCTATTGAATTTAAACGAGGGGGTTTTCGTGCTTTTTACTCGCTTAAAGTATTATTTTAACGTAGTTAACATAAGCCGTATTAAGCGATGGCTCTTTTTAAGCCGTAACCGCTTCGATTTTAACGCGACTAAAATAAACATACGAAACTAATATTTATTTTACGAATACTAACCGCGATTCGAGGTCGGGGAACAACTTTAACTCTTCTTCCTCATTTAGCTTTTCTTAATAGTTTAGTCTTCGAGAGGGGCTATCGACGAGATTGGTTTTTTTAACTCGATGTTTAATTTTAAAATTAAAAAAAGTGAAATATATACACCACTTAGTTTATCTCTCGTTTAACTTCTTTTATTATATAAATATACGTAAGTTAGTATAGTTTGATAAAACCTTGATTTTATATTAACTACCTTTTAAGTACTAACATTAATATTTAAAAGAATTCATAATTACTATTATCTTTTAATTAAAAGTATTATATTATAGCTTTAACTCGTTTTATTTTCGAAACTAAAATGTAATAAAGTGTTAACGACTTTCGTCGTTTAGTTAAGATAAAATCCCCGCTTTTACGAATTTTAACGTATTAATCTTAAAGCGTAAACGGCGCGTTAAATCGAAGTGTTTTAATAAAAAGGCGCGAGTAAATTCTTTTTATAATTAGTAAAATGCTTACGTCGTTCTTTCATCGAAGCGTACTCGCTTAAGCTTTTTTTCGTTTTTCATCCTTTTTAAAAGTTTTAACGAGGTTGTGATTTTAGAGTACTTTTAAATAAAACGTTAATAAAAGTTGTAAAATCTTAAGAATACTTAAATCTTTTAATACGTTTTGAACAACTTTTACGTAGCGATGGCCTTTACTCGAGACGGGTTTATTTACACCTCGGTGTTAAAGAGGATGAATTTTAAAAACTCGACTTAGTTTTAGTAAAATTCGCACTTAGTTAGGTTTATAAATAATTATACTTTTTATAGCTTTTTAAGTACGTTTCGTACGTGTTTAGTATATTCGTTCCGGCTTTTAAAAAACACTAATACGTCGTTTATATATGTAATATACGTTACGTCGATTAACCCGTAAAAAGCCGTATATACGTAGTGTTAAAACGTAGTCGGCGTATTTATAAAGCCGAATGGTAGGATTATATACTCGTAGTATTTATACCGCGTACGAAACGCCGTCTTTTACTCGTCTCCTTCTTTAATTCGGATTTAATAATAAGCGTCTTTAATATCGAGCTTAGTAAAGTACTTAACGCTCGAAATCCGATTTAAAATCTTTAAAATTAACGAAAGAGCGTAGCGGTTTTTAATTATAACTTTATTAAAGCTTCGATAATTAACGTAAAGTTATAAAAAGCCGTCTTTTTTAAATACGAAGAAGATAAATGCTTTGATTAAGCTTTTATTTAATCGAATTCGCTCGTTTTATAAATTCTTTTTAAAATACTTTTATAACTTTTTTAACTCTCGTTTAAATAAAAAATAAATCGTTTCGTAAAAAAGTTGCGCTTCGTTAACTAAATTAATTACGTAATTCGTTTTTTAAGCGAGCGATAATATAGCCGCGCTCGTTTCGTTAAATACGAGAGTGAAGTTAGTAAACTTCGTTAATACACTATTATAAAACTAGCGCTTTAAGGTTGCTTCGTTTTTAAAAAGGTATTATTTAAACTTAATTTACTTAAAACGATTAAAGAGTGTGAAAACTGCGTATACGATTACGGTATTTTTAATTTTCTTAACGAACTTACGAAGTATATTAATCGTAAGCTTATTAAAGCGGTAATTAAAACACTATTAACTGCTTTTAATCGTGTTAATAGTTAAATCTTTTAAAGTCGTTATTTTTAAAAGAATAAAGCTTTTATTCGTTGCTTTTATTTACGAAATACTTACGTAAAGCTATATAAACTTTTTAATTCGGCTTTAATAGTTAATAAGCTTTAACGACACCTTTTATAACGTCGTTAGCGTAGCGGTTAAACCGTTCGTTATTTTTAAGCGCGGGGTTTAGCTTTTCTTTTTTCGAAGTTCGACTCGCGTAGTAAACTTTAATAAAACGATATTAACCTTTACTTTTATATCGAGGTTAATAATAGTTTAGTGTTTTTAATCGGTTCTCACCATAGTTAAGCTATATAGTCGTACGCCGATTTTTACTTTAACGAGCGTTTCCTTCTTTAGTTAAATAAAAGCGTTTACGCGTTTTTTATTTTCTTTTTTAACTCGGCGTTGGGTTTTAATATACCTTTAACCTTTTAAACCTTCGTAGGGTTGGTTTTTAACTTCGTATATTTTAGTACGATATACTTTTTTTCTTTATAGTTATAATATATAATACCCGACCTTTTTTTTTTTTTTTTAAGCTTCTCCCCTTTTTTCTCTTTTAAGCCGCTTTTAAAGCGCGGATTACTCGCGCTTTTAAAAGTGTTTTATTATTTCCTTTTTAAGTTATTTTATAGCTTTTCGTCTTTTAACTTTCTTTTTTTCGCGTATTACTTTTAGTAATTCTTTACACGGGTGATAAAAGTATTAAAATCGATAAATTAATAGTTAAAGTTAACGATTAATAATTATTATAAGTTTTTTTATAATTTAAAGTAAAAGGTTTCTTTTTAATAATATTTAAAAAGGGCTTTCATTTTCGACTTAAAAAATCGAAGGTAAAAAAGAAATTTAAGCTTTAATTCTTATTTTAAACCGCCTTTTAATATTATTAATAAGTAATTAACGACGAGTTCTCGCTTTTAAAAAAAAGCGTTATTATTTATTTTTTAAAGCAGGTTTAAAACTTCTTCGCTCGTTAGATTTCCTTTTTTAAACTTAAGTTAGTTAAATATTACTTTCATTAATTTTAAAAAGTGGTATTAAGTTGAAATAAAGCTATTAATACGCGCTTTTTAAAGTCGTAAAAACGTTATAAAACGGCTTTAAAAACGTCTTTTACCGCTTTTATTTACGTATTTCGTTGTATAAAAGTAAACTTACTCGTAAACTTATTAAAAAACGAGATCTTTACGTCGACTTTATCGTTATAATTATCGTCGTTATAATTTTCACTCTCGTTAACCCTTAAACTAAGCGTTAATAAGTGGATTATACTACGAGGAGTCAACTCGTAGTAATCTTTAATATTCGCTCGCGTTTCGTTATACGCGCTCGCTAACCCTAAAACATTTTCCGCTATTAGTGTTTAAGCCGTTTAAAGTTATAAGGTTTATTACTTAGTTCGTAAAAGCTCGGCTTCGATGTTACGAATCTATTTAACGAGTATTAACCGTTTTTTCGCTTATTCGAGCTTACGACGAGCTTAAGCCGCGACGAGTTCGTCGTCTTCGACGGCTTTTTAAGCCGGCGTGTTTGCGAGTAGCGTTTCGTTATTGAGTTAATCGCTTGCTTTAGCCGCTCTTCCTTCGATGTTAAAAAGTGCGGTCGTTATTAATAAAGGGTCTTTATTAGCGGCCGTTGTCGTCGTTTGCTTTTACTTTTACTGTTTCGTGTTTGGTGTTATCTTCTTTAATCCTTTAAGTAACTTTAAGTGAAAGATTTAAAAATGTTAGAGTGGTATTTGTAGTTAGGTAAAGGATTACGAAAGATAGAGGTATTTTATTAACGAAGGTAGGATTTTTTAAATTATATAATTAAATCTTATCCCCTTTTTTCGAAAGGGTGAAAGACTCTCGTTATATCGAGGGCTTTTAAGGGGTTTTGTACGTAGCGCTCCCAAGCCGCGTACGAAGCCCTAGCTCCGCGCTACGCTTAGGGGTCCGTGGGTGCGCTTCGTGGCGCACCTCCCTTCGGACTTACGCTAGCTGCACGGTCACGTGCCCTGCTGAGGGTGGTACGTGTTTAGGTAGGTTGTTCGTACGTGTTTAACCTGCTCGTAAAGCACGCACCTACTCGTAGGGCACGCATCCGAGCAGGCTCGCGATATCCTTATATTTTACTCGTGTGAAAAACTATTAAAAGTAATACGTAAAAAAAAAGAAGTTAAAAAACGAAAAGTTATAAAACGACTTTAAAAGGAGATAATAAAGCACTTTTAAAAGCGCGGGTAACCCGCGCTTTAAAAGCGGTTTAAAAGAAAAAAAAAGGGAAAAGCTTAAAAAGAAAATAAATAAAAGGTTAAGTATTACGTGTTATAACTACGAAAAGAAAAGGTATATTATATTAAAGTATACGAAGCTGAAAACAAACCTTACGAAAGTTTAAAGGGTTAAAAGTGTATTAAAGTTTAACGTTAAGTTAAAGAAGAAAAAAAAACGCGTAAGCGCTTTTATTTAACTAAAGAAAGAAGCGTTCGTTAAAATAAAGATTAACGTATAATTATATAACTTAACTATAGTAAAAACCGATTAAAAATATTAAACTATTATTAACTTTAATATAAGAGTAAAGGTTAATATCGTTTCGTTAAAGTTCGTCGTACGAGTCGGACTTAAAAAGAAGAAAAGCCGAGCTTTACGCTTAAAAATAATAAACGGCTCGATTATTATATTAACAACGTTATAAAAAGTGCTATTAAAGCTTATCGATTATTAAAGTTAAATTAAAGAGTTTATACGGCTTTATATAAGTATCTCGCGAATAAAAACGGCGGATAAAAGCTTTATCCTTTTAAAAGTTATAACTTTAAAAGATTTAATTATTAATACGATTAAAAGTAGTTAATAATGTTTTAATTACCGCTTAAATAAGTTTATAATTAATATACTTTATAAGTTTATTAAAAAAATTAAAAAAATTATAATTATATACGTAGTTTTTATACTTTTTAATCGTTTTAAATAAATTAAGTTTAAATAATACTTTTTTAAAAACGAAGCAACTTTAAAACGCTAGCTTTATAATAGCGTGTTAACAGAGTTTATTAATTTCGCTTTCGTATTTAACGAAATGAGCGCGGTTATATTATCGCTCGTTTAAAAAACGAATTATATAATCGATTTAATTAACGAAGCGTAGCTCTTTTATAAAACGATTCACTTTTTATTTAAACGAGAGTTAAAAGAGTTATAAAAGTATTTTAAAGAAAACTTATAAAACGAGTAAATTCGATTAAATAAAAGCTTAATTAAAGCATTTATCTTTTTCGTACTTAAAAAAAACGGCTTTTTACGACTTTACGTTAATTATCGCGGCTTTAATAAAGTTACAATTAAAAACCGCTATATTTTTTCGTTAATTTTAAAAATCTTAAACTGGATTTTAAGCGTTAAGTACTTTATTAAACTTAATATTAAAAACGTTTATTATTAAATCCGAATTAAAGAAAAAAACGAGTGAAAGACGGCGTTTCGCACGCGGTATAAACACTACGAGTATATAGTTTTATTATTTAACTTTATAAATACGCCGACTACGTTTTAACACTACGTATATACGGCTCTTCGCGAGTTAATCGACGTAACGTATATTACGTATATAAACGACGTATTAGTGTTTTTTAAAAGTTAAAACGAGTATATTAAACACGTGTAAGACGTATTCGAAAAGTTATAAAAAGCATAATTGTTTATAAACTTAGTTAAATATGAATTTTATTAAAACTAAGTCGAGTTTTTAAGATTTATCCTTTTTAACACCAAGGTGTAAATAAACCCGTCTTAAGTAAAAACCATCGTTACGTAAAAGTTACTTAAAACGTATTAAAAGATTTAAATATTCTTAAAATTTTATAACTTTTATTAACGTTTTATTTAAAAGTACTTTAAAATCATAACCTCGTTAAATAAACTTTTAAAAGGGATAAAAAACGAAAAGAAGCTCGAGCGAGTGCGTTTTGATAAAAGGGCGACGTAAGTATTTTACTAACTACGAAAAGAATTTACTCGCGCTCTTTTACTAAAGCACTTTAACTTAACGCGCCGCTTACGCTTTAAAACTAATACGTTAAAATTCGTAAAAGCGAGGATTTTATTTTAGTTGAACGACGAGGGTCGTTAACACTTTATCGTATTTTAATTCCGAAAATAAAACGGGTTAAAGCTGCGGTATAACACTTTTAATTAAGAGATGATAATAATTATAAATTCTTTTAAACACTAGCGTTAGTATTTAAAAGGTAGTTGATATAAAATCGAGGTTTTATTAAACTATATTAACTTATATATATTTATATAGTAAGAGAAGTTAAACGAGAGATAAGTTAAGTAATATATATATCTCACTCTTTTTAATTTTGAAATTAAATATCGGGTTAAAAAAACCAATCCCGCTAATAACCCTTTTCGAAAACCGAACTATTAAAAAAAGCTGAATAAGAAAGAGGAGTTAAAGCTGCTCTCTAACCTCGAATCGCGGCTGATGTTTGTAAAACAAGTGTTAATCTCGTATATTTATTTTAATCGCGTTAAGATTAAAGCGGTTATAACTTAAAAAGAGCTATCGTTTAATACGGCTTATATTAACTACGTTAAAATAATACTTTAAGCGAGTAAAAAGTACGAAGACCCTTTCGTTTGAATTTAATAAATTTAAGCTCATTATTTAAATGCTTTTTGATAGTAACCTCGAAGCGGGTTATCGTTAAAGCTACGACGACGGCTTTATTTTTTCTTTAAATAGTTAGTCTCTTTAAGGTTATACTAAACTATGTTAAAAAAAGAGGATTCGTTAATATTAAATGTAAACACGTTATTAATGAAGTTGCTTTAAGCTTTATAAGTAAGTGATGAGAAAACCTAATAGTTAAAAGCTTAAATCGAAACGATTACGACCACCTTTAAACATTAAAGCGTAGGGTTAAAAAGACTACTACGATTTAAAAATCGTATTTACGTTTTAAAAGAAGAAATAATAAAAAGGGAGATCTTTTAAATATATTACGATAGCTTTTTAACGAAACACTTTAGAAAAACCCGTATAAAAAAGTTAATAAAAAGAAAATTCTTTTAAAAATATATAAATATATATATTTATAAATACGTTAATAGTTATTCGACGTATGCGCGAAGGGTAGTATCGTAATATAAGTCGTACGATTAACTATAAGCACTCTTTATCTTACGAGAATCGTAATAAGAAATTTTTATAAATTTCGTAACGAAACTATTAAAAATCTATTATAAAGGGTAAAACGTAAATACGATTTTAATAATCGTAAACAAATTTACGAAGATAATAAGGTTTCTCTTCGTAAAAACGACGATAACGTTAAACTAGTTAATAAAGGTTTTATATATAAAAATCGAGATAAAATTCGATATATTATATAATATTATTTCGAATTAAAAAAGCGTTTTTATTAATACGTATTAAATAACGCTTTACGCAAAGCTTTTAATTAAAAGACGCTTTTCTACAACGTTTTACTCGTAAATCGATAGTTAAACCGAAAGAATGAATTAAACGTTAAAACACTATTTACGCGTATTTACGAGCGAGTTTTAAACGAACTAAGTTAAGCTTTTATTAATAACGAAGTACGTATATAATAACGCGGTTAACGTTATAATTAATAATACGTTATTTTATTTCTTTATAAAATATTACTTAAAAATATATATATAAATCGAAGACGACTTTATTAAAAAAAGAGTACTCGTAATCGTAATAAAACTAAAAAAGTTAAACAAAGTATAAGCTTTTATAATAAAACATTAAAAGAAAATATAAAAAGCTTAAACGAAGTATTATAATCACCGTTATTAACTTTAAAAGTATCACGTAAAAGATTTAATATAGTTATTAATACAAAACCTTAAGTTAAAAGTGTTTTATAAAAAGATAAATCCCCGCTTCGTTAGTTTATTTACAGTTTTAACTAAAGTCGAATCGTAAACATACCGTATAACACTCCTCGACTAATACAACCGACTTCATAACGTGTTTTTAATAACCTTATTAAAGCTTTAAAAGGAAAACCGCGAAACGTAACCGACTTTTTAAACCTTATCGTTAAAAAAAAAGTTAAACGAATGAAAAGTGAAAAAGATACGAGATACCCGAGTGAAGAACGGAGAGCGTTTCTTCTTCGTTCGATAAACGAGGTAGCTCGTAAAGTATAATTAATAAGTGTTAAAGGACGATATAAAGCACGCGTAAAAACTAATTACGAGGTTTTAAACTTAAAAAATAATAAAGAAAAAGCGAAAAGTAAAATAAATTATCCTTAAAAGTAAAGCGGCTCGTAAGCGAAACTATAACGGTATACTAACTATAAGTTAAAAAACATAAGAATCTTAAACGTACTTAAACGGCGTGAAAGCGGCTTAAAAAGCGTACGAAAACAATAAATAAAAGAAACCATTTTATAATAATTAAAGTTTAAAAGTAGTATAATAAAAGCGCGCGAATAAAGAAAATAACTTAACGCTTAAACACCGGGATTTAAAAGGTTTATTTAAGCGTTAATAACGCTCGTAGTTTAACGCGTAACTACGAAAGCGGCTCGAAGCCGCTTTAAAAGCTAAAAGCGCGTAGCTTATTAATAATTATATTATTAATCTTCGACGATTAGAAATAAAACCTAGCGCGAGGCGTTAACGAAACGTCGTTATAAAAAAAGATAACGTAAAAAGAGTATATATAAATATATATTTAACGCCGGTATAAGCGATTATAACGACTTACGTAATACGTACGCGAGCTATTTACGTAACGTAGTCAACCCACTTTTAAATAAAAGTTAGTAAAGCTTAAAGACGACTTAACGACGAAGCGAGTAAAGAGCTTACGAAGTCGTATACGATAGTTTTTTAAAATAGCTTAAAGCGCGATAAATACTAAGTAAATAAAAGAAGTACGCGAGTTACGAAGTATATAACCGCGTCGATTAACGTACGTAAAAGAGCTTTAAACTTAACGTCGTTAAGTAGGTAAGCTTAAAAGAGCGCGAAGAGTGTGTTAAAAACGCGTAAAAACTTAATTATACGGTTTATATTACCGCGAATTAATTTAAAAACTTATATAAAAGGGTTAATAACGCGTTAACGGCGAAACGAAAAAAAGCTCAATTATATACACTTATATAAGTTTTATATATCTTCGTACACTCAATACACGCTTCGACCTTACGTTTACATTTTAAATCTAACTTTAAACGAAGCGATTAAGCGGCGAAAGCGCGTTAAACGTATTAATAGTAAGTAAAATAATAGGTTTTTAAGTTATTAAAACTTAAGTTTATTAACCGAGCGCCGTTAATAAGCGTAAACGTAAAGGCGAAGGGCGTAATAAGAGCGACGACGGTTTAACTCAAAGCGTCGTCGTTTTCATTAACGATAAACGAGACGTAAGCGGGGTTTTAAAAGTCTTCGTTATTATTATTATTATTATTATTATTATTATTATTATTATCGTCGTTATTATCGTCGTTATCTTCGACCTTAATAACGCGACGAAAGAGACTCGTAAATAAGATTAAAATAAGGTTAAAAAGCGAATACGATATTATACGCGAGTTACTAACGTTACGACCGCGGGTTAAAAAAACACCGCGATTATAAAATAAAGTGTTTTTAATACGAAAAACCCTACGAACGAGACTTATTAAAAGAGTAAATGTAAACGAACGATTACGCGAAGCGTTTAAAAAACGACGAGTAAACGTATTAAAGTTTATTACTTTACGGTTTAATCGCGTAACGACGTCGGCTTACTAAGAATTAATACGTTAACTACGTTTATTAACGCTGTTCGTATAAAACGCGTTATTATAAAGAGAGTTTTTATAAAAAAGAAAGTTATTTATAAAAAAGTTAAAAAGTATAAATATTACTTAATTAAAACGAGCGTAGTTTAATGAGTTAAAAAATTAATCGTTAAACGTTTATTACGAAGCGTTAAAGTAACGAATAAAAGTCGATAAAAAACCGTCGTTATATTAAAAACCTATTATTTTAAACTTAAACTCGTTAACGAAAAGTTAATAATTTAATAATAAAACACTTACTTAAAAAAAAAAGTTAAATAACGTAAAATGTTAAAAACTTATAGTTTATACGCGCTTTAAAAGAGAAAAGCTAAAAAACGCGAAACGTTAATAACTCGAAATTAAAACGTTAATTAAAAAAAAAGAAAAAAAAAGATTAAAAAATATAAAACGCTATTAACTCAACGCTTACACGTAATTTAAAAAGAAAGGAGGAAAACTAAAGTTCGATTAAAAACCGCACTCGAAACGAAGTAAAGACGAGAGACGAAGGTTATACGAGACGAGAAACTTACGTAACGACGTTAAAGCTTTATTAAAGCGTAGTAAGGTTAAAAAGAGAAGAAAAGAAAGAGAAAAAAGCGTAAAAAGAGCGACGAAAAAACTTTAATTATACTTTCCTTTCGTTTACTTAATAACGCTTAACCTTTTATTTACTTTATAAACGGAAGAAGCGATTAAAGACTTACGAAGAAGGTGTGTAAAGTGTTATACGTTATAACGGTCGCACTAACACTACGAAGGAAGGTTAGCGTTAAACGCGTATACGGTTAAACGCTCCGAGCGCTTTAAAAGCTTACTATTAACGAGCGTAATCGTACGCTTAAAAACGAGCTTTATAAAAGGGGAGATAATTATAAAGATATTACGAGCCTGCTCGAATGCGTGCCCTACGAGTAAGTGCGTGCTTTACGAACAGGTTAAACACGTGTAAATAACCTACTTAAGCACGTGCCACCCTTAGCAGGGCACGTGACCGTGTAGCCAGCGTAAGTTCGAAGGAAGGTGCGTTATAAAGCGTACCCACGGACCCTTGAGCGTAGCGCGGAGTTAGGGCTTCGTACGCGGCTTGGGGGCGTTACGTATAAAACCCTTTAGGAGCTTTCGATATAACGAGGGCTTCTCACCCTTTCGAAAAAAGGGGATAAGATTTAGTTATATAATTTAAAAGATCCTACCTTCGTTAATAAAATACTTCTATCTTTCGCAATCCTTTACTTAACTATAAGTACCACCCTAATAATAAAAGCGTTTACGCGTTTTTTATTTTCTTTTTTAATTTAACGTTAAGCTTTAATACACTTTTAACCTTTTAAACTTTCGTAAAATTAATCTTTAACTTCGTACACTTTAATATAATATACTTTTTTTTTTCGTAGTTATAACACGTAATACTCGACCTTTTATTTATTTTCTTTTTAAGCTTCTTCCCCCTTTTCTCCTTTAAGCCGCTTTTAAAGCGCGAGTTACTCGCGCTTTTAAAAGTACTTTATTATCTTCTTTTTAAATCACTTCGCGGCTTTTTATTCTTTAACTTTTTCTTCTTTATATACTACTTTTAATAGTTCTTTATATAAATAATAAAAGTATTAAAAT
The DNA here is from genome assembly GCA_002778195.1 of Raffaelea ambrosiae. Taxonomy (NCBI): domain Eukaryota; kingdom Fungi; phylum Ascomycota; class Sordariomycetes; order Ophiostomatales; family Ophiostomataceae; genus Raffaelea; species Raffaelea ambrosiae. The sequence goes on along the minus strand of PCDI01000005.1, from coordinate 1,909,736 downwards.
TAATAAACTAATAATTAAAGTTAATAATTAACGATTATTATAAGTTTTTTTATAACTCGAAGTAAAAGGTTTTTTTTTAATAATATTTAAAAAAAGCTTTTATTTTTAACTTAAAAGTAAAAAAGAAATTTAATTAAGCTTTAATTCTCGTTTTAAACCGCTTTTCAATGTTATTAATAAATAATTAACGACGAGTTCTCGCTTTTAAAAAAGAGCGTTATCGTTTATTTTTTAAAACAAGTTTAAAACCTTTTCACTCGTTAAATTTCCTCTTTTAAGCTTAAGTTAACCAAGTATTACTTTTATTAATTTCGAAAAGTAGTGTTAAACTAAAATAAAGTTATTAATACGCGTTTTTTTAAGTTATAAAAACGTTATAAAGCGGCTTTAAAAACGTCTTTTATCGCTTTTATTTACGTATTTCGTTATATAAAAGTAAACTTACTCGTAAACTTATTAAAAAACGAGATCTTTACGTCGACCTCGTTATTATAATTATCTTCGTTATAATCTTCGCTTTCGTTAACTTTTAAACTAAGCGTTAATAAATGAATTATATTACGAAGAGTTAATTTATAATAATCTTTAATACTCGCTTACGTTTCGTTATACGCGTTTATTAACTTTAAAATATTCTCCGTTATTAGTGTTTAAACCGTTTAAAGTTATAAAGTTTATTATTTAATTTATAAAAGCTCGGCTTTAATATTACAAATCTACTTAACGAGTATTAACCGCTCCTTCGCTTATTCGAGCTCGTAACGAGCTTAAACCGCGACGAGTTCGTCGTTTTCGACGACTTTTTAAGCCGGCGTGTTTACGAGTAACGTTTTATTATCGAGTTAATCGCTCGCTTTAACCGCTCTTTCTTTAATATTAAAGAGTGCGATCGTTATTAATAAAGGGTTTTCGTTAACGGTCGTCGTCGTCGTTTACCTTCGTTTTTACTATTTCGTACTTAGTGTTATCTTTTTTAATCTTTTAAGTAACTTTAGGTGAAAGATTTAAAAATGTTAAAGTGATACTTATAGTTAAGTAGAGGATTACGAAAGATAAAGGTATTTTATTAACGAAGGTAGGATTTCGTAAATTATATAATTAAATCTTATCCCCCTTCTTCGAAAAGGGTGGGAGGCCTTCGTTATATTGAGGGCTCTTAAAGGGCTTTATGCGTAGCGTCTTTAAGCCGCGTACGAAGCTTTAGCTCCGCGCTACGCTTAGGGGTTCGTGTGTGCGCTTCGTAACGCACCTCCCTTCAGACTTACGCTAGTTATATAGTCACGTGCTCTATTGAGGGTAGCACGTGTTTAAGCTACTCGTAAAGCACGTATTTGAGTAAGCTTGTGATATCTTTATAAAAACCATATACTCGTAGTGTTTATACCGCGTATAAAACGCCGTTTTTCACTCGTTTTTTTCTTTAATTCGAATTTAATAATAAGCGTCTTTAATATCGAACTTAATAAAGTACTTAACGCTTGAAATCCGGTTTAAAATCTTTAAAATTAACAAAAAAGCGTAACGGTTTTTAACTATTTCTTTAAAGACGAAATTATTACGTTTTTATTTATAAACGAATCGATTTAAAAGCTTAAATCAAACTTATAAATATATAAAAATACATGTAAATTATATTAAAAATAATATCACACTTGTTTAGCTTAAAAATGCTACCTGTTTCAATAATTCTTTTTTAAATTATTATATAATGCTACGTTACATTCGTAACACTTTGTAATAATACTTGCTTTTTAGGGTGGTTTAGTCGTTAGAAATGAATGAGATAGCATTATATTCCGTTGTTTCGATGAATAAAAAGTATAAAACTTTTTTTTCGTTAAACGAATTTGTTAATATTACTTTTAATAGTCTTTTAAGACTGGTAGACCGTGATTGCGTAAGGCCACTTACTAACCGAACTTTTTAATAATTTGCGTGTATAACTACTTTCGAAAAGTACTTTAGTGTTTGATTAACGGTTGTTAACTATAGCGTTATAATAAAAAACAGTTCGTAATAATAACTTTAAATAAAAAACAAAATAATAAAGATTATTATTCGTTACGTTAAAATCTTTATATAAGATTATACTTAGCTCGAAGTTAATCTTTAATATTTACGCTATTTATATAGTGATTATATGAATTAATTAATTAAAGAATTAAAAGTACTTTCGTTGTTTGATTATTGAAAGAGACTCGAGTAGTCTTTGTATTACTAAAGGTTTTTATTAGTTAATAACGAAGTTTATAAACTGTGTTCTTTTAACCATTAAACTAAATACTTAGTAAAAGTATAAATATATTATCTTTAAAACCGAATTATATAACTTTATTATTTTTATACTTTCGTATAAAAACAGTGCTTTAAAAAACTAGATTACGAGATCTCTCTTATACTTTAAGCTGTATTAATTATTAACTATTGATTTGATTTTAACGAGTAGTACCGGTCGCCGTAATGCTATTATCACGCAGTTTTTCAAACAATTAAAACATAGTAAAGAGGTTATTTATATAACAATAGTATATATATTACAATAACGAAGGAAAGAGGAGCTTATGTAAAAGATCGACGATAATGCTTTATATAAGAGTAAAGTCTGAGTGTTTTTTTACATTATATTTAATCGAGCCGCGCTTTTTTAAATAAAAAATTCATTTAAGAAAGTAGCTAAAGTTTATAATAACCCAGACTTTATAACTAACCTTAATAAGTTTATTTAATATATAAATAATGTTTTTACTTTTATTAGCGAAGCGAGTTATAGCTTCGTTAATACTAACGTTAAATAAAGGTCTTTAATAAGTTATAAATATCTTTTAAATATAATTATTCTATTGTTTAATTTTATTAAATACTAAAGAGTTAATTGTTTCGTTTAATATATTCCACGTGTAAAAACGACGATATAATTCTAAAAAGCGGTCTCGTATAATAAATTTAATAATCGAATAAATCGTTATTAAAAGGCTGGTTTTTTAATACTTTTTTATAAAAGGAAGCCGATAGTAACTTATATATATAAGTATTTTAAAAAATAAATATATTTCTTTTAAATAGGTAGGTTGTTAAAAAGGTTTAAGCCGTCGTTTATTAATATATTTAACTCATTTATACACTATAAACAAAAGGTAAAATAAAGAAAAGATATTAAATAATAAATTTAATAATTTAATAATTTAACGATTAAAAAAAAGGATTATACGGGCTTAAAAGTAGGGCGGTTTAATATGACTTAAATCGAAGAGCGTGATAGAGGACGTAATAGTGACGAAGGGGGATTTGAATAGTATTGTTTTTTCGATGTATTACCGCTATTAGACGAGGCGGTGGTTTTTCGTTTTTCTTTCGTTATAGTAATTGCTTTAAAAAGGTTAAAAACTGTTTAAAACGTGATAAATCTATATATATTTTTTTATATATTAACGTCGCGTATAAGACTTATACTTAAAGGAGACATTATTAATAGAAAAACACGTAAAGGGTAATGTTTTTAAAAGTTAACAAAGACTTATAAAAAACGTAATAATTTCGTTTTTAAAGAGATAACTTTATTAAAGCTTTAATAGTTGACGTAAAGTCGTAAAAAGCCGTTTTTTTTAAGTACGAAAAGAATAAATACTTCAATTAAGCTTTTATTTAATCGAATTCGCTCGTTTTATAAGTTTTCTTTAAAATATTTTTGTAACTCTTTTAACTTTCGTTTAAATAAAAAATAAATCGTTTTATAAAAAGGTTACGCTTCGTTAATTAAATCGATTACGTAATTCGTTTTTTAAACGAGCGATAATATAACCGCGTTCGTTTCGTTAAATATAAAAGCGAAATTGGTAAACTTCGTTAACACGTTATTATAAAGTCGGCGCTTCGAGGTTACTTCGTTTTTAAAAGAGTATTATTTAAGTTTAATTTATTTAAAGCGATTAAAAAGTGTAAAGACTGCGTATACGATTACGGCATTTTTAATCTTTTTAACGAACTTATAAAGTATATTAATTGTAAGCTTATTTAAACGGTAATCGAAACACTACTAACTACTTTTAATCGTATTAATAGTTAAATCTTTTAAGATTATAACTCTTAAAAAAATAAAGCTTTTATTTACCGCTTTTATTTATAAAATGCTTACGTAAAACCGTATAAACTCTTTAATTTAGCTTTAATAGTTAATAAGCTTTAACGATACTTTTTATAACGTCGTTAACGTAACGATTAAACCGTCGGTTATTTTTAAATACGGGGTTTAACTTTTCTTTTTTTTAAGTTTAACTCGCGTAGTAAACTTTAACGAAACGATATTAACCTTTACTCTCGTATTAAAATTAACGATAGTTTAATATTTTTAATCGGGTTTTACTACGATTAAACTATATAATCGTACGTTGATCTTTACTTTAATAAACGCTTTTTTTTCGACTAAATAAAAGCGTTTACGCGTTTTTTATTTTCTTTTTTAATTTAACGTCGAACTTTAATATACTCTTAACTTTTTAAACCTTCGTAAAGTTAGTTTTTAACTTTATACACTTTAATATAATATATTTTTTCTTTTCGTAGTTATAACACGTAATACTCGACCTTTTATTTATTTTCTTTTTAAACTTCTCCTCCTTTTTCTCTTTTAAGCCGCTTTTAAAGCGCGGGTTACTCGCGCTTTTAAAAGTGTTTTATTATTTCTTCTTTAAATCACTTTATAACTTTTCGTTTTTTAATTTTTTCTTTTTTACGTACTACTTTTAATAGTTCTTTATACAAGTAATAAAAGTATTAAAATCGGTAAATTAATAATCGAAGTTAACGATTAACGATTATTATAAGTTTTTTTATAGTTTAAAATAAAAGGTTTTTTTTTAATAGTATTTTAAAAAAGCTTTTATTTTTAACTCGAAAAATCGAAGGTAAAAAAGAAATTTAATTAAGTTTTAATTTTCGTTTTAAACCGCTTTTTAATATTATTAATAATTAATTAATAACGAGTCTTCGCTTTTAAAAGAAAGCGTTATTATTTATTTTTTAAAACAAGTTTAAAACCTCTTTACTCGTTGAATTTCTTTCTTCGAGCTTAAATTAATTAAATATTACTTTTATTAATTTTAAAAAATAATATTAAATTAAAATAAAGTTATTAATACGCGCTTTTTTAAATCGTAAAAACGTTATAAAATAGCTTTAAAAACGTTTTTTATTACCTTTACTCACGTATTTCGTTATATAAAAGTAAATTTACTTATAAACTTATTAAAAAATAAAATTTTTACGTTAACTTCGTTATTATAATTATTTTCGTTATAATTTTTACTCTCGTTAACCTTTAAATCCAACGTTAATAAATAAATTATATTATAAAGAGTCGGCTTATAATAATCTTTAATACTCGTTTACGTTTTATTATACGCGCTCGTTAACCTCGAAACATTTTTCGTTACTAATATTCGAGCCGCTCGAAGTTATAAAGTTTATTACTTAGTTTATAAAAGCTCGGTTTTAATATTACGAATTTATTTAACGAGTATTAATCGCTTTTTTATTTATTTAAGCTCGTAGCGAGCTTAAACTACGACGAGTTCGTCGTTTTTAATAGCTTTTTAAATTAACGTAACCGCGAATAGCGTTTCGTTATTAAGTTAATCGCTCGCTTTAATCACTCTTCTTTTAATATTAAAAAATAAGGTCGTTATTAATAAAGAGTCTTTACTAACGGTTATCGCCGTCGTTTACCCTCGTTTTTATTGTTTCGTACTCGGCGTTATCTTCTTTAGTCTTTTAAGTAACTTTAAGTAAAAGATTTAGAAATATTAGGGTAGTACTTATAGTTAGGTAGAAGATTACGAAAGATAGAGGTATTTTATTAACGAAGGTAGAATCTCGTAAACTATATAACTAAATCTTATTCCCTTGTTTCTTCGAAAGGTGGAAAGCCCCCTTTATATTAAAAGCTTTTAAAAGCTTTATGCGTAGCGCTTTTAAGCCGCGTATGAAGCCCTAGCTCCGCGCTACACTTAGGGGCTCGTGCGTGCGCTTTGTGGCGCACCTCGCTTTGGACTTACGCTGGCTGCGCAATTACGTGCCCCGTTGAGAGGTGGTACGTGCTTGGGCCGGTCGCTCGCACGTGCTCGGGTTGCTCGTAAGGCACGCATCCGAGCAGGCTCGCGATGCCTTTATAAGAGCGCCGCGTATAAAGCCTTTAGAAGCCTTCGATATAGCGAGGGCTTTTCACCCTTTTAAAAAAAAGGGGGGATAAGATTTAGTTATATAATCTACGAGATCCTAACTTCGTTAATGAAATACCTCTATCTTTCGCAATCCTTTACCTAATTACAAGTATCACCTTAATAATAGTTTTATCGTTCGACTTTATAAATACGTTAATTACGTTTTAATACTACGTTTATACGGCTTTTTACGAGTTAATTAACGTAACGTGTATTACGTATATAAATAACGTATTAGTGTTTTTTAAAAACCGAAACGAGTATACTAAATACGTACGAAATATACTCGAAAAACTATAAAAAACACAATTATTTATAAACTTAGTTAAATACGAATTCTATTAAAACTAAGTTAAGTTTTTAAGATTTATCTTTTTTAATATTAAAATATAAATAAACTTAACTTAAATAAAAGCCATCGTTACTTAAAAGTTGTTTAAAATATATTAAAAGATTTAAATATTCTTAAGGTTTTACAACTTTTATTAACGTTTTATTTAAAAGAACTTTAAAATCATAACCCCGTTAAATAAACTTTTAAAAGAAATAAAAAACGAGAAAAATCTTAAGCGAGTACGCTTTAATAAGAGAGTAATATAAGCATTTTATTAACTACGAAAAGAATTTACTCGCGCTTCTTTATTAAAGCACTTTAACTTAACGCGCCGTTTATAACTTAAAATCGATGCGTTAAAATTCGTAAAAGCGGGGATTTTATTTTAATTAAACGACGAAAGTTATTAATATTTTATCGTATTTTAATTTTAAAAGTAAAACGAGTTAAAGTTATAATATAATACTTTTAATTAAGAAATAATAGCGCTTATAAATTCTTTTAAATACTAACGTTAATACTTAAAAAGTAGTTAATATAAAATCAAGGTTTTATTAAACTACGTTAACTTACGTATATTTATATAATAAAAAAGTTAAACGAGAAGTAAGTTAAATAATATATATATTTCACTTTTTTTTTTAATTTTAAAATTAAATATCGAGTTAAAAAACCCAATTTCATTAATAACCCCTTTTAAAAACCAAGCTATTAAAAAAACCCGAATAAAAAAAAAGAGTTAAAACTACTCTTTAACTTCGAATCGCGATTAATATTTATAAAATAAATATTAGTTTCGTATATTTATTTTAATCGCGTTAAAATTAAAGCGGTTACGGTTTAAAAAAAGTTATCGCTTAAAGCGGTTTTTATTAATTATATAAAAGTAACACTTTAAACGAGTAAAGAGTACGAAGACCCCTTCGTTTAAATTTAATAAATTTAAGCTTATTATTTAAATACTTTTTAATAATAACCTTAAAGCGAGCTATCGTTAAAGCTACGACGACGGCTTTATTATTTCTTTAAATAATTGGTTTTTTTAAAGTTATATAAAGTTATATTTAAAAAAGAGAATTCGGTAGTATTAAATATAAACACGTTATTAATAGAGTTGTTTTAAGCTTTATAAATAAATGATAAAAAGACTTAATAGTTAAAAGCTTAAATCGAAACGATTACGACTACTTTTAAATATTAAAGCGTAGGGTTAAAAGGATTACTATAATTTAAAAATTATATTTACGTTTTAAAAAAAAAAGTGATAAAAAAGAAGATCTTTTAAATATACTATAATAACTTTTAAACGGAATATTTTAAAAAAACTCGTATAAAAGAGTTAGTAAAAAGAAAATTCTTTTAAAACTATATAAATGTATATATTTATAAGTATAGTAATAACTACTTAACGTATATACGAAGAGTAATATTATAGTATAAGCCGTACGACTAGTTATAAACACTTTTTATTTTACGAAAACCATAGTAAGAAATCTTTATAAATTTCGTAACGAGATTATTAAAAATTTACTATAAAGAGTAAAACGTAAATACGATTTTAATAATCGTAAATAAGCTTATAAAAATAATAAAGTTTTTTTTTATAAAAACGATAATAACGTTAAACTAGTTAATAAAGGTTTTATATATAAAAATCGAGATAAGATTCGATATATTATATAATATTATCTCGAATTAAAAAAGCGTTTTTATTAATATATATTAAATAACGCTTTACGTAAAGCTTTTAATTAAAAGACGCTTTTTTATAACGTTTTACTCGTAAACCGATAATTAAACCAAAAAAATAAATTAAACGTTAAAATACTATTTATATATATTTATAAACGAGTTTTAAACGAATTAAACTAAGCTTTTATTAATAACGAAATACGTATATAATAACGCTATTAATATTATAACTAATAATACGTTATTTTATTTCTTTATAAAATACTATTTAAAAATATATATACGAATTAAAAACGACTTTATTAAAGAAAGAGTACTCGTAATTATAACGAGATTAAAAAAGTTAAATAAAGTACGAGCTTTTATAATAAAACATTAAAAAAAGTATAAAAAGCTTAAACGAAGTATTATAACCGCCGTTATTAACTTTAAAAGTATTACGTAAAAGATTTAATATAGTTATTAATACGAAACCTTAAATTAAAAGTGCTTTATAAAAAAATAAGTCCCTGCTTCGTTAATTCGTTTATAATCTTAGTTAAAGTGGAATTATAAGTATATCGTATAACATTTTTTAATTAATATAATTAACTTTATAACGTGTTTTTAATAACTTTATTAAAGCTTTAAAAAGAAAACCGTGAAACGTAACTGACGTTTTAAACCTCATCGTTAAAAAAAAATTAAACGAATAAAAAGTAAAAAAGGTGTAAAATACTCGCGTAAAAAACGAAAAGCGTTTTTTTTCTCGTTTAATAAACGAAGTAACTTATAAAGTATAATTAATAAATATTAAAAAACGATATAAAACACGCGTAAAAACTGGTTATAAAGTTTTAAACTTAAAAAGTAGTAAAGAAAAAGCGAAAAAATAAAATAAATTATCTTTAAGAGTAAAGCGGCTTATAAGCGGAATTATAACGGTATATTAACTATAAGTTAAAAAAATATAAAGACTTTAAACGTATTAAAGCGGTACGAAAGCGGCTTGAAAAACGCACGAAAATAATAAATAAATAAACTATTTTATAACGATTAAAGCTCGAAAACAATATAATAAAAGCGCGTAAATAAAGAAAATAACTTAACGTTAATAACGCTTTCAGCTTAACACGCGGTTATGAAAGCGGTTTAAAGCCGTTTTAAAAGTTAAAAGCGCGCGGTTTATTAATAGTTATATTATTAATTTTTAACGATTAAAAATAAAACTTAACGTAAGACGTTAACGAAGCGCCGTTATAAAAAGAAATAGCGTAAAAAGAGTATATATTGATATATACTTAACGCCGATATAAACGATCGTAACGACTTACGTAATACGAGCGCGAGCTATTTACGTAGCGTAATCGGCCCACTTTTAAATAAAGGTTAATAAAGCTTAAAAACGACTTAACGACGAAACGAGTAAAAAGCTTATAAAATCGTATACAATAGTCTTTTAAAACAACTCGAAGCGTAATAAATATTAAATAAATAAAAAAAGTACGCGAGTTACGAAGTATATAACTGCGTTAACTAACATACGCGAAAGAGCTTTAAGCTTAACGTCGTTAAATAAATAAGCTTAAAAAGCGTAAAAAGCGTATTAAAAGCGCGTAAAAACTTAATTATACGGTTTATATTACCGCGAATTAACTTAAACCCCTATATTAAAGAGTTAATAACGAGCTAACAACGAAACGAAGGAAGCTTAACTATATATATTAATATAAGTTTTATACATCTTCGTACACCTAATACACGCTCCGACTCTACGCTCGCATTTTAAATTCAACTTTAAGCGAAACGATTAATCGGCGAACGCGTATTAAACGCACTTATAATAAGCGAAACAGTGGATTTTAAGTTATTAAAACTAAAGTTTATTAACCGAGCGCTATTAATAAGCGTAAACGTAAAAACGAGAAGCGTAATAAAAGTAACGATAGCTTAACTTAAAACGTCGTCGTCTTCTTTAATAACAAATAAAACGTAAGCGGGATTTTAAAAGTCTTCGTTATTATTATCGTCGTTATCGTCGTTATTATTATCGTCGTTTACTTTAACGATATAACGAAAAAAGCTTATAAACGAAACTAAAGTAAGGTTAAGAAGCGAATACGACACTATACGCGAGTTATTAACGCTACGACCGCGGGTTAAAGAAACACCGCGATTATAAAATAAAGTGTTTTTAATACGAGAAGCTTTATAAACGAAACTTATTAAAAGAATAAACGTAAACGAATAACCGCGTAAAACGCTTAAAAAACGACGAATAAACGTATTAAAGCTTATTATTTCACGATTTAACCGCGTAACGACGTCGGCTTATTAAAAACTAACACGTTAACTACGATTACTAACGTTACTCGTACGAAACGCAGCTTCGTAAAGAGAGTTCTTATATAAAAGGGAATTATTTATAAAAGAATTAAAAAACACAAGTATAACTTAACTAAAGCGAACGCGGCTTAAAAAGCTAAATGATTAACCGTTAAACGTTTATTACGTTAAGTTAACGTAATAAAAGAAGGTTAACGAAAGATCGTCGTTATATTAAAAACCTATTATAATTTAAACTTAAAACTATTAATAAAGAGTTAACAACTTAATAACGAAGTACTTACTTAAAAAGAAAGTTAAACGAAGTAAAACGTTAAAAGCTTAAACTAATACGCGATTTAAAAAGAAAAACTAAAAAACTACGAAATATTAATAATTTAAAGCTTATACGTAATTTAAAAAAAAAAAAAAACTTAAAAAACGTAAAACGCCGACGGTTCGAAACGAGAACGTAATTAAAAAAAAAAAAACTATTAAACTAAAGTCCGACTAAAAACCGTATAAAAAGCGAGTTAAAAACGTAAAAATAAAAATTATATTAAGCGGTAATTCGTTGTAACGACGTCGAAACTCTGTTAAAGCGTAATAAAGTTAAAAAAAGAAGAAAAAAAAGAAAAAAAAAGCGTTAAAAAAGCGACGAAAAAACTCTAATTATACTTTCCTCTCGTTCGCTTAATAACGCTCAGCTTTTTATTTACTTTATAAACGAAAAAAAGCGATTAAAAGCTTATAAAAAAGGTGCGTAATATATTATACACCGTAACACCCGCTCTCACACTACGAAAAAGAGTTAACGTTAAACGCGTATACGATTAAACGCTTTAAACGTAAAAGCTTACTACTAACGAGCGTAATCACACGCTTAAAAACGAGCTTTACGAAAAGGGGGATAATTATAAAAATATCGTAAGCTTACTCGAAAACGTGCTTTACAAACAGCTTAAGCACGCGCGGACAACCTACTTAAACACGTGCTACCTCCTAACGAAGCACGTAACAACGCCGTTAACGTAAGTTCGAAGCGAAGTACGTTACGAAGCGTACGCACGAGCCTCTAAGAGTAGCGCGGAGTTAGGGTTTCGTACGCGACTTAAGAGCGCCGCGTATAAAGCTTTTAAAAGCTTTCGATATAAAAAAAAAAAAGGAGATAAGATTTAATTATATAATTTACGAGATCTTACCTTCGTTAATAAAATACTTTTACCTTTTATAATTCTTTACTTAATTATAAATACCACCTTAACACCGTATTACGTACGAATAACGTTAGTAAGCGTAGTTAACGTATTATTTTTTAATAAACCGACGTTATTACGCGGTTAAACCGCGGAGTAAACAGCTTTAACACGCTTACTCGTCGCTTTTTAAGCGTTTCGCGTAATCGCTCTTTTACGCTCGCTTTTTTAATGAGTCTCACGCGCGGTGTTTTACGTATTAAAAACACTTTGTCTTACGATTACGAGGCTTTTTCGACTCGTAGTTATAGTATTAATAACTCGCGTATAATATCGTATTCGCCGTTTAATCCTACTTTAATTTCGTTTACGAGCTTTTTTCGTTTTATTATCAAGGTTAAAAACGACGACCATAATAAAAACGACGATAATAAAAACGACGATAATAATAATAATAACAACGATAACGATAAAAACGAAAACTTTTAAAATGTCGTTTACGTTTCGTTTATCGTTAATAAAGACGACGACGCTTTAAGTTAAGCCGCCGTTACTCTTACTACGCCCCTCGCTCTTACGTTTACGTTTATTAACAGCGCTTAACTAATAAACCTTGGTTTAAATGATTTAAAAATCCATTATCCCGCTTATTATAAGTGTGTATAATACGCGTTTATCGTTTAATCGCTTTATTTAAAGTTGGATTTAAAATACGAGCGCAGGGTTAAAGCGTGTATTAAGTGTACGAAGATATATAAAACTTATATAAGTGTATATAGTTAAGCTTTTTTCGTTTCGTCGTCGGCTTATAACTAACTCTTTTATATAAGTTTTTAAGTTAATTCGTAGTAATATAAATCGTACGATTCGGTTTTTATACGCTTTTAATACGCTTTTTACGCTCTTTTACGCTTATTTATTTAATAATATTAAGCTTAAAGCTTTTTCGCGCGCGTTAACTAGTGTGATTATATACTTTATAACTCGCGTGTTTCTTTTATTTATTCAACATTTATCGCGCTTTAAGTTGTTTTAAAAGATTGCTGTATACGACTTCGTAAGCTTTTTACTCGCTTCGTTATTAAGTTGTTTTTAAGCTTTATTAACCTTTATTTAAAAGTGAGTTAATTATATTACGTAAATAGCTCGCGTTCGTATTACGTAAGTTGTTATAATTATTTATATTAACGTTAAATATATATTAATACGTATTTTCCCCGCGTTATTTTTTTTTACGACGGCGCTTTATTAACGCTTTACGTTAAGTTTTATTTTTAACAATTAAAGATTAATAATATAATTATTAATAGGCCGCGCGCTTTTAGCTTTTAAAGCGGCTTTAAGCCGCTTTCGTAATCGTGCGTTAAGTTATTAACGCTATTAACGCGTAAATAAATCTTTTAAATTTTAGTGTTTAAACGTTAAACTATTTCTTTTACTCGCGCGTTTTTATCGTATCGCTTTTAAGCTTTAATCGTTATAAAATAGTTTCTTTTATTTATTATTATTACGCGCCCTTCGAGCCGCTCTCGTACCGCTTTAATACGTTTAAAGTTTTTATGTTTTATAACTTATAACTAATATATCGTCGTAGTTTCGCTTATAAGCCGCTTTACTTTTAAAAACAATTTATTTTACTTTCCGCTTTTTCTTTACTTCTTTTTAAACTTAAAACCTCGCGATTAATTTTTACGCGTGCTTTATATCGTCTTTTAACACTTATTAATTATACTTTACAAGCTGCCTCGTTTATTAAACGAAGAAAAAACGTTTTTCGTTTTTTATTTAAGTATTTCGTACTTTTTTTACTTTTTATTCGTTTAGTTTTTTTTTAATAATAAAGTTTAAAAAGTTGGTTATATTTTACGATTTCTTTTTTAAAGCTTTAATAAAGTTATTAAAAACACGTTATAAAGTTAGTTATATTAATCGAAGAGTATTATACGATATATTTACGATTCGACTTTAGTTAAAACTATAAACGAGTTAACGAAGCGAGGATTTATCTTTTTATAAAACACTTTTAACTTAAAGTTTCGTGTTAATAATTATATTAAATCTTTTACGTAATACTTTTAAAGTTAATAACGGCGGTTATAATACTTCGTTTAAGCTTTTTATACTTTCTTTTAATGTTTTATTATAAAAGCTTATATTTTATTTAACTTTTTTAATTTTATTACGATTACGAGTATTTTTTCTTTAATAAAGTCGTTTTCGATTTATATATATATTTTTAAGTGATATTTTATAAAGAGATAAAATAACGTATTATTAGTTATAACGTTAATCGCGTTATTATATACGTACTTCGTTATTAGTAAAAGTTTAACTTAGTTTATTTAAAATTCGTTTATAAATGCGCGTAAATAGTGCTTTAACGTTTAATTCATTCTCTCGGTTTAACTATTAGTTTATAAGTAAAACGTTATAAAAAAGCGTTTTTTAATTAAAAGCTTTATATAAAGCGTTATTTAATACGTATTAATATTAAAAAACGTTTCTTTAGTTTAAAATAATATCGTATAATATATCGAATCTTATTTTAATTTTTATATATAAAACTTTTATTAATTGGTTTAACGTTATCGTCGTTTTTACGAAAAGAAACCTTACTATCTTTATAATCTTATTTACGATTATTAAAATCGTATTTACGTTTTACCTTTTATAATAGATTTTTAGTAGTTTCGTTACGAAATTTATATAGATTTTTTATTACGGTTTTTATAAAATAAAAAGTGTTTATAACTAGTTATACGGTTTATATCGCGGTACTACTTTATATATATACGTTAAGTAATTATTAACGTATTTATAAATATATATATTTATATATTTTTAAAAGAATTTTTTTTTATTAGCTCTTTTATACGGGTTTTTTCAAAGTGTTTCGTTAAAAGGCTATTATAATATATTTAAAAGATTTCTTTTTTTATCACTTTTTCTTTTAAAACGTAAATACGATTTTTAAATCGTAGTAGTTTTTTTAACCTCACGTTTTAGTGTTTAAGAGTGGTCGTAGTCGTTTTAATTTAAGCTTTTAACTATTAAGTTTTTTCGTTATTTATTTATAAAGCTTAAAGCAACTTTATTAATAACGTATTTATATTTAATATTAACGAATTCTTTTTTTTAATATAATTTAATACAACCTCGAAAAAACTAGTTATTTAAAGAAAGAATAAAACCGCTGTTATAACTTTAATAATAACTCGTTTTAAAGTTATTATTAAAAAGTATTTAAATAATAAGCTTAAATTTATTAAATTTGAACGAAAGAGTTTTCGTATTTTTTATTCGTTTAAAGTTTAACGTAGTTAATATAAGTTGTATTAAGCGATAGCTTTTTTTAAGCCGTAATCGCTTCGATTTTAACGCGATTAAAATAAATATACGGAATTAACACTTATTTCGTAAACACTAGTTATAATTCGAGGTTAAAAAGTAGCTTTAACTTTTTTTTTTAGTTTTTTTTAATAATTCGGTTTTTAAAAAGAGTTATTAACGAAATTGGTTTTTTTAATTTAATGTTTAATTTTAAAATTAAAAGAAGTGAAATATATACACTATTTAACTTACTTTCGTTTAACTTTTTTTATTATATAAATATACGTAAGTTAATATAATTTAATAAAACTTCGATTTTATATTAATTACTCTTTAAATATTAACGTTAATATTTAAAAGAATTTATAATTATTATTATTTTTTAATTAAGAGTGTTATATCGTAGCTTTAACTCGTTTTATTTTCGAGATTAAAAAGCGATAAAGTATTAACGACCCTCGTCGTTTAACTAAGATAAAATCCTCGCTTTTATAAATTTTAACGTATTTGAGCCGTAAGCGGCGCGTTAAGTCGAAATGTTTTAATAAAAAAACGCGAGTAAAATTTTCTTATAATTAATAAAATGCTTATATCGTTTTTTTATCGAAGCGCACTCGCTCGAGCTTCTTCCCGTTTTTCATCTTTTTCAAAAGTTTATTTAACGGGGTTATAATTTTAAAGTACTTTTAAATAAAACGTTAATAAAAGTTATAAAATTTTAAAAACATTTAAATCTTTTAATACGTTTTAAATAACTTTTAAATAACGATAACTTTTATTTAAGCCGAGTTTATTTATATTTTAATATTAAAAAAGAGGAACTTTAAAAACTCGACTTAGTTTTAATAAAATTTATATTTAATTAAGTTTATAAATAATTATACTTTTTATAACCTTTTAAATATATTTCGTACGTATTTAATATATTCGTTTTAACTTTTAAAAAATATTAACACGTTATTTATATACGTAATATACGTTACGTTAATTAACTCGCGAAGAGTTGTATAAACGTAGTATTAAAACGTGGTTAACGTATTTATAAAGTCGAACGATAAGATTATATACTCGTAGTACTCGTACCGCGTATAAAACGCTGTTTTTTACTCGTTTCCTTCTTTAATTCGAATTCGATAATAAGCGTTTTTAATATCGAGCTTAATAAAGTATTTAACGCTCGAAATTCGATTTAAAATCTTCGAAATTAACGAAAAAACGTAACGGTTTTTAATTACAACTTTATTAAAGCTTTAATAATCGACGTAAAGCTATAAAAAGTCGTTTTTTTTAAATACAAAAAGGATAAATGCTTTAATTAAGCTTTTATTTAATTAAATTCGCTCGTTTTATAAGTTCTTTTCGAAATACTTTCGTAACTCTTTTAACTTTCGTTTAAATAAAAAGTAAATCGTTTTATAAAAAGGTTACGCTTTGTTAACTAAGTCGATTACGTGATTCGTTTTTTAAACGAGTGATAATATAACCGCGCTAGTTTCGTTAAATATAAAAGCGAAATTAATAAACTTTATTAATAAGTTATCGTAAGATTAACGCTTTAAAGTTGCTTCGTTTTTAAAAAGGTATTACTCGAGTTTAATTTATTTAAAACGATTAAAGAGTATAAAGATTACGTATATTATCGCGGTATTTTTAATCTTTTTAACGAACTTACGAGGTATATTAATTATAAGCTTATTTAAACGATGATTAAAACATTATTAATTACTTTTAATCGTATTAATAGTTAAATCTTTTAAAGTTATAACTTTTAAAAAAATAAAGCTTTTACTCGCCGCTTTTATTCGCGGGATATTTACGTAAAACCGTATAAACTCTTTAATTTAACTTTAATAATTAATAAACTTTAATAACACCTTTTATAACGTCGTTAACGTAATAGTCGAGTCGTTCGTTATTTTTAAATACGAAACTCGGCTTTTTTTTTTTAAGTTTAACCTACGCGACGAACTTTAACGAAATAATATTAACTTTTATTTTTATATTAAAGTTAACGATAGTTTAGTGTTTTCGATTGGTTTTCACCACGATTAAGTTATATAGTTATACACCGATCTTTACTTTAACGAGCGCTTCTTTTTTTAATTAAATAAAAGCGTTTACGCGTTTTTTTTTTCTTTAACTTAACGTTAAGCTTTAATATATCTTTAACCCTTTAAACTTTCGTAAGGTTAGTTTTCGGCTTCGTACACTTTAATACGATATACCCTTTTTCTTCGTAGTTACAATACGTAATACTCGACCTTTTATTCGTTTTCTCTTTAAGCTTCTCTCTTTTTTTCTCTTTTAAACCGCTTTTAAAGTGCGGGTTACTCGCGTTTTTAAAAGTGTTTTATTATTTCTTTTTAAAGTTGTTTCGTAGTTTTTCGTTTTTCAACTTCTTTTTCTTTACGTACTGCTTTTAATAGTTTTTCATACGAGTAATAAAAGTATTAAAATCGATAAATTAATAATTAAAGTTAATCGTTAACGATTATCGTAGGTTTTTTTATAATTTAAAATAAAAAGTTTTTTTTAATAGTGTTTTAAAAAAGCTTTTATTTTTAACTTAAAAAATCAAAAGTAAAAAAGAAATTCGATTAAGCTTTAACTTTCGTTTTAAACCGCTTTTCAATATTATTAATAAACGATTAACGACGAGTTTTTACTTTTAAAAAAAAGCGTTATCGTTTACTTTTTAAAGTAAGTTTATAACTTCTTTATTTATTAAATTTCCTTCTTTAAGCTTAAGTTAATTAAGTATTACTTTTATTAATTTTAAAAAGTAGTATTAAGTTAAAATAAAGTTATTAATACGCGCTTTTTTAAGTTATAAAAACGTTATAAAGCGGCTTTAAAAACGTTTTTTATCACTTTAACCCACGTATTTCGTTATATAAAAATAAACTTATTTATAAACTTATTAAAAAACGAGATTTTTACGTCGACTTTATTATTGTAATTATTTTCGTCGTAGTTTTCGCTTTTACTAACTTTTAAATTAAGCGTTAATAAATAAATTATATTATAAAAAGTTAGTTTATAATAGTTTTTAATACTTACTCGCGTTTTATTATACGCGCTTATTAACTTTAAAATATTATTCGTTATTAATATTTAAACCGCTCGAAGTTATAAGGTTTATTACTTAATTCGTAAAAGCTCGACTTTAATATTACGAATTTACTTAACGAGTATTAACCGCTTTTTCGTTTATTCAAGCTCGCGTCGAGCTTAAGCCGCGACGAGTTCGTCGTCTTCAACGGCTTTTTAAGCCGGCGTAGCTGCGAGTAGCGTTTCGTTATTGGGTTAATCGCTCGTTTCGGCCGCTCTTTCTTCGATACTAAAAAGTGCGGTCGTTATTAATAAAGGGTTATTATTAACGGCCGTTATCGCTGTTTACCTTCGTTTTTACTGTTTTATACTCGGTATTATCTTTTTTAATTCTTTAAGTAACTTTAGAATAAAGATTTAGAAATGTTAAAGTGGTACTTATAGTTAAGTAAAGGATTATAAAAGGTAGAAGTATTTTATTAACGAAGGTAGGATTTCGTAAATTATATAACTAAATCTTATCCCTTTTTTCGAAAAGGGTGAGAAGCTTTTATTATATCGAGGGCTTTTAAAGAGTCTTGTTTATAGCGCTTTTAAGCCGCGTACGAAGCTTTAACTCCGAGTTACACTCAGAGGTCTGTGTATGTGCTCCGTGGCGCACTTCTCTTCGGGCTTACGTTAGCTGTATAGTTACGTGCTTTGTTAAGGGTAACACGTGTTTAAACAGGTTGTTTACACGTGTTTAAACTGCTCGTAAAGTACGTATTTAAGTAAGCTCGCGATATTTTTATATTATTAAACTAAAGTTTAATTAAAACCCATATTTAAAATAATATAAAAACGAGAAATAAAAGTTATAAAAAACGAGAATTTTATATAATAACGTTAAGTTTTTATTAAAGCGTAATAAAGTTTTTAAAAAAAAAAAAAAAAAAGCGTAAAAAAAAGCGACGAAAAACTCTATTTATACTTACTTTTCGTTTATTTAATAACGTTTAACCTTTTATTTACTTTATAAACGAAAAAAAGCGATCGAGGGCTTACAAAGAAAGTGCGCGATATATTATACGTTATAACACTCGCTTTAATACTACGAAAGAGGGTTAACGTTAAGCGCGTATATAGTTAAACGCTTTATATATTTTAAAAGCTTACTATTAACGAGCGTAATCGCACGCTCGAAGACGAGCTTTACGAAAGGGGAGATAATTATAAAAACATCGCGAGCTGGTTTAAATATATGCTTTACGAGTAGTTTAAGCACGTGCGGGCGACTAGCTTAAGCACGTGCCGCCTTTTAATAAAGTACGTAACTACGTAGTTAGCGTAAACACGAAGCGAGGTGCGTTACGAAGCGCACGCACGAGCCCCTAAGTATAACGTAAAGTTAAAGCTTTATTATACGCGGTTTAAAAGCGTTACGTATGAAGCGTTTTAAGAGTTTTCGATATAACGAAAGCTTTTCACCTTTTTTTAAAGAAAGGGGAATAAGATTTAATTATATAATTTACGAGATTTTACCTTCGTTAATAAAATACTTTTAATTTTTTATAATTCTTTATTTAATTATAAATACTATTTTAACACTTTTTAAAAGCTTTTAATATAACGAAAGCTTTTTACTTTTTTTTTAAAAAAAATTAATTATATAATTTATAAAATCTTACTTTCGTTAATAAAATACCTTTACTTTTTATAATCTTTTATTTAATTATAAATTTTATTTAAAATTATTTAAAGAATTAAAAAAAATTATTAAAATAGTATTTATAATTAAATAAAAGATTATAAAAAGTAGAGATGTGTGAGGATATCGCGAGCCTGCTCGGATGCGTGCTTTGCGAGCTTCCTGCGAGCAGGCTAAGCACGTGCGGATAACCTGCCTAAGCACGTGCCACCCTCAACAGGGCACGTGACCGTGCAGCCAGCATAAGTCCGAAGGGAGGTGCGCTACGGAGCGCACGCACGGACCCCTAAGCGTAGCGCGGAGCTAGGGCTTCGTACGCGGCTTGAGGACGCTACGCACAAAGCCCCTTAGGAGCCCTCGATATAGCGAGGGCCTCCCACCCTTTAGAAAAAAAGGGGATAAGATTTAGTTGTGTAATCTACGAAATTCTACCCTCGTTAATGAAATACCTCTATCTTCCGCGATCTTCTACCCAACTATAAGTACTACCCTAACATTTCTAAATCTTCCACCCAAGGTCACCTAGAGGATTAAGGAAGATGGCACCGAGTACGAGACAGCAAGAACGAGGGCAGACGGCGGCAACGGCCGCCAGTAAAGACCCCCTATTGATAACGACCGCACTCTCTAACATCGAAGGAGGAGCGGCCGAAGCGAGCGGTCAACCCGACAGCGGAACGCTGCTCGCGGACACGCCGGCTCAAGGGGCCGTCGAAGACGACGAACTCGTCGCGGCTTAAGCCCGCCGCGAGCTCGAACAAGCGAAGAAGCGGCTAATACTCGCTAAGCAGATCCGTGACATCGAAGCCGAGCTTTTACGGACTAAGCAACAGACCTTATAACTTCGGGCGGCTCGAACACTGGTAGCGGAGAATGTTCCGGGGCTAGCGGGCGCGTATGACGAAACGCGCGCGAGCATTGAAGACTACCGCGAGCCAACTCCTCGTAGTGGGATCCACCTATTAACGCTTGGTTCGAGGGCTGGCGAGAGCGAGGACCACGACGACGACAACTACGACGACGAAGTCGACGTGAAGATCCCGTTCTCCAACAAGTTTACGAGCAAGTTCACCTTTATATAACGAAATACGTGAGTAAGGGCGGTGGAGGACGTCTTCGAAGCCGCTCCGCGGCGTTTCCGCGACCTCAGGAAGCGCGTACTAACAGCTTCATCCCGGCTCGACACCACCCTTCGAAACCAATGGGAGTAATACTTGGCTAACCTGGGCTCGGAGGAGGAAATTTAACGAGCGAAGAGGTTTTGGACCTGTTTTAAGGAATGAACGGTAACGCTTTCTTTCGAGAGTGAGGACTCATCGTTAATTACTTACTAATAATACCGAAAGGCGGCTTAAAACGAGAACTAGAGCTTAGCCGAATTTCTCTCCTACTTTTGATCCCTCAAGTCGAAAATGAAAGCCTTCTTTGAATACTATCGAAAAGAGACCTTTTACCTCGAACTACAAGAAAACCTGCGGTAATCGCTAGCCGTTAGCTTCGACTATTAATCCACCGATTTCAGTACTCTCATCACCCGTGCGGAGAACTATTAAAAGCAGTACGCGAAGAAGAGAAAGTCGAGGGACGAAAAGCCGCGAAGTGACTCAAAAAAAAAACAGTAAAGCACTCTTGAAGGGGCGAGTAACCCGCGCTTTAAGGGCGGCTTGAAGGAGAAAAGGGGGGAGAAGCTTAAAGAGAAAACGAATAAGAGGTCGGGCATTACATGTTACAACTGCGGAGAAAAAGGGCATATCGCACCAGAGTGTACGAAGCCGAAGACTAACCCCACGAAGGTTTAAAGGGTTAAGGGTGTATTGGAGCACGACGCCGAGCCGAAGAAGAAAACAAAAAACGCGTAAGCGCCCTTATCTAGCCGAAGGAGGAGGCGCTCGTCGAAGCAAAGATCGGCGTACGACTACATAGCCTAACCGTGGTGAAAACCGACCGAGAACACTAAACTACCGTTAACCTCGATACGAGAGCAGAGGTCGACATCGTCTTACTAAAGTTTACCGCGCGAGTTAGACTTCGAAAGAAGAAAAGCCGAGCCCCGCGGTTAAAAATAGCGAACGGCTCGACCGTTACGCCGACGACGTTGTAAAAGGTGTCGTTGAGGCTTACCGACTGCTGGGGCCGGACTAAAGAGTTTATACGGCTCTACGTGGGTATCCCGCGAATGGAGGCGGCGGGTAAAAGCCCCATTCTTTTAGGAGTAACGACTTTAAAGGATTTAGCTATCGACACGATTAGGGGCAGCCAGTGGTGTTTTGGTCACCGCTCTGATGAGCTTACGATTAATACACCCCGTAAGTTCGTTAAAAAGACTAAGAATGCCGTAGTCGTGTACGCAGTTCTTATACTCCCTAATCGTTTCAAGTAGATTAAGCTTAAGCAATACCCTTTCGGAGACGAGGCAACCTTAAAGCGCCGGCCCTACGGTGGTGTGCTAACGGAGTTCACCGACTTCACTCTCGTATTTAGCGGGACGAGCGCGGCCATGCTACCGCTCGTTTAAGAAACGGATTACGTAATTGATTTGGTTGACGAAGCGTAGCTTTTTTACGAGACGATTTATCCTTTGTTCGAACGAGAGTTGGAGGAGCTGCGAAAGTATTTTAAAGAGAATTTATAAAACGGGCGAATTCGACTAAATAAAAGCTTAGTCGAAGCACCCATCTTCTTCGTGTTTAAAAAGGACGGCTCCCTACGGCTTTGCGTCGACTATCGAAGCTTTAATAAGGTTACGGTTAAAAACCGCTACGCTCTTTCGTTAATCTCGGAGATCTTAAACCGGATTTCGGGCGTTAAGTACTTTACCAAGCTCGATATTAAAGACGCCTACCATCGAATCCGAATTAAAAAAGGAGACGAGTGGAAGACGGCGTTCCGCACGCGGTATGGACACTACGAATATGTGGTCTTACTATTCGGCTTTACAAATGCGTTAGCTACGTTTTAACACTACGTATATACGGCTTTCCGCGAGCTAGTCGACGTAACGTACATTACGTATATAAACAACGTGTTAGTGTTTTCTAAAAGCCGAGACGAGCACACCGAGCACGTGCGAAACGTACTCGAAAGGCTATAAAAAGCATAGTTGTTTGTAAACCTAGCTAAGTGCGAATTCTACCGAAACTAAGTCGAGTTTTTAGGATTCATCCTCTCCGACACCGGGGTGTAGATAAACCCGTCTTAGGTAAAGGCCATCGCTACGTAGAAGTTGCCCGAGACGTATTAAAAGATTTAAGTGTTCTTAAGATTTTATAACTTCTACCGACGTTTCATTTAAGGGTACTTCAAAATCACAACCCCGTTGAATAAACTTTTGAAGGGGATGAAAAACGGGAAGAAGCTCGAGCGAGTGCGCTTCGACGAGAGGGCGACGTAAGCATTTTGCTAACTGCGAGAAGAATTTACTCGCGCCCCTTTGCTAAAGCACTTCGACTTAACGCGCCGCTTGCGCTTTAAGACCGATGCGTTAAAATTCGTAGGGGCGGGGATTTTATCTCAGCTGGACGACGAGGGTCGTTAGCACTTTATCGCATTTTGGTTCCGAAAATGGAACGAGCTAGAGCTACGGTATAACACTCTTGATTAAGAGATAATAATAATCGTGGATTCTTTTAAGCACTAACGTTAGTACTTAGAGGGTAGCCGATATAGGATCGAGGTCTTGTCGGACTATGCTAACCTGCGTGTATTTATACAATAGGAAAAGTTGAACGGGAGGCAGGCTAGGTGGTGTATGTATTTCACCCCTTTTGATTTTGAGATCAAACATCGGGCTAGAAAAACCAATCCCGCCGATGGCCCCTTTTAAAGACCGGACTACTAGGAAAAACCGGACGAGAAGGAGGAGTTGAAGCTGCTCCCCGACCTTAAATCGCGGCTGGTGTTCGCGAGACAAGTGTTAGTCCCGTATGCTTATTTTAGTCGCGTTAAGATCGAAGCGGTTACGGCTTAAAAGGAGTCATCGCTTAATGCGGCCTGTGTTAGCTACGTTAAGATAACACCCTAAGCGAGGAGAGAGCACGGGGACCCCCTCGTTTGGATTTAATGAATTTAAGCTCACCATCTAAATGCCCTTCGGCAGTAACCCCGGAGCGGGCTACCGTTAAAGTCACGACGACGGCCTTATCCTTTCTTTAAACAGTTGGTCCCCTCGGGGTTGTGCTAAGCTGTGTTAGGAAAAGAGAATCCGTTAGCATTAAATGTAAACACGTTATTAATAGAGTTGCTTTAAGCTTTACAAGCAAGTGACGAAAAGATTTAATAGTTGAAAGCTTAAGTCGAAACGACTACGACCACCCTTAAACACTAAAGCGTAGGGTTAAAAAGACTACTACGATTTAAGAATCGTATTTACGTTTCGAAGAAAGAAGTGGTAAAAAGGGAGATTCTCTAAGTATACCACGACAACCCTTTAGCGAGACACTTTGGAAGAACTCGTACAAAAGAGCTAATAAAAAGAAAATTCTTTTGGGAGTATATGGATGTATATATTTACGAGTACGTTAACAGCTACTCGACGTGTGCGTAAGGAGTAGTACCGCGGTATAAGCCGTACGACTAACTACAAACACTCCTTATTCTACGAAAACCGTGAAAAGAAATCTTTATGAATTTCGTAACGAGACTGCTAAAAATCTACTACAAAGGGTAAAACGTGAATACGATCTTAGTAATTGTAAATAAGTTTACGAAGATGGTGAGGTTCTTCCTTATAAAGATAACGATAACGTCGAACCAGTTAACAAAGGTCTTATATATAAAAATCGAGATAAGATTCGGTGCACTATACGGTATTATCTCAAACTAAAAGAGCGTCTTTACTAATGCGTATTAAATAGCGCTCTACGCAAAGCTCTCAATTAAAAAACGCCTCTCTACGGCGTTTCACCCGCAGACCGATGGCCAGACCGAGAGAATGAATCAAACGTTAAAGCACTACTTACGCGCATTTACGAGCGAGTCTCAAACGAACTAGGCTAAGCTCTTACCAACGGCGGAGTACGCATATAATAACGCGGTTAACGCTACAACTAACGATACGCCATTTTATCTCCTTATGGAATATCACCTAAAGATGCACATGCGGATTAAAGACGACTTTATTAAAAGGGGGGTGCCCGCAGTCGCAGCGAGATTAAAGAAGCTAAATAAAGTGCGAGCCTTTATAGCAGAACACTAGGAGAAAGCACAAGAAGCTTAAGCGAAGTATTACAATCGCCGCCATTAACCTTAAGAGTATCACGTGGGAGACCTGGTGTAGTTATTAATACGAAACCTTAAGTTGAAAGTGCTTTATAAAAAGATAGGTCCCCGCTTCGTTAGTCCGTTTACAGTTTTAACTAGGGTCGAATCGTAAGTATATCGTATAACACTCTCCGACCAATACAACCGACTTTACAACGTGTTTCTAGTAACCCTGTTAAAGCCTTAAAAGGGAAACCGCGAGACGCAGCCGACGTTCCAAACCCCACCGTTGAAAGAAGAGCCAAACGAATGAGAAGTGAAAGAGGTGCGGGATACCCGAGTGAGGAACGGGGAGCGTTCCTTCCTCGTTCGATGGACGGGGTGGCTCGCAGAGTATAACTAATGAGTGCCAGAGGACGACATAAAGCACGCGCAAGAACTAATCGCAAGGTTCTGAGCTTAAAAGGCAGTAAAGAAAGAGCGGAAAACAAAGTAAATTATCTCCAGGGGCGGGGCGGCTCGTAGGCGGAACTGCGGCGGCCCATTAGCTACAAGCTATGAAAACATAAAGACCCAAACGCGCCAAAGCGGCACGAGGGCGGCCTAAGGGGCGTACGAAAACAACAAACAAAGGAAAACACTCCACAACGACCAAAGCCCGAAGGCGGCACGATAAAAGCGCGCGAACAAAGAAGACAGCCTAGCGCTTAGACACCGGGATCCAAGAGGTCCATCTAAGCGTCGATAGCGCCCGCAGCCTAACGCGCAGCCACGAAGGCGGCTCGAAGCCGCTCCAAGAGCTAAAAGCGCGCAGCCTGCTAATGGTCATGCTGTTAATCCTCGGCGACTAAAGATAAAACCTAACGCGAAGCGTCAACGGGGCGCCGTCGTAAGAAGAGACAACGCGGAGAGAGTACGTACCGATATATGCCCAACACCGGTATAAGCGATCGTAGCGACCTACGAGACACAAGCGCGGGCCACCTACGCGGCGTAGTCGGCCCACTTCTAAATAAAGGTTAACAAAGCTCGAAGACGATTTAACGGCGGAGCGAGTAAAGAGCTTACAAAATCGTATACGACAGTCTCCTAAAACAGCTCGAAGCGCGATAAATGCCGGGTGAACAAAAAAAGCACGCGAGCCACGAAGTATATAACCGCGCCGGCCAACGCACGCGGGAGAGCCTTAAGCTCAACGTCGTCGAGCAGGTGAGCTCGAAAAGGCGTAAGGAGCGTGTTGAGAGCGCGTAAAAACCTAATCGTACGGTCCACATTACTACGAATTAGCTCAAAAACCTATACTAAAGAGTTAACAACGCGCTAACGACGGGGCGAAGGGAGCCCGACCACATACACTCATACAAGTCTTATGCATCTTCGTACACTTAGTACACGCCCCAACCCTACGCTCGCACTCCAAATCCAACTCTAAACGAAGCGACTAAACGGCGAATACACGCCGTACGCAGCGATAGTAAGCGGGATAATGGATTTCTAAGTCATCGAGACCCAAGTTCACCAACCGAGCGCCGTTAACAAGCGCAAACGCAAGAGCGAAAAGCGTAGTAAAAGCGACGGCGGCCCGACCTAAAGCGTCGTCGTCTTCGTTAGCGGCAAGCGAGACGTAAGCGGAGTCTTAAGGGTTATCGTTATTATCATTATCATTATTATTATCGTTATCGTCGTCGTTATCATCGTCGTCATCCTCGACCTCGACAACGCGATGAAAAAAACCCGTAAGCGAGACCAAAGCAGGGTTAGAAGGCGGATATAACACCACTCGCGAGTTACTAACACTACGGCCACGGGTCGAAGAAGCACCACAACCACGAAACAATGTATTCCTAGTGCGAAAAGCCCCGCGAGCGGAACTCACTAAAGGAGTAAGCGTAAACGAACGACCGCGCGAGGCGCTCGAAAAACGACGGGTAAGCGTGCTGAGGCCCGCTACTCCGCGTTCCGACCGAGCAGCGACGTCGGCTTATTAAAAACTAACACGCTAGCTGCGTCCACTGACGCTACCCGCATAAAACGCGCCACCGTGAAGAGAATTCCTATAAAAGGGGGAATTATTCACGAGAAAACCAAAGAGCATAAGCATAATCTGACCGGGGCGAGCGCGGCTCGAAGAGCCAAAAGATTAACCGCCAAGCGTTTGCTGCGTAAAGTTAGCGCGACGAACGGGGGTCGACGGAGGACCGTCGTCATGCTAAAAACCTGCCATAGGTTAGACCTAGGACAGTCAGCGAGGAGCCAGCGACCCGACAGCGAAGCACTTACTTAGGAAAAAGAGCTGCACAAAGCGGGACGCTAGTAACCCGGAGTCTGCACGCGAATTAAAAAAAGAAAACTAAAGAACGCGAGGCGCCGATAACCCGAAGCTAGAGCGCAATCTAAGGAGAAAAAAAAAAAGGAAGCTGCGAGACTATTGTCCGACGGCGAGCCGCGCGAGGAGCGAGCCAAAAACGAGAAGTAAAGATTGTGCTAAGCGGTGATCTGGCGCAGCGACGTCGGGTCTCTGATGAGGCGTGGTGAGGTTAAAGAAAGGAAGAAAGGAGAGAGAGAGGAGCGCAGGAGGGGCGACGGGAAAACTCTGATTGTGCTTTCCTTTCGTCTGCCTGGCAACGCCCAGCCTCCTATTTACTCTACAAACGGAAGGAGCGATCGAGGACTCGCGAGGAAGGTGCGTAAGGTGCTACACGCTGCAGCGGCCGCACTAACACTACGAAGGAGGGCCAGCGCTGAGCGCGCATACGGCTAAACGCCCCGAGCGCTCTGAAAGCCTACTGCCAACGAGCGTAACCGCACGCTCGAAGACGAGCTCCACGAGAGGGGGGATAAATTGTGAGGATATCGCGAGCCTGCTCGGATGCGTGCTTTGCGAGCTTCCTGCGAGCAGGCTAAGCACGTGCGGAYAACCTGCCTAAGCACGTGCCACCCTCARCAGGGCACGTGACYGTGCAGCCAGCRTAAGTCCGAAGGGAGGTGCGCTACGGGGCGCACGCACGGACCCCTGAGCGTGGCGCGGAGCTAGGGCTTCGTACGCGGCTTGAGGACGCTACGCACAAAGCCCCTTGGGAGCCCTCGATATAGCGAGGGCCTCCCACCCTTTGGAAAAGAAGGGGATAAGATTTAGTTGTGTAATCTACGAAATTCTACCCTCGTTAATGAGATACCTCTATCTTCCGCGATCTTCTACCTGACTACAAGTACTACCCTAACAAGATGTAAGGATATCGCGAGCCTGCTCGGATGCGTGCCTTGCGAGCAGGCTAAGCACGTGCGGACAACCTGCCTAAGCACGTGCCACCCTCGGCAGGGCACGTGACCGTGCAGCCAGCGTAAGTCCGAAGGGAGGTGCGCCACGGAGCGCACCCACGGACCCCTGGGCGTGGCGCGGAGCTGGGGCTTCGTACGCGGCTTGGGGGCGCTACGCACAGAACCCCTTGGGAGCCCTCGATATAGCGAGGGCCTCCCACCCTTTCGAAAAAGGGGGATAAGATTTAGTTGTGTAATCTACGAGATCCTACCTTCGTTAATGAGATACCTCTATCTTCCGCAATCCTTTACCTGACTACAAGTACCACCCTAACAAGAGATATTTTATTAACGAAGGTAAGATTTCGTAAATTATATAACTAAATCTTATCTTTTTTTTTAAAAAAGGGGTGAGAGGCTCTCGTTATATCGAAGGCCTTTAAAGGGCTTTGTGCGCGGCGCTTTTAGACCGCGTACGAAGCTTTAGCTTCGCGCTACACTTAGGGGCTCGTGTGTGCGCTTCGTGGCGCACCTCGCTTCGTGTTCGCGCTGACTGCGTAATCACGTGCTTCGCCGGGGTGGCACGTGCGTGGGTTAGTCGCTCGCACGTGCTTAGCCTGCTTGTAAGGCACGCATTCGAGCAGGCTCGCGATGTCTTTATAGGCGCTTTACTTATACGTTATATATAAGTAGCTTGAGCGCGTGTTTTATAGCGTATTACGTATTAGTTAAGAGGTGAGGTAATTGTTACTTCGCGCGATATTATTTGATTTAATTTAGTTAATTAGATGTTAGTATAACATGCTACGTGTATCGCCTCTTTTAACATTTATAACTAGAAGATTTTATAATTAAAAAACAGATAAGATAGTAAGAATGTAATTATAGCCTAATATAGAACTTTGTTTATATAAAAGTTTGCGTATTTAAAGAACGCAATAACACAACCACCGCACGGCAACTACTATAAACATTTACACCTGTTTAGACTGTCCATCTGAAAGGACGACGTCAATGACGCCTTCCGGCCCACCACCTCGCGCACCCCGTCCATGCCGTGCCCGGCCACATTGACGGCCCGGAACAGACTGTCGCGCAGGACCACCTTGGCCGGATTGGTGCCGGCAAAGACGAGCCGCTGCACAAACACGCCGGCCTTGCGCTGTTTGCGGCGTCGCTTGAGCATGTCGCGGACGTAGTTGTCTAGGCGGACGGCGCGCTGGGCGGGACTCTGGACAAAGTCGGCTTGGTCGAGGCATTGGGCGAGGGCGAGGGCGTCAGCCATGGCGAGAGAGGCACCTTTTCCGGTGTAAGGAGACATGCTGGGCAGTTAGTAGAAGAAAAAAAGAAAAAAAGAAAGAAGACTCACTTCAGAGTGGCATCCCCCAAGAGGGTCACACTCGGATCACTCCATGGCTTCGGCTCTTCGACGAGCTTGAGAATGTTGGAGAAGGCACTGTCGAGGACGACGCGGTCCACGAGCTTGCGGAAGAGCGGGTCAACAGTCAGCTCGGCCGGCGACAGCTGTTCGGCGTTCTTGGTCTGGTTCGCATAGTTGCGCAGGTCGCTGCCGAAGCCGAGCATGATAAAGGACTGCTCGACGTCGAGCACATCGGGAGTCGTCTGGGCCGACCAGCGGTGCTCCGGGTCCGGGTGCACCCAGGCGTGCAGGGTGATGACCTGGTTGCGGCCGCAAAAGGCGGCGACGCCGGTGCCAAAGGGCAGCAGGGCTTCGGTCTCGGGCAGATAGGGCACCTTGAAGTAGGTGACGCCGTAGCGGCTGTTTTGGACGTGCGTCTGCGGCAGCAGCTGCTTGCGGACCGTCGAGTGCACGCCGTCAGCCCCGACGAGGAGGTCGCACTCGTCGGTGGAGCCGTCCTCAAACGTGAGCGCTATCGGCCCTGACTCGTGCCGGCTGTAGCGCACTAGCTTCTTGCCTACTTGCAAAAATTCGTCGCTCCCCTCCAAGAGCGCCTGCCGCAGGATCCACCGGTTGACGCTCACCATTGTCCGCAGCTCGGGCGGATACCACGTCAGCAGCATCTTGTCGCGTCTCTCGGCCCTCATGAAGCCCAGCCGCTGGTCTGTCGATGGCTGGTTCCCGATGCTCTTTTCAATGTTGTGCTGCGCCCCCAGAGACACGCGGCTGCTCAACATCGCAATAGCCTCGCGCTCCATCTGGATCCGGTACCTGGCCAACCGGTCCGTCACCTCGACCTGCCGCTCGTACACGGTCACCTTGACGAGTGGATTCGACCGGAGCATCTGCACGAGACCCAGCCCGCCGAGACCGCCGCCAACAATGGCCACGCGGAAGGGCTGGGATGTCTTGGGCTTTTGTGTCTTGGATTCTGCGGACATGAAGATGATGACAGATGATGGGGGATGGGTGCTATTTCAGCGATGTGGATTAGGGGTAGTGCAGTGGGATTGGTTGGATCTAGTGACCGAGAGGCTCAGAACAATGGCAGAGGAAGACGTGTCAGTGCAATGCACAGACTGTTATTCATTGATGCTCATATATGTCGCAGGGCCTGACTTTCAACTTACACTTACACCCGTGCAGCACGTGATACCTCACATGCCCGCTCACCAGCCCACGACTGCTGACTCTCCTGACTCTGGTGGTCCTGGGCGCTGACATGGTGACAACCCCGAACCAGTCCAGCCAGGCCCGGACCTGGCAACTGCAGCGGGGTCCGTTCCCCTTCCGGGAAGAAGAGTACGGGCAGCCTTATTTACCCTGGCAGCACAGCCCTATGGTTGGCGCCAGATTAGCGTCGCTCCACTGCAACCTTAGTGCTGTGACCCTGGAGTACGAAGTACGGCGTTCGTTATTCCGTACTCTGTCCATTTACTACGTAGGAAAAATCCTTGATGTCGGTTTGCTCTGCCGCACCTGGCAACGGCTCGGAAATACTCACAGGGAATGCAGCAATGGCCTGGTTTTGCCAGCCACGCCAGCCCTGGGCACCTGTGAGCCCCCCCGAACCCCTGACAACCCCCCTCCCCCCCGGACCCTCCGAACCCCCCGCGCGGAGCCTCGGAGGGCTATTCACGCATAATCCTCCGGGACATGGGCACAGGCACCATTCGGCGTCATACCATCGACACCATCGACTGCGGAGCCTCGGACGCAAAATCCACCTCCGGCATGCGTGTTTCCGAGGGTCGCGATGCGGAAGCGTTTCCCCCAAGAGAGTGAACCCACTCTGCACTTAACTACGCGCACTTGCCTCGGTTTAGAGGGCTGTGGACTGTGGACTGTGCCCAGTCCAAGCAGCTACAACTCTCGACCGTCGACAAGACATCGTCCCTCGGCTGACATCCGTCTCTCCGACCTTTCGGCCGGACCGGCCCATCCAACACCATGACGGCCTCCATGACAGCCACGGACCCGGGCCCGCCGCTGCCGGCCACGGACCACACCAAAAACACCACGGCCATCGACGACAAGCTACAGGACCCCCCGCGTGCCCTCTACAGCTGGCGCCTTCACATGAGCGTCCTCGGCCTCTCCCTTTCCCTCTTCTTCTCGGCCCTCGAGACCACCATCATCTCGACGGCCCTCAC
This sequence comes from Raffaelea ambrosiae, assembly GCA_002778195.1. Taxonomy (NCBI): domain Eukaryota; kingdom Fungi; phylum Ascomycota; class Sordariomycetes; order Ophiostomatales; family Ophiostomataceae; genus Raffaelea; species Raffaelea ambrosiae. The sequence continues at coordinate 1,877,897 of PCDI01000005.1, read as the reverse complement.
CACCATCGGACAGTCTTTTCACGACTTCGGGGTAATCGGCTGGGTCGTGACAGCCTACCTCGTGACCTATAGCAGTCTGTCTCCTGTTCTGTTGTCCAGCCCCTCGGCGGGTAAATGCTGACAGCATACAGGCTTTTTCTTGACGTACTCGAAGCTGACCGACATCTTTGGCCAGCGCAACTGCCTGCTCTTTGCGCTGGTGTGGTTTTCCCTGTTCTCGGGGCTCTGTGGCGGTGCAGAAAAGATGTCGCTGACGACGCTGTGAGTCGGGACTGTGGGTGAAAGAGAAGAGCGTAAAGCTGACCGTGTCTTGCTGGCAGTATCGTATTCCGAGCTCTCCAGGGTATCGGTGGATCCGGCATCTACTCGGTCGTCTTTGTGACCATTGTAGACATTGTAAGCCTCGGTCTCTCGGCTTTTTTTCTTTTTCCCTCTGTCTTCTCTACTGACTGTCAGTGCCCGGCTCGCCTTGTCGGTCCCTACTCGGCCGTCGTCTCATCCACCTTTGCCATTGCCAACGTGCTCGGTCCCATTGTCGGAGGCGCCATCTGCAGTTCCGGCGATTGGAAGTGGATCTTTTTGTTGAAGTAAGGAATGGAAATGTCTTTTCTTGTACTTTAGACGCGAGAAGAACATCCATCGCCACCATGTCCACCTCTCTCCTCTCCCCCACTGGCTGGCTGTGCCTGCCCCCCTGCTGACTTTGACAGTGTCCCCGGTTCTGCTCTTGCTCTCGTCGTCGTCTTCCTCTCCCTTCCTGGCGGTGACGGCTGCGGAGTGACCCGAGCCCACCTCCGCCGCATCGACGTCGTCGGCTCGTTTTTGTCCATCGCCTGCGCCGTTCTTCTCTTGTATGGCCTCCAAACTGGCGGCCTTGGCCACCCCTGGAGCAACGCCCAGATCATCGCCACCCTCGCCGCCGGCGGCGCCGGCATTTTCTTGTTTTTCGGCTGGGAGGCCTGGCGCGTGCGTCAGGAGTCTCTGCGCTCCTCCCCCGTCGAGCCCATCCTCCCGCTGCGCCTTCTCGCCCGCCCCAAAGTCGCACTCCTCCTACTCTCGGCCTTTTTCCAGGGCTGCGTCTTTTACGCCGTCGTCATCAACACGCCGCAGCTCAACCAGATCGTCCACCTGTCGACGGCCACCATGGCCGGTGTGCGCACCCTGCCGATCCTGCTGCCCATGACCTTTGCCAGCTTCGTGTCGGGCGTCATTTTATCCAAGACGCTGCGCTTCGGCTGGCACATGCTGGCGGGAGGGTCCATGCTGACCGTCCTCGGTGTCGGTCTGCTGATCGAGGTACCCTTTCACACCTCCATCCTGGCTCGCAACTACGGCTTTGAGGTTTTGCTCGGCGTCGGCATCGGCTTCACCATGGCCACATTTCTGATTATGGGCCGCGTCGAGGTCCAGGACCGGGACAATGGTCAGTTTTGCTCCCTGTCGTCTTTTTCTGTGTTTCATTTCTTTTCATTCTTTTCAACTTTTTTTTCAAGTCCTCTGTTCTGCCTACTAATTACGCCAGCCGTCATCATGGGCTCTGTCAACATGATGCGCACCATGGGTGGCTGCATTGCCCTGTCCGGCGTCCAGGCCATCCTCCACAGCCAGTTGCCCCATCGCCTGAGCTTTCTCCCAGCCAGCCTCGTCACCCAGCTCGTGGACGCGCCCACCGCCGTGCTCAAGACCCTGTCCGAGGCCGAGTCGCTCGAAGTGCGCCGCCACTACAACGACGTCTACTGCACGGGCTTCATCATGGTCACGGCCCTCGGCGGTGCGGCCGTGGTCGTCTCAACGATCCCAGTGTTTCTCGACAGACGGCGCTCCTTCCCAGAAAAGGAGAACTCGGTCGTTGTGGGGTCCGATCCAATGGAGAGAATGCTGGCGATGTCTGAGACTGGAAGCAGGCATGCAGAAGACGAGCCCAGGAAAATTTGTCATGACCTCTCATGCAACCGAGTGAAATCACATATATTTTATATCTTGCTGTCCCTGCCCGTCTATAGATCCAATACCAACACAAATAATAAAACCCATAACGAAAAGTATGATACCTAGCAACTCAGCCTTTCAGATATATTCTTTGTTGAGGCTAGCCTGTCTCGAGCTGTGGCTACCCACTGTTAACCGAGTCCTGGCAGTCTTGACAATCTTAGTGGGGGGCCTGGCACTACCTATGAAGAGACTGTATCTATGCACACATCTCTCGACACATTCGTACCGTGCCGATGCTGACACCGTCCCTCCATGCGAGCGACGACAGGACCGACGAGATCGTCTACCGCTGGGAGCACTGCGTTTGCGACTGTCCCGACGTGGCCCTCTAACACCACCCACACGTCGCCCCCTCGGCCGCCGAGTCGTACGACTGCGTCCACGGCGCACGTCTGGATGTGGCCCTCTTGTACACCTGTCTAGCCATGTGAATCTTTTCGGCCCACAGTGGACACTCGTCCTGACGCTTATACTGGCGCTCCCATGCGCCAGAGACTCGTTGGCAGCATAAATTGGCAGGTAGTCGTCGATGACAACGACAGTACGAACGATGATGCCATCGCAAACAACTACATTCCGCATTGCGCACCCCGCATCCTGCTTGTAAGAGGAGACACGATTCGCCTGAAAGACGGATAACTAGTTAGTGGGCTGGCGCAATGCACTTGTTGTAGCAGCTCAGTTGCACCTCACTGCCAGGCCATTTCATGGAGATGGTCACTACTTCATGATGACTGTACTGTGTCAATCACGTGACGCTACATTGACTGACTAAGTGTCATTACACCACACACGTGAAAACTTAGCAGCCAACACGGACCAAAATATTAGGGCTTTGGCGCACAGAATAGGCCCCACTAACCAGGCCATCTGTAGCATTTTTTGATTGGGGCTTTTTTTTTTTTCGGCGAAGAAGCGAAAGAATTACAGAATTGCCTAACTCAATCCCACAGGGAGAAATTTTAACCGCAGACGAACACGACATAAAGATTGATTGCTACCGATCACCACCACACCCTCAACACATCCACGTCGACTTTCACACCACAAATCTCCATCACCGACAGAATACGAATACCGACAATGGCGGATCGTGGAAGCAGTGCTCCCCGCGGTGGTGGCTTTGGATCGCGCGGTGATCGCGGTGGTGATCGCGGTCGGGGTCGTGGCCGTGGCCGTGGCCGCCGCGGCGGAAAGAGCGAAGAGAAGGAGTGGCAGCCTGTCACCAAGCTGGGCCGCCTTGTGAAGGCTGGCAAGATCAAGAGCATGGAGGAGATCTACCTGCACTCTCTGCCAATCAAGGAATACCAGATCGTCGACTTCTTCCTGCCCAAACTGAAGGATGAAGTGATGAAGGTTTGTTTGCTGCCTCTGCAATGAAAAGCCACGAAAGACTACTTCTGGTTGACGATGCTGGACGGCTGCTGACAATGTGTTCTCCTTCCAGATCAAGCCCGTGCAGAAGCAGACCCGGGCCGGTCAGCGGACCCGATTCAAGGCCATTGTCATCATTGGTGACTCCGAGGGCCACGTTGGCCTGGGCATCAAGACTTCCAAGGAGGTCGCTACCGCCATCCGTGCCGCGATTATTATTGCGAAGCTGAGCGTCATCCCCGTCCGGAGAGGCTACTGGGGCACCAACCTGGGTCTCCCCCACTCCCTGCCTACCAAGGAGAGTGGCAAGTGCGGCTCTGTCACTGTTCGGGTACGTACACTCCCAAGCCCCCCCATCCCCTTCTAATATAGTTGCGACTTGCCTGCTTACATTACGAACTGCAGCTTATTCCCGCCCCCCGCGGCACGTCGCTTGTGGCTTCCCCCGCCGTCAAGCGCCTGCTGCAGCTTGCCGGTATTGAGGATGCCTACACTTCGTCTTCTGGCTCGACCAAGACGCTCGAGAATACCCTGAAGGCCACATTCGCTGCCGTTTCCAATACCTATGGTTTCCTGACGCCCAACCTCTGGAAGGAGACGAAGCTTATTCGCAGCCCCCTGGAGGAATTCGCCGACACGCTGAGGGACGGCAAGCGCTACTAGTAGGGAGAAGAGAACAGTGTGTAGTCTGTGCTTGGTTGGGTTCATCACTGTCTCGACGTGTGTACGTGTGTATGCCTGCTACTTTAGGGCCGGGTCAAGGAAGAGACAAAATGTCGGGGAAAATAAGGTAGAAGGCTAAATCGCCTTGGGTTCTGTATAGCGGCTTGAAGCTACGTGAACCGTTACTCAACCACAACCAAAAAAAAAAGAGAAAATTGCTTTTGGGTCGCCAAGAGGCTGCAACTGGAAAATTTGAAACAACACAGGGCCATTGCTTTTCTTGAAGCTAGTTATTGACTGATGCTACTCCTGGCGGGAAGAGGACGTGTGAAATGCTCAAATACAAAACGGGACCGCGTTGTGTTACTTTCTATTTCCCCTGCCCTGTTTCCTGGAGAATGTTCTGGGGGATGTTCATGGCGGCCTGTCGCCCGGCAATACGCCCAAAGACAACGCACTCCAACAGAGACGACCCGCCTAAGCGGTTGTCTCCGTGAATGCCACCGGTCACCTCTCCGGCAGCCCAAAGCCCTTCAACGGGGACTTGGCGCTCCGAGCCGAGGACAGAAGACAACACCTGACTCTTGTCATTGATCACAATACCGCCCATGGTGAAGTGGGTGATGGGGGTCACATTTCCCACACACACTTCCTGATCTTCGTCGTCTGCATTGCCCTTGAGTCTCCAGTGTCCAAACGTGCGTCTGCCAAATTCGTCCTGCTGCTGACCGGCTGCAATACGTGAGTATTGCTTTATAGTTTCTCTTGTCGTCTCATCCAATTCCGAGAGCTTTTTTTTGGAAAGTAGTCCCTTCCACAGATAGAACGAAACGTGAGAAGCAGCAGCCTCGCAGGCCCCTGGGTCGAGAAGAAGCTGTATGTCCCACTGTCTGACGGAGCTGTCGTCCGGAGTGGAGGGAAATTCCATGATCACGCGGCTGACATGCTCGCGCGTGTCCATTTCGTTGACGAAACGCCGTCCGTTGCGGAGGAGGATGGCGCCTTCGCCTCGCAGCATCTCTGCCGCGAGGAACTTCAGGGGCACGCTAGGATTGGACGGGTCGACGAAGCCCGTAGGGTGAATTTGCACGCTGTCCATGTCCACGAGGTGGGCTCCGACTTCGGCGAGTAGGCCGTGCATCCCAGGCCGTGGATCATTCGTTGAAGGCAGCCCGGCCAGATCTGGCCTGTACTTTGCCAGCAGGCCCTTTGCGTCGCCTGCAAAACCACCCGTGGCAAAAACCACGGGCCCGCTGATGGAGGCTGTCTCACCTCCGGAGCGGTACTCCACGCCGACGACAGCCGTACCATGTCCCTCTTGGATTGGCGACGAGAGCAGCTTGGTGACCTCGCATTCGGTCTTGAGCTCGAAGCGGTCGTCGTCTTTGAGCTTCTGGAGCAGCCTGGTGACAATGTCGGCGCCAGGAGGTGTCTTGCCGCCTCCGCGATGGGTCCGTGCAACGCTGTGGCCGCCCAACTGAGCAACGACGCTCAGATCAACCCCGATTTCGTCCGACAGAAACATCACGGCTGATGCTGAACTATTGGTGAGCAGAGAAATGAGCTTCTCTCGCGAAGGCTTCTCCGCCGCCGAAAGTGACAGACGCCTGCCTGCACTTTTCACAGTGTCGGGAAAGAAGCTGGTGTCGGGGACAGCTCGGTTCTGAAAGCGGGTTGGAGCGCCATTGATGCCAGAGGACGCCTTTATGCTGTTTCCGCCAGGCTTGACAGAGCGCTCGAGAAGAACAACGGAGGGAGCGCTGGCATGGAGGGCGGAGAAGGCAGCCGAGAGCCCGGCAAGGCCGGACCCGACAATGATGACAGCAGGACGCTGCGGAGCGGTGGCCATAGATGCAGACGATGATAGAGCGTACTGTCTGTGGTAGAGGCGGTACAGGATGCTGGTGGCAGCGATGAGAAAAGCGAGAGTCAACAGGGCACGCAGAGTTGGGTATTGCCGCATGGCTCACTCGTCAGTCTGGCGTTGACTGGCGTTGGCTGGCGTTGGCTGGCGTTGGCTGGTGTTTAATATGGTGGTGGGCAGGATGGTGCGGTCAGAAAGGTGGTCAGAGAGACTGGGACTGGTGGCAGGAGCGTACGAGTACCGAGCCTGGCTGGGAGAGAAGCACGCAGCCGTGTTTCCATGTAACTAGTCATGAGCGGGTCTGGAAAGTAAAAGTGCGCAGGACGACGAAGGACATGGGACACTCACGCGGGCCATTTGACGCATGGCTGTGCGTGCCTGGCACGGGCTCTGCGCGCCATTCCACATGGGGCTTCTGTGGATCTGTCGATGCTGTTCGAGCATAAGCGTAGAGCGTGCAGAATTCAGAACTGTAGTCGGGTGAGGATCAGGTGATACTGCTTATGGCCTGGTATTATCGAACGACAACGGGGAGACAGCCACAATGTGCTTTTTGCACGGTCCACACTGTTTGCTTGCTTGCCCCCTCCGCGAATTTTGGTGTCCGCCCACCAAGAGGAGACTACGAGTCAATGAAGCGCATTGTGTACATTGTGTAGTGACTTACTTCGTGGTATCAACGGTGCCAATGACAGACATCTGACGGCCGAGCCGGGGTCCAAGGTCGGGCCCAGGTCGGGCAGCCTTCTCCCGGCTGATTGGTTATGCTTTGTCGGACCGGCGAACACAGGTGCCCAATGCAGCTTGTTGTGAACGAGCACGGCCTACGGCAAGGAAGCGGGATTGGGTCGCGATGGGTCGGCGATTCAAAGCCGTGTTCTCAACCCGGTACCGGCGGACGTGTCCGAGGAGACGCCCCACAGCCGTTGTAGGTGCGGGGTCCTTTAACAGACCAGCTGGATAGAGGCCAGTGGACAAAGGTCGGACAGGCACAATATGATGCACGATATGATGCCGCCATATTCTGTATTACATACTATTAACTAGCACATGGTCATACCTAGCATTCTACCAACGCAAGGTATGAGACCAGTGTCAACGCTTTCCGCCTTGTTTGGCCAGCTGCCGTGTATTAGAAAGTGTCCAAGAACACACTGGCATGGCAATAAAATGCAATGGAACACAAACGCGCCCACCAGGCACAACAACTGGGGATGTTCTCGCGGCGGGACGGTATGCCGGGTAAATCTGAAGCGATGTGCCGCCTAAAGTTGGGCTAAGAAACAACGGCCGTACTACATAGCACATGACACTGCGAATATTTTTAGAAGGTCAGGACCACCAATGCCAGCAGGGTGCCGGGTGCGAAGAAGACCAATCGGGACTGCAGGTGTAATTCACTGGTCCTTCTCGGCGCGATGGCCTTCTGTCTCCGCGCCCTGCAACCATCTGTCTGCCACATGGCTGGCCGCTGTTCGAGTTTTCGACTCCGCCTTTTTGGGGGTTAAGTATGCTTTGGGGCACTAAGCTTGCTGTGCGGTCACGCACTCTCTCTTATTGCATGCAATAAGCCCCCCCCCCCCAACGTGTCCCACGTTTGAAAAGCCGTCGTGGGCAATGATGGCCAGGCTGATCAAACAGGCACGGCTTCGTAGTGAGCAGTGCGTCTGCCTACATGCATGCTGTACTTCGAGCAGTCGTGCGCTGCGGCAATAATTTCCCGTAGAACGCAGATATACTAACTAACTAGTTGGTTATTGGTTAACTACTTTGTATGGCCTTCTAGAATCTCTGCCACCCACCGCCATGGGTACATCGGGACTACGGAGTAGGATACTCGTACGAGTGTGTGTTGGGCCAACCCTGCTGCCACACCTGTCCAGGGAGGATGTATGCCAGAACAGGAAATCGGCACGCACGGATCTCCACGAAATACCACCATACTAGGGTACAAAATGCCCAGGCTGCTCCCATTGGCTGCTCGGCGAGTAATCTCGGGGGAGCAGACGCGGGGAAGGAAGGATGGTCCATTGCAGGTAATTAAATTAAGGGGGTTCGTTCGTGTTGTGGCAGATGCGGTCGGTAGATTCTACATACGAGCAGTACTAAGTAATCCCACCTGCTCGTAGTCGATGTACTATGTAAGATAACTACTCGTATGCCCACGATGCTTGTCTAGAACGATGCTTGTCTAGATGGGATAGAGAATTCACCCCCCCTGCAAGTACGGGTACTCGAACTACGAGTACGAGTACTGCGAGTACGTGTCCTACATTGGAGAACAGATGCTCTGGCCCAGCATCTCTTCTCGGATGGAACAGAAGCGGGAGGAAGTCCCATCTTAATCTTCTGCGAGGACTGTCAGTATCTTACTCGTACTCGCTCGTGCTCGGGAACCATAACAAACATACACCGTACGAGGCTGGCCGGTCAGCATCCCTCGTCGGCATCCTGCATCTCCGCACCCTTGCCCATCGTACTGCGTGCTCGTCTCCTGCCCGCCTTCTGGTCTTCTGGCTTTCTGCTCGCTTTCCGGTCTCTGCTGGCTGTTTCGGTGGGCTGAGAGGAATGCATGACGGCCGAGGTTGGATGCGCTACTTGGCCGCTTGTGGCATAGCCGGTGCTGTATTAGTGCTTTTTGGGAGCGGGCTATTTGTTGCCGCCAGAGAGGATTTGGGCTCCAGGGGGGCGATACAACACAGCGTGGCCACTTGCCATGGCCTGATGGCTCCCGCTGTGGAGGGGGGTTCGGATGGAGGGATCTGAATGGGGAAAGGAACGTGTATCTTGCGGTGCACAGATTACTCCGCGCAATACTCCGGACAATATGTACAGTGGTAGTATGGACCAGGTTCTCCATGCGCTGTCCCCACCGAGGCAAGTACGAGTATCGTAGAATGTAAGATACGAGTAAGATACGCGTAGGAGTATGCTGCTGTACCACAGGATTGTCGCTGCCCAGGAGACGCCTCCTGTGCTTGGCCACCACTGCTTGGCTACCACTGCGTGGCCAGCCAGACCGTTCGCCCGGCACAACCACGGCAGAGCGTGCCTGAGCGAGAGGCACTCGAGATGGACATGCTCGGCGGAAACAAAGACAAAAAAAGGAAACAGCCACACAGTCACCGCGCCTGTTTCTCCCTGTATCCTGTCACCCAGCGCGCTCCTTCCGCAGCGTCCGGCTCGGCAACGCATTGCCGTGCCAGTGCTTGCCCAGCGCTTGCCCAGCACTTGCCCAGCACATGATCTGACGGTTTGCCGCGCACAATTGCCTTGCGCCATTGCCTCGCACGACGCTGATAGCTTGGGCGCCAACTGCTGCGGCGCTGGTCTTGGCTGCGTCGCCCCTTCCCCCGGATTGTGAGACTCTGTGCCCAGGCTTCTTGGAGCGCAGGCATTTCTGATTACTACACGGAATCTCTCTTTCTCCTCATTCTCCTCCATTTCTCCTCACTTTCCTAATTTCCCCCACCCACCCTTGTCGAGTGGGTCTGCGAGCCCTCGTTCTTTGTCCCCCTTGCCCCCCCTGCTCGCACACAGCAGACGCCGCAGGAGCAGCACATGGCCTGACACACCGCCGTGGCCGATCACCCACAACCCTGGCCCGGGCCAGTTGCTAGTTAACTAGCAGAGCACTCCGCCATCCGCTGCCCCGAGCGATCTGGGGAGAGGGGGCGCGCACAGCAATTGCCTGCGCGTGTATGGCTGCCCAGGTCAGGATGGCAGCCAAGCCGCCCTCCACACACACACAGACGCTCCATCGCCCGCACGCCCACGGGGCTCGAGTCGTTCCTTCCTCTTGGATCATCAGTGAGCCTTTCTGGACCGTTGGGATTTGCGCGGGAGTGTGACCATGTGTGCCGTCGACTTGGCCTTGCCCGCATTTATAATTGGGTGGGATTTCAAGCTAGTCTTTCATACCGTCCCGTCTGCTCCGTCTTTCTTCTTCCCTTTTTCCATTATTCGTTCCCACCGCGCGGTCTGCTTCCCGCCTGCCTATATCAAGCACCACCCCCCGTCATTTCCCCGTATCTTGCCCCCCTCCGCCTAAAGTCTGGACTGGAACTGCAACACTCCTTATTACGACAGCCAGAGAAGCGAACCTCCCCAAATTCTTCCGTCCTCTCTCTTTCTCTCTACTTCTCAACCTTTCTACCTCCTCGACCATCTCGCCGGAAACGAACAAACAAAACAACAACAGCCAACAGTCACATTCCACCAAGACACTGCGGCGTCTCTAGGAACAAGGCTGCACCTGTGCATCTTGTTGTTTGTCTGCCAACAGGGACACGAAGAACACCCCCCTTTTCCCATCTCCGCACTACAGTTGCCTTCTCCCTCGCAACAATGGCCACCATGGCACCTGTGCAGTCAAACAACGTCGAGAAGGACACCGCCGACGCCTCGGGCGCTGTCCCGAACGGTGCCCAGGCCGTCCACCGCTACGACTATGGTGGAAATCCCCTCTCCCACGTCCACTCTGGCCCGGATGCACGCCTTCCAGCCTTCGGTGGTGAGTTCCAGCCCGGTCTGTACAAGCCTGTCGCCGCTCGCAAGTTCGCCAACCCAGCGCCGCTTGGCCTGAGCGCTTTCGCCCTGACTACCTTTGTGCTGTCTCTCATCAACCTCCGGACGCGTGGCGTCACTGAGCCCAATATCGTTGCCGCAATTGCCCTCGGCTATGGTGGCCTCGTGCAACTGCTTGCCGGCATGTGGTATGTATTGATCTTCCATTCATTCGTACTTATCCTGCTCTCCCAATCCCTGAAATCCTTTGAGCTGACACATGGTCGCAATTCAGGGAAATGGCCGTAGGGAACACCTTCGGTGCCACGGCTCTGTCCTCTTTCGGCGGCTTCTGGATTTCCTACGCCGTCATCTTCTACCCCCCGTATGCCATCACGGATGCCTATACCGCTGCAGGCAAGGAAGGGGGCGACCCGCTGATGGTCGAGTCGGCTCTCGGCTTCTACTTGGCTGGCTGGTTTATCTTCACCTTCATCCTGCTCCTGTGCACGCTGCGCTCAACAGTCATGTTTTTCTCACTATTTTTCACCCTCGACATCTGCTTCTTGCTTCTGTCCTGCGGCGCCTTCGCTGCCGACAACGGGTCTGCCAGCGCATCGCTTGCTCTCAACAAGGCCGGTGGTGTGTTCGGCCTTCTCGCTGCCTTCTTGGCATGGTACAATGCCTTTGCTGGTATTGCGGATAGCGGGTTAGTTTTTATTGACGCACTACTTGCTTTTTTTTTTCTTCCCCTTTCCCCGCTGCTAGTCCTCCCCTTCCAAATTTTTTTTTTGGGGGGGGGGACACACTGCTCTGTTCTCTCGGTCTTTTTTGCGCTCCAATCGCTCCCCAATTGTTTCCAAGCAAGCCCCCCAATCCCCCCAAATTTGTTCTATTTCCCCAACCTCCGCCCCAAGTACTCCACACGCCCCGCTCGTGCTTGGACTAGTCGGTTTTACTCTGCAGATTTTTTTTTAGGTCTAACCCACCGGACACAACTAACTGTTTTATTCTCTCTCGCAGGAACTCCTTCTTTGTCGTTCCCGTCTTCCACTTCCCCTGGTCTGAGAAGGGTCATGAGGCTCGGAGGGCGAAGGCCGAGAGTGCTACCGTCTAGAGTGCCTGCGCTTTGCCGTTTTGCTCGGTCTCTCGCGGCGCTGTAGCTGTTGCGCTCACGGCGAGCCTTGTCTATGGGGCCGTTGTGGTCTGCTGCCACTCTCCCGGAGCCGACTAACTGGCTTGGTTTGCTACTGAGCTTTGTCTGTTTTCAACAGTGGGGCAAGGTCTCCCGGGACATTTGCTGGCTTTCCTGTCTCTAGACCACGGGGCCACGTATGTCTAGGCTATCTTGCGTGTGTGTGCGTGCGTGCGTGCGTCTTTGTTCTTTCTGACGCAGGACGAGCAATATATCGATCTGTCTTTGTCGACGCGGTTTTTTCTTGGATATATATTTCTGCCATTTATTGCTTGTTTGGTCTGAAGGTTAAAAAGAGAATGGCTATTATTCCCCTATCGGCTTCCTGTCATCAAGTCTTATGTTTCCCCATGTTTGTTCGTCGTCACCGTTTTTGCTATATATTACTCCTTAATGTATCCTCATATATTCGTTCGTGCGTTTTGAGGATATCAGAGTGCTCGTCAACCTCGCGGACAAGGCGTTGACGTGCACTCGTGATGGTTCACGCCTCAAGGCTCACGGCCCGCTTCACGTCAGTCACGTGGTGTCTTAGATCCGCTAGCCGCCTCCTCTGCAAAGCCATGTATTACTCGTATGCACGACAATATCCCCCGAGCTGACAGCCACTGCGTCGCATTGTCTTCTCTACTGCCCACGGAGCACAGTCTCTTGGTATCATCACTGCTCCCCTGGCGCCTAGGTCGGACGTTGTAAGTGACCCATCAACAGCTCCCAGTTGGTAAAGGCGGAGCATGTTTTTTTCCGAGCGACCGTCTTTTGAGAAGTTGCAGGTCTTGCAGGGAAATGTGTGAATCGTGGAAACTATGGGGATCTGTATTTCGATAGTGCGTTGTGTACCACTGAGTCCCCTCCATTCTCCTCATGTCTTCGAAGATGCCAATCCCCGCAGAACTGTAGCATTGCACCCGCGACAGCAATACTAATCAATAATTCACACATTTGATCTGCTCTCATGCACGCGGGAACTATGTCCCCCATCCTCCCCCCCGCAGGATAACTCTCCTCACCCGTAGTGCCATGCCGGGTTTGCCACGTTGCCTTTGCCTAGCTGTAATCTTTCTGGAGACTATCGACCGCAACCCCCCCGAAAACGACCTCGGCAGATGAGGCATGGTTTTCAGCGATTTGACACAGGCAGATGACTCGATATTGTCTTCGACCGTGGCCCCATGTCTGCTAGGACAGAACACTCTTGCATAGCAACATCAACACACAGCAACGGTACTCACAACACCACATAACACCGGCTGCACCCCCTAACGACAGATCGTGATCTCTTGCTGAGTACAGACACAGCCATAGCAACAAAATTCCAAAAGAACCTGGTGGCCACGAATGTAGAATTTGCTGCCAACTTTGCCCCGGGGGGGGGGGTTGCCACTGACGCCGGCAATGAAATATCTTAATGGTAGGCGCGGCGTAGACCGAGACCTTGTCCAGCATTCTCTCCCACTCGTCCCCTCTCTTCCTACTCCATATTTATTATCCCCTCCACGCATCGCATGACGCATTTCCAGGGACATGTCTAACGTCCGGCCCACAGTGACCTGCACAGATCCTCGCATTGACGCCGCAGCTGCATTTGGCAACGACCCGAGAGACGCCCACATCATACGTAATGCCAGCGGCAGTGGCCGGGTTGCCTTCCGCTCCATTCTGATATTCCAGAAAGTCACGGAGACGCGAGAGATCGTGCTGAACAAGTATACGGGTTGCGGTTTGGTGACCTTTGCCAACGACAAAGCCCGGCAACTGGTGCGTGGGCGGCTGGGGCAGGCTGTTGCAGAAGACGTCGACACTCTCGAATTTTCGCCCCGCGGCGGCCTGGACGAGGCTGTGCGGGACGGTGTCCAGCTTTTTAAATAACACAAGGTCATCCCACACAACGTTGCCACCAGTGTCTGGGTGTATCAGGTGGAAAACGGACTGGTGAAACAAGTAGTCTAAGTGCTACGGGCCTGGCTATTAAATAGAGCCTTAGCTGGGGAGCAAGACAGGGATTGGCGGCATTGCAGAATTTCCACATCCATTCTTTTCCATTGACCGAATCCCGGGGCAGGTATACTAGAGAGAGGTGGGAGACAGAGCAGAGGAATTCGAAACTGAGAGGCATTGTCTGCCAAAACACTGCAATAGACTGTTCATACTCGCTCGTATGTGACACTAGTGGGGCTGGACCCACCGACCAAGCTACCCCTCTAGCTCCAAGCTCAGGCAGCCCACCCTGCCAAGTATGCCTGCAACTAAACACCACGCGACGGTAGCTGCCAACAGTCTACGTCAGAGCCACCTGCCCCTCTTGCTGCTCGTCTTCGCTGTCCTCGGCTGTGCCCTTCCCTCGCTGCACTTCACGAGAACGAAACACTGCGAATACCCTCACGAACACACTCGAACAGGCCCACACACAGGCGCCCCGCAAACTCAGCCTTGCACCGGCTGTTTCTCTCACCTGCTCTGCTATCTTAATATTCCTGCTCGTCTGGCCGATCGCAGCCCGCCACCATGGCACTCCGCGGAACTCGCGCTGCAGACCATGCCGGCAGTTGGTACACGGCCAACCCCTCTGTGCTGTCGGCCGAGCTCGACGGCTGGCTGGGAGACGTTCCCTCCTCTGTAAACGATACCAGCCTCCCCGTGCCCGGGGCCCGGGCCATTATCGCCCCGTGAGCTAGTGCCCGATGCGAGGATCTCAGTTTCCACGCCCGGGATCCTCCTTCAACATTCTTCCTTCCTTTCTCCACGGGACGTGGTTGCTAACTGTTCCTTTCCAACATCCCCAGACATGCCGGCTACCGCTACTCCGGTCCCTGCGCTGCCTGGGCTTATAAGGCGCTGGACCTCAGCAAGGCCAGGCGCATATTTGTCCTGGGCCCGAGCCACACCTACTACCTCCGCGGGTGTGCGTTGACAACGTTTGAGAAGTATTCCACGCCGTTTGGCGACTTCCAGGTGGATGCCGATGTAGTGGGCGAGCTACGGAGCACTGGCAAGTTCAAGGACATCCCACGCCAGAATGACGTGCGCGAGCACAGCCTCGAGATGCACCTGCCGTACATCTGGAAGTGCCTAGAGCGGCTACCCGAGCCTCGCTCGGCACGGCCTTCGCTGGTGCCCATTATGGTGGGCGATAGCAACGGGGCCGCGGAGCGGGAGTTTGGGCAGCTGCTTCTTCGGTATTTTCAAGACCCCGATAACGCGTTTGTCATCAGCTCCGACTTCTGCCACTGGGGCCGCAACTTCCAGTTCTGGCCGTACTGTCCGGGAACGGACTTCACCCATATCCGGGAGCTCTCGTCACGTCCGGGCTCCCGGCCGCAGGCGGCCGAGCCGCCTGTGCACGAGTTCATCCGTGCACTGGACAAGGCTGCTTTCGAGGCCATTGAGACTGGCTCGCAAGCCAAGTTCGTTGACTACCTGCACCTGACGGAGAACACAGTCTGTGGGCGGCACCCCATCAGTGTTACAATGGCGGCCATGGAACTGCTTATGGAGAAGGAGCAGGAAGATACAGAAAACGGATCGAAAGATGACACAAAGCCTCGCGCGTTTTCGTTTGTGCGGTATGAGCGAAGTGACCTAGCCGAGACGACATCCGACTCGAGCGTTAGCTACGGTGCTGCGTACGCAGTCCTATAGATAAGGAGATGGCCCTGGGACGTGCGTGTGTATTGCACGATTTCGTTGTATCTCGGGAGACACAGAAGTGCAGTCTCCGTCACTGAGAGAGATGAGACAGCCCGACACGGCCAGACACAGGCAGATGCAGGCAGACACAGCTGCAAAGCAGTGGCACATATGCATATGGCAAGCTCAGGCACAAGACATGGAGAATGTTTAAACACAGAAGAACCATTTATCTTTGTTGGGTAAGATACGTGTACTGCGCACGCGGCAGGATGCTTTCTTCCCTTCTCCGTGTCGAAACAGCCCGTGTGCGTCTGGCCCCCCGTCTACATGGGGCAGAAACTTGATCGCAGCGTCTCGACGCCCATTCTCACACCATACTGGCTCCACTGTTGTTCCCGTCAGATGCTACTGTGCAAGGTACGAGTAGACCCGAGTCTCCCCAGGGGCTGCCACCAGAGGCTATATAACGGTGCGTGCCCAGGCGCCCTTCATACTGCCGATATCCCGGATCGGCCATACTATGCAGTCTGTTTGTTATACATACAAAGTAGTAGTCTGTCATATCCCGTCGATTTGTGCCAGATCGTCGCCTTGAAACCCATGGTGGTGTCGCGGCTTTGATGTCCAGCCCAGGCTGACTGGACCACAGAGCGTGAGGAGCGACAGCCAGCGGACCCACTCGCCGTGGAGACCAAGCGCCCCTTTTCTCGAATCGGCTGGATGGGGTGCGCTCCTGGCAGTCTTAGGATACCCGTAAAGTCCGCAGGCTGACTCGCTGCACCCGCTGGGCCACTCAGACAGACCCGAACACGAACTAGGTTGGCCCGCTGGAAAGCCAAAATTATAGCGCCTGCACTAGTCTATGCACGGCGCGGGCATAGTGCATGCGGCTGGAGGCCCAACGCCAACGGCGCCGCCTTGCGAGCCCTGCAGGTCCTGCCAGCACTGCAGACCTGCGTGCCAGAGCGTGCCCACCCTCGGACACTGGCAGGCTACCAGGCCAGCACGGACGGGCTGTAATACCCAGACAGCCCCGGGCGTTCACCACCACTCATCTCACAGCCCCCTTTTCTCTCTTCCTTCTTGTTGCTTCGCGTCTGCCCTCACCACCTCATCAGACACATAATAAGACGCCAGCCTTTTCTCTCCCTTTTCTCACCATTCTGCGTACATTGGTCTCTATTTATCTGCGTTTGTCTCCATTCTTTCCTTCCCTTTCTCTTCTTTCCCACCTTGGTACTTCTTTGTCCTTTCCCGTTGTCGCCTCTTCTCGCCTTTTTTTTTTTTTTTTCAAAGCCTCGCAACCCCTTTTCGCCTAAATTCGTCTTGCCTCGTCACCCTCTGCTTCTACTGGCCTCGCCATCCGCCTCCATCACGGGCCATACCATTTGACGGCAACCCCTTTTGTTGCCCGCCCTGCCGCAGCAACCCCCACATACGCGAATCGCCGGCTCTCCTATTTCTCTAGCAAATAATGGATGTAGGTGTCTCATCCTTACCGTTGATGTGTTTCAGGGTTCTCGAGTCCTGTTCTTGACCCCCTTCCTCACCCCCTGCTTTCCATCGCTTTTCTTTCTCCTCCTTCTTCGTTACTCCCCGAGCCTCGCACCGTCCACGTCCACATCGTGCAAAGCGAACGATTCGCATTGCCATCACTGCGCAGTCTCTCCTCCACCCTCTTCGTCTTCTTGACCCTTTTCACCGCTTTCTCACTCTCTTCTCTGCCTTGCGAACCACGACCTCACGTCAAAGCTCAATCTACTAACACACCATGGCGCAGTACGGGTTAGTTGACTCCTAGACACCGCTCCATTCGATGTGCACTTCGACATCCCGACCTTTGCTACCCGACACAGCACTCGGACTGGCTCACCTCCCTTTACGGACATCTAGACCCACCTGCTGACACTAATCCTTGACATCTAGGTACGGCGGCAGATCGAACCCGTACGACCAACGCCAGTCTCCGGCACCCGGCGGCTACGGAGGTCCGGCAAGGGCTCCGCCACAAGCAGCTTTTGGACAAGGCCCCCGCCCCGGTGGCGGCGGCGGTGCCTCGCGCTATAACCAAGCTCCGGCCTACGGGCAAAATGAATATGAATGTATGCCTACATGTCTCGTGCACTTCTGCTTCTTCTGGCCTCTCTTGGCTTGTCCATGTCCAATTTGCTGACAGTCTGCTCGGTTTCTCCTCGCTACAGCATCGGGCAACCTGGAAATGGCACCCCTGACGCAGAATGCCGGCTCTATCGCGTCAGGCGACCCCAATGCCATCTTGAACGAGTGCCGCAGCATCGACCGGGGCATTGACCAGGTGGACCAGAACCTAAACCAGCTGCGCATGCTCCAGGACCGTTCCCTCAACGAAGCCGACGCATCAGGAACAGCAACAACGAGGCAGTTGGATTCACTTGCTGCAGATACCATGGCTCTCTACCGCCAACTCACAGAACGCGTCCGTCAAGTGAAGAGCCAGCGAGAGGCACAGCAACCCAAAAACGCCCCCCAGATTGGCCGCGTTGACCGCCGCCTGAAACAAGCCATCCAGTCCTACCAGCAAGTCGAATCTTCTTTCAGGAAGAGGACGCAAGATCAGATGGCGCGGCAATACCGCATTGTGCGGCCCGATGCCCCCGAGTCCGAGATTCGTGCCGTAGTTGAAGACACGTCCGGTGGCCAGGTCTTCCAGCAAGCCATGATGCAGAGCGACCGCCGCGGCCAGTCCCGTGCTGTGCTCAGTGCTGTCCAGGATCGCCACGCAGAGCTACAGAAGATCGAGCAGCAAATGATTGAGCTTGCACAGCTCTTCCAGGACTTGGATGTACTCGTCATCCAGCAAGACGCCCAGGTCACCCAGATTGAGCAGAAGGCTGAAGAGGCTGAAGTGCATCTGGACAAAGGAAACGAAGAGATTGCTGTGGCTGTCACAACCGCCAAGAGCACACGGAGAAAGAAGTGGATTTGCCTTGGTATCTGTGGTACGTTCACGATCTCACAACCTCCTGCCTCCTTCGGCAGGCCTTTCTCCCGCCCCCATCAACTACACATGTACTGACTGCCGTGTTCTCGCTCCTACTTTTAGTTGCCATCATTATCGTTATCGTCATCATCGTCGTCGTTTACGTTGTGGTCAACAGGCAAGCAAACGGAGGAAAGAAGCGAAGCATCGAGGTGCGCGGCATGGACTTCGCCGGTGAACCACCGGTGGCCCATATCTATGGGCAGTCCAAGATTGTTGTACGTGACGCCATCGACGAATTTTCGTCTCGCATCCAGATCAGGGACCGCCGCTCAGCCACTCTCTCGCCGCCTGATGACAAGCGCTCTGTCATTCCATCCTTCCCCGGCGGCGTCTTCCATGACAATCCTGTCTCTGCAAAATTATCCAAGCGATATGTGCTCAACACCGACTTCACTGGCGATAGCCCTGAATCCTGAGGTATTGGGATATATGCGCACACATATAATAAATATACTCGTGCGTACGTCCACACATATGTCTGGCACCAAAAATATCCGGGTCGCACAGAGCTTTTCATGGGGGAGAGTTCACAGGGGGGTACAACGGACTGTTCAATAGCAGTTTGGCACAAATTGCTCCAAAAACGTCGTTCATTTCAGTGGGTTCTATGGTTTTTTTTTTGGTTTTTTTTTGGTTAGCGATGCTTTTGCTGGGGTCTCCCGGGTAGAGATGCCTGTATATATTGCTTTATTACTAGGGCTGCATTTTACCGACCGGTTCCGTATGCTTTGTCTTTGTGCATTGACCTGCCGTATTCATCCCCGGATGTGTGCCAGTTGCGGCTAGCATTGGTGCTGAATCAAGCTTTCGATGCTGATGCCCGCAGTGAATCAAAATGAAGCGAGTCTGGGCACAAGCGCTGCCGGTTGACTTGTGCCTGCACGATTATGCCATTCTTTACGACGGCTTCTCTGAGGCAATTTTATTAGGGTGGATCCACCGGCCCGTAGCTCACCCTGCAGCACAAAAGTTGCCCGCGACAGTGCCTCGTGCATCCTGCTGCATTCCTGTTGAGCAGCACTTTCGATGAAAAGAACCAGGCTATCTGTTGCATACCACAAGCCGACTTCCAAATTACTAGAAAGGGGAAGGGAGGTGAAGGGAGAGGGACCCGATCGCCGGTCTCTGAAGCTGCCCCCATGTCAATCTACCCTACTGGCAAGTTGGTTTCCTGCTGATGCAGGTTGTCGTCGTCATGACTCGTATCAGCTGGAGAGACATGGCTCTGCCTCTGCTCCGAGTTCTGGACAACCCGTCTGAGCAAGGACATGCGCTTGTCAAAATCACCTATGAGCGCCTTATAGTCCTCAGTCTGTGTTTGTTTGCCTTCTGCGCGGGGAGAGCGTGACTTTTTGTCGTTTAGTGACGCAGCGACTTCGCGATTTGCCGCTGCTGTGCTCGAGACGCTGCCCGAAGTAGAGCCCACCGGCACACTGATTCCTTCCACTGCCAGCACCAACGTTTCATCGTCAACGCTCTCGGCCAGCACATCGGGGCGGTCCCCGCCCAGCCGGGTTAGTCGCGAGTCCACGACCGCCCAGTCACTGGACAAACTGGTTGCCGACCCAACATTGTAACCTTTGCCATCTGGCTTGAGAACCAGATCGAGGAGGACCGCCCGATCGGGCAGGCTGTTCTCAGGGCTGTTTCGTGTGCTAGTGGTGATGCTGGGGTCGTGGTCGTCCGGGGGTCGTCGTTCATGGGAGCTCTTCTGCGTAGCTAAAGCACTGGATAGAAGGTCTGGGTCATCGTCGTTGAAGATGTAGCGCACCCGTGGGTAGTAGGTATTCGGAGACGCATGGTGCACCGTGGTGTCGGACACAATTGCATAGAAAGGCTTGATTCTTGGCAATGCCGGCGTAGCCCGAATTGTTGACTCGTCCGGCAGACCGGGCATAGCAGAAGTAGCGGGGGCGGTATCTGACACCGGCTGGCGACGACGTTGAGAATTACTCGGAGAGCGGACAAGGTCGTTGGCGTGTCGCTGTTTGGTCGAGTGGACAGATCCCGAGACAGAGCCTGCATCGATCGAGCGCCGCGGCTGCTGGTAGTCCCCGTCGCTGTCCATGTTTTTGGTGATCGACAGGACACACGATGGGGGGGCGAGGAGGGGAGAGAGACAGAACGCGAAGGGAGAGCGAGAAAGAGGGAGAGGGGAGCAGGCAACGGGATTCCTCTCTGTGATAAAAGAGGCCGCTATCGGAAGCCTCAAATTCCGGGATGAAAAGACGAGAAGCCACGAGTAAGAGGCATAATTTCTGGAGCTAAGAAAAACAACCCGCCCCCGATGCTGGTTGTCGTGATGTGGCCTGGGGAGACTGGGAGAAGTTGGCTGGTCGCGAGAAGGTGAGCTCAGCACCATGACTGGTTCCATCACGTGATATTTGTCATCGCATCTCATTCGCCGGCCGTGAGAGAATCGTCGCGGCATCATCTTGCATTTCGGCGGTATACTTCAGTAGCCTGCCATTAGCTCCATAGAGATACAGTATCTGTTGCTACGCTGTTTTGTAAAATGCGTCCTTAAACTCCACTGTCCGAACCTTCCCACAACGCCTTACTCCACGACGTACTTCACGACGAATCTAGCGAGTACGTCGCAGCTACCTTGCCAAATCAAAGAGAGTCTTCCTGGGGCTGCTGTATGGACTGCTCATCGCCGCTCCATTCGAATTCTATGGATGTGCCGCACGTCAGTTACTATCCCGGGTGTTGCTGCACCGAACATGACAGAGAGCTTACTCTGGCGGCACATCGGGCACTGCCCCTTGGCCGAGTCCCTATCGATCCATTGGGAGATGCAGTGCTGTCAAATCGAAGAGACCAGACAAGTCAACCACGTCAGCACTCGGGTTATGCATGGCCGGTCATGACAAAACGTCTCCTACCATGTGAAAGTTGTGGCCGCATTTTCCTGACACTGTGACGAAGGTCAGCACAGTTACCCAACCACCCAGTCACCCAGGCACGACAACCGCAGCACGCAGAGGTGGCGCCGCAAAAAGACTTGCACATACACAGGGTGCACTCATCGCCGGGATATTTGCACGTCGGGCAGGAGCTGTCAAATTGATTCTGACAGATGCCACAGACGTCGTCTTCGGGCAGGTCCCAGCGCCAGGTTGCCACGGCTCGCCACTTGTGAATCGTAACTTTCATTCTGGTGCATAGGAAAGCTCATCAATGTATGCCAATTCTTTTGCGTTGGATGCGGAAATACCCTTTCTTTTCGTCCCAAGAACCTGTCTAGGGTGCGGTATTTGCGGAAATCTTCTTTGTTGTGCTGCGCTGTTCTGTTAGCGTTGTTGCACGTGTATGTGTATGTATGTGTGCAGATATTGACTATCACAAAGTAGTTGCTACTCTGTGTTTGACACAGTTAGTTAGTGCCTAATTGTTCCTCAGTGTCCAAGCTTCCCACTGTTATTTTGAGTCCAACAACCAATCAGGTCACCCGATAGGCTTTGCAAAACCCCGCAACCAGCCCGTTAATAGCGCCTTTCTACCAAAGAAAGAGCACGCTGTATTAATAGTTATCTTTTTCTTGGGCAAGTCTAACTAATCAACGCATTGCCATTCTCGCTAAGATTTTTTTTTCTTCCTTCTTCTTCTTCTACCTCTTGGCGTATCACGGACTCCTCTGTTCTTCCTTGTTATCTCATTGATTGCCTTATGGCTGGTTTCTTGTATGCTTTTCCAGTCACGCAACGCTCGGTACCAAAAATTTAGCTTACCAAAGTCGCTTCAGATCTGACTCCTAGACAGAGCTGTCGCCCACAATTGATTTGAATTTGTATCGGCTGACTAACTATCGCCTATCATCATCGCCCAAAACCATTTTCGCCTTCTTCCTCCTGCGCGACAACGTGCTACTACAGTCCGTCACACGCGATAAGAACGCCATCCTCTGCAGACTGTGCCATGATGCTGCGATCGGTGCGGCCGGCTCTGCGCCGAGCAAGTGCAGAACTCGTGTTTTCGTCCGCCACACTTCGGACCGTTTTGGCGAGGCGGTCATTCTCCTCCTTCCTCGTTTCGCCGCAAGAGTTGAACGATGCTCTGAAGAAGAACCCACCGTCTCCGATTAGCACAGACCCGCGCGTCATCCCACTGTGTGCGTCATGGTTCATGCCAAACGACCCCGAGGGCCGAACCGGCATCCAGGTGTTCCGAAAGCAGCGCATCCCCAAGGCCCGTTTTTTCGATCTCGACAAAGTGATCGACCGGCGGTCTCCCTACCCACACATGCTCCCGAGCGCCCAGGATTTTGCCGCGGCAATGTCAGAACTGGGCATCCGGCGAGAGGACACTGTTGTCGTGTACGACTCCAAGGAGCTGGGCATATTCTCTGCGCCCCGGGTGAGCTGGACGCTAAAGGTGTTTGGACATCCAAAAGTTCACATCCTGAACAACTTCCGAACCTGGGTGGAGCAGGAGCTGCCTACCGAAGCCGGAGAGGTGTACAGTGTCGAGTGCTGTGCATACCCTATCCCCGAGACGGACGAGGCAAAGGTGGCAAGCTACGAGGACATGCGCGAGGTCGCATTAGACCACAACAAGGAGGGTGCCGAGGGTGTTCAGATTATCGACGCACGGTCGGGCGGGCGATTCACTGGTGAAGATCCCGAGCCTCGCCCAGGCCTGTCTTCCGGGCACATGCCGGGTGCCGTCAATATTCCCTTTGATACCGTGCTGGACCCCACTACCAAGACATTCCTACCCGCCGACAAGCTGGCAGAGATCTTCCAGGCAAAAGGCCTGGATCCCCACAAGCCTATTATATCCAGCTGCGGGACGGGTGTGACGGCATGTGTGGTCGAGACGGCGTTAGAGGTGGCACAGTTTGGGTCGCCAGAGTCGAGAAGAGTTTATGACGGTAGCTGGACGTAAGTGCACGATTCGCTGCGGAATACCCTCCGGTGGCTTCCGAATTGGCTCGATGTGGTTGTGACATTACCAGTGCTAACCGTTCTTAACAGTGAATGGGCTCAACGGGTCCGACCTTCCGACTCGCTGATCCGGAAGGTTGAAGGGAAGTAGGCAGTTTACGTGGAGGAATGGCGGTGGCGGCGGAAAAAGCGTCCCGGGAGACTGGCCGACTGTTTGATTTGTTAAAGCAACATTTTCGCTGCTGCAAGTCTCCTCTCTTACTGTTTCTGAGCACTTTCCTTGTCTGCTCCTCTATTCAACTAATGTCTATTTGTGCTGCCTCGCTCCCCCCCCCCACTTCTGTCGTCCGCCTTTTGTTTTCTCATTTTCTTTCTTTTCCTCTCTTCTCATTCTCTTCTCATTGGTTCTCATTTTGTCCTCCTTCTGCATTCGGCATTAGACTCCTTTTTTGGCTTTTGGCTTTTGGCTTCAGCTGGTGTCGCAGGGTGCATAATACAACGTGTAATTCCACAAAATTTCGTGCCGCGACTTTTCTCCGTGTGGGCTAGTATGAGCCCGTGGGCATGTTGCCGGGGCCGATGATGGCTATGCCAAACTTTTGTTCGGTTGCTGGCGTTGTATTAGGCCCCCGTTCGGCGAGCGAGTCGGGGGGGGGGGGGGGGGGGGGGGGGGGGGGGACGGCGACGCTTGGTGGGTATCGGCGCAGCAGATCATCATAAGCAGCATGTCTGCAGTCGACTAAGCCGCAGAAACACACGGATGTCACACATGACGCGTTCACACTGCCTGGCATGGACTGCAAGGCAACGGCTGGTAGTCTTGCCGGTATACAGGTGCTCCTCCCCATTTCCGGACCCAGCCACCAGCTTATCCATGGCACAAGACGGAAGTAAACCCGGGAAAAACGCTGAAAAAAGGCACCAAGCGCGAAAGAACAACCGATCGTGTCCCAGCTCACCTGTGCCACAATGCACGATACCCAAACTACTCGCAACCATGCGCTCGCTCGTGGCCCCCCAATATTGCGGGCCCAAAGAGTGTGACATTAATAATGACCTACCAATCCTGACGATCGAAGAAGCAGACGACGTCCTCATTCGGGTCCATGCAGCAGCCGTGCAGACTGGAGACATGATGGCTCTGAATAAATTTTCGAAATTATTTGGCGGGACTGAGTGCGTCAACACCGCCAGGATCCCTTTCTTTGACAACGCCGGGTCATGATTCCACTAACCCCAGCGCTGCGCGCTCGACAGGTTTCCGCTTAAAATGAGCAACAACGGCGGCGCCACGGCCGTAGGCCGCGACGTCCAGCCGGTCAAGGTCGGCGACGCCGTGTACGGCAGCCATTTCATTCCTCCCTGTTCCTCGTGAAGCGGCCGTCGGGCGCTTGCTCCGAGTTCATGATCACCAAGGAGACGCTGGTACTGCCGAAACCGCCGCCCTTTGAGGACGCCGGGGCTACACTCGGGTCGGCGGTCACGGCATACCAGTGCGTCCGCAAGGCTCTCGAGATGATGGGCCAGCCAAACGGCACGCTGGAGGGCAGGAGGGTCTTCATGCCCGCCGCGCTTAGCGCCACCGGATTCATCGGGGCGCAGGCGATGATAAAGAACGTCTTCGGCGCGTCGAGAATCGTCTCGACTGTCTCCACGGCCGAAATGCCGCTGGTCGAGCAGTACCTGCCGGGCATCGTCGACAAGGTCATCGACTACAAGACCCAGGACGTGGTGCGCGGGGCTGGCAAGGGCTGAGCCGACTTCATCTGCAACACGAAGTGGGGGATGACAGCGTTACCGCCCATCGCCAAGCGAGGCCAAGCGATGCACCGGCGTCGTAGTCTCCATCGCTAGCGCTCCGCGGCCGGACACCTTTCGCCTCATGATTGGACCCTGCGTGCCGTTCTGGATCATATGGCTGCTGCAGCTGGTGCAGCTGTGGTACGGCTGGAAGGTCGCTGACACCGGCGTCCAGGCTACGTTTATTCACGGCTCTATGCTAGTTCGGGATCTCGAGGCCATGGGCGAGATGATTGCCACTGGCAAGATCAAGGCCGTCAAGCCTGTGGTGGACTTCTACGACATTAAGGCTGTGCGGGCTGGCTGCACGCAAGTCAGCACCAGCAAGGGGGGCTTGGGCAAGCTGGTGCTGAAACTTGTGTAAGAGAAAGGCTGTCGGGTACCACGCACCGCCGTAACGTGTGTTTTTGCATTGCATTGCATCGGTAGTTGCTTGTTCGTCGTATCTGCTTGTGTTGGACAGTAGTTTGCTACTTTATTCTGCGTGAAGCACGTGCGCCGAACAATCATTAACATCGCGTCTCCACCCTACCGTGCTAGCGCGTCGCGGGACGCGTCTACGACTTGCCAGACACCAAAACCTCTCTAAGTTTCGCGTGCACGGGCCCGCTCCCCATCCAGTGCTGAGCGCCCTTAATGATGCAAGTTGTTGCCCTGTTCTCGTCCCTTCCCGCACGACACTGCTTCCTTGTGTAGACACACCTGCATTTGCCGAAAGCGTTTACGGCCTCCTCTCTTGTTTCTCGCCCTGTTGCTGCTCTTGGCCAACCATCAATTCCCATCAGCCACCATGCCCGGCCTCTTGAAGCGCAAACGATCTGAGTCGGAGCTTTCCTTCTCCAGCACCACAACACTGTCCTCGCCGCCGCGGCCTGCTGGCAGCATTTCCTGGCACGGCATGTCGGTCGACAAGGCCTTGTCGCCGCCTGGTTCCCGGTCTGTGCCACTGCACCTATCCAGCCGTACCTTCAAGCGCTGCCGCAGCAACCGGCCATCAGACGAGCAGGTGCACCGTAAGTTGTGATGGGCTTGGAACTCGAAACCGAAAGAAAGAAAAAAGAAAAAAAAGGAGTGAGAAAAAGAGCGAACTGGATCGTGTTCTAATTCTCTCGTGCATCCTCAGAATACACAATGGACCTGCTCTACTCGGCACAGCAGCCGGCACATCTACTCCTCCAGCAGCAGCCGCCCCCGTCACCTGTCCAGCCTTGCGATCAGTTTTCCACTTCTGTCGAATCAGCGCGCACCTCCGGTACGACTGTCGCGCACCAGAGCTCTCTGCACAACTACTGGAACATTCGCGGGCCTGCTGCTGACCCTATATTGCCGCCCGTCCCGGCGGCCGCTCCTATGCACCAACTCTACGACCACGCAAACCCGGTGTGTGAGGATTGCGGAGCTGCTGTTGGCTGCGACGGCGACCTCTGCATGATGGACATTGACGGAAATGCCAATGACAGCCGGGAGCGCTGCTGCTGTGCGTGCGGTAAGGTGGTGTGTTTTTCGTGCTCCGTGAGCAATCTGGGCGAGCAGAGACGCTGCTTGCAATGCGCTGGGAGAAAGGCCTGGACTGGCGGCATCGGCTGGCTGGCACAATAAGCACAATGAAGAGGAGACACGTCTCCGCGAAAGTGGGAGGAAAGAGCAATCTGGGTATCTCTCAATGGAAATTATGGGGGTTTTGGGTCTTTTGGGGGGGTTTGTTGTCCTGGTTTTCTTTGCATTTTTCAGCGTCTGTGTTTATATAGATGTCCATATCCACCAATTGAGCGCATGGAATAATAATATTGGGCATTCCGCGGGTTCGCCCCATACCACCAAACATGTGTGACACGCCAAATACATCCTTAGTCATATATCGAATGATGGGCCATCACAGATGCCTGTTCGCACCTGCAGGTTGCTCTCCAAAGCAAATCTTCGTCTGCCGCGGGTCGCCGGCTGCACCCAACGAACGGGCTCGTTTCCTGTCTGCTGCCAACGCGGTCTTCTTCTTCTCTGGGCTTGTCCGTGAGCTGCTGCCAACTGCAGATGCGCCTCGTCCCTGCTGTGCACTTTCCTGGACAGCTTCTAAAATGGCTCGACGAGACAAGCAGGCGTCGATGTGGCTGTTGAATTGCCTCTCGTCTGCCAGCTGCGGCCGAAGGCACACAGGGCAGTGCCACCGTTCCTCTTGATGTGAAGCAGGCTCACCCACTCTAGGGTTGGCTGCGATCTCCTTGCCATGGCGACGATACGGCTGTTCCTCGGGTGCGTTTAATGACAATGCTTTTGGAAGAGGTACCTCCACCCGTGCTGGCTTCAGCGGCCCCAACATCGGCAGCTGATCAGGATCCAAAAACGACTCATCGTCTCCATGGTCTTCGCAGCCCTGCTCTCTGTGACACTGATCGCTTGCTGACTCCGCATACCCGTCCTCTGGCCACACTTCCCATTCCGAATCGTTGCCTTGATCCGCGCCAGGCACTGGAGTCCCCTTGCTGTCGCCGTGCCCCTCCACGTTACGCGAGCCGGGCTCCCCGGGTAGTTTTAGCCCGAAGAATGCCAGGGTATCCGGCTTTCTGGTGCTGGCAAGGTGTGTGCAGCGCAGACCCATGAGGCGAATTTTCATGTTGGGTATTTCTTGCCCGAGCTTAGAGAGCATGGGAAGCGCGTATCTGAACAGATCATCGGCCAGGTGCACAGCCCTGGGCAGGACGACTTGCCGTGTGAAGACTTCAAACGTGTGAAGCTTGACTTTTAGAACCAACGTACGTCCCTTGCATTCAGCCCGACGCAGATCCTTCTCCAGTTCAGCGGCCGTCCACCGAAGCTTCTGTCGCAGGTCCACCGGGTCTGAGATGCTGGAGAAAGTGCTCTCTGTCCCGACACTTTTCCTCTCGTACTCTGTTGCCGGCTGCACCCTCGTCCTGCCGAGTCCCAGGTAGCAATGGAGCAGAAAATGGCAGGCCTTGTCACCAAAAAGCGGCGTGAGAAACTGCCGGTGTTCGTAGATATCCCCACAAGTTTTGATGCCGATGGACGCCAGCTCGCGCTCAAACACTCTGCCAACTCCGTTGACCTTGCGGCAGGGTAGCTCTCTCATGAATTCCAATATCGCCTTACGGTCATTGCCCAGCACATATTGTCCATTAGGCTTGTTGATGTTCGAACAGATCTTTGCCAGTCGGGTGTTGGCGGCGATGCCAGCAGAGACCGTGATCTTGGCGTGCTCGGCAACCTCTTTGCGCAGCTTTTCTACGGCAGCAGCTGGGGCCATGCTGTGAGAATCACAGTACCCGGTAATGTTGAGGTAGGCCTCGTCAATACTGGCGCTTTCAAACTGCGGATCATACTGAGCCAGGACTTCGCGCACCTCCTGGGCTTTGGCGTTGTACTTGGTGAAGTCTGGCTTCAGAAAAACAAGCTGCGGGCAGAGCTTCTTGGCAACAAAGCCGGCCATACCGCTGCGGCAGCCAAATTTCCGTGCAGCATAGTTGCAGGTGGAAAGAACGCCGCCGCCAACAGCAAACGGAACGTCTGCCAGCTCCGGTCGGCTGAGGACCTCCACGGCCGCATAAAACGCATCGCAGTCTACATGCACAATGTGCTGAGAAAGATCGCGAGAAGCCTCCAGCTGCTCGATTAATGTGTCCGCAAGCCGCAAGTCCCTGGTCAGGTCGAGCTTTTCGAGCTGTTCCCTCTTCGTTTGGATCTGGTCAATCTTGGAGGATAGGATCTTGTCTTTGGCCTCTTCGCGGTCAAAATACTTGGAGCCTTTGGAAGCGTTGTATATAATTTCCGAGACCTGGTAAATTAGCTCTGGCTCCCCTCTACCCTTGATCGTTTCCCCTGCCGATTTCCAGCCATGAGCCGTGAGGCTCGGCTTCAGCTTTTCCCTCTTCGGCAGTTCTGCGGCAGTAGTGTTTCTGTCTCACCTTTGCTTGATCTACAGAGTCTTGGCCAGCTTTGAGAAGCGACGGTCCAAGGAGAGAGTATTTGAGGGTCTCATGCTCGTACTCGCTGGCCTCGGTCCTCTCATCTTGACCATGGCCGCTCGTTTCGTTGCTGGGTAACTTCTGATCGCCACCGGAGGTCATCGCTGACGAGACTCACAAACAGGCACTGCGACCATATCAAGAAAATGAAGACCACTGCATATTCCGCCAGAACTGCTCTGGATGTAGATGGGTTGCACGGGTGAATGCGCGTACGGCGTTACGGGATCGGCAAACTTTTGTTGAATGTGCTTAGGAATTCGGTGTGACTAACGCGTGCAGTGACGCGCTGTCAAGTGACTTTCTATTTTTTAAGCCGCCTAATATTACCGATTATCTAAGAACGGGGTTTTCTATACGCGAGTCAAACACACTAGTTACCCCCAATAAAGACTCTATCCAACTTTCTTCCCGGAAACACTCTTCGCTTACGAAACTCGTCTACTGCAGCACATCTCCATCCGAGCTTACACGGCGGCTGGTCATGCTCCGCCGAATGCGGTAGTCCTCCTCCTCGTCTCGGTGAAGCTGCTCACCAGGAAGCCGCACCGCCCTGTCTAGGGCCACCGGAAGCCCACGATGCCGGCCTCGTATCATAACCAGGCACAGCACCAATTTACTGGCGCTATGCCAGCCGCCACTGAAGGAGTAAGAGTCGAACGGTACGCCCATGGAGATGCCCACACATCCATATGC
The DNA here is from genome assembly GCA_002778195.1 of Raffaelea ambrosiae. Classification (NCBI taxonomy): domain Eukaryota; kingdom Fungi; phylum Ascomycota; class Sordariomycetes; order Ophiostomatales; family Ophiostomataceae; genus Raffaelea; species Raffaelea ambrosiae. The sequence continues at coordinate 1,848,289 of PCDI01000005.1, read as the reverse complement.
CGAGACCACTTCGAAAAGTACATTGAAAACGCTATAAGATACAGGGTCGGCGTTGAAGTGCGAGGTTTCTATGGTGGTGATAACAAGCACTGCCAACACGAGCCACCAGATATCGTGAGCCAATTGGCCATGTATCTGCTGGCTTATGAAGCTGATTCGGCTCTCCGAGCCTTCGCCGGAAGTGGGCGGCGGCGCAACACCTACGCCGTGCCAGGGAAGAAGTGTGCGGCGAAGCGCATGCCCAAGCTCGCCGGCCGTCCCTAACCGCGGCCGTTGGCGCAGGTTGCCAGAAGTCATCTGCGGTATCTCACCGGCAACATCCTCTAGGTCTGTGCTTATTTCCGCATTATCAGAGTAGATCCCCAGAGACCTTTCTTCGTACACGTTCGAGTGTCGCATAGTAATGACAACCGGGTATACCGAGATATACATCATAATAACGTATACCACTTGGAGTCCGACGTACACGTCAGGCATGGGGACAACATAAAACCCCCCCGAGCGGACAGCTGCGGGGAAAGCCAAGTCAGTGTGCTGTGGCGCGATCCAAAGAGGCAGGAGAAGCGGGCGTGACCCGTAACACGAAAGGGGAAACAGAACAGACAACAAAAGGCTGAACATACCAAGTGCCTGGAACAAGCCGTCAAGGATGCGCGATCCGGCTGGTATTTTCTCAATGGCGGGATTGCCAAAGTTCAAGAGCTCAAAGGCGACCCAGTCGATACAGTTCAAGAGGATAACCATGAACAACAACCACCAAGTCGGGCGTGGCGGGAACAGGTTGGTGTAGACGCGACGTGGGTACCTGAGGATGAATTCCAGGGTCTCTTTGGTGTCAGAGAACTGGTCATCGTGGGAGATACAGCGTAGGGCTTTGAGGCCACACCAAAAAGCCAGCCTCAAGAACACCGGATAGGCTGTGTTTCCGGCGAGAATCATCAGTCCCATTGTGATTAAGACATAGTGGGCATCTTGAAAGGGAACCATGTTGGCATCGAGCAGAGTCATGCCCGAATTGTTGAAGGCAGAGGCGCCGTTGAAGATGCCAAGCCACCAGGGGTTGATGCCGTTTCCCGTCGCCACATCGGCCATGTGGTGGTTGATCCAGGCGCCCAGGGCAACACAGCCAATGAGCTGCCAAAGAGCGAAATAAAGGGGCACAACTGTAGCAAGCACCTTGAGAGCACGGTATTCACAGCCTCCCAGCTGTTCACGCTCTTCGCGGGCGAGACCGTGAAATTGCGCGTTCCGGCCAACGGTACGATTGGTGAGGAAAAGCGGTATGCCCCACGGGCGGTCGAGCCGGTCATGCTTCTCGTCAGTTTCATTCAGCTCGTGCGCTTCGTCCCGAGATGTGGCCGCGGTGGGTCGGCGGGATGAGACTGGCCGGTTCTCGGGTGTTTGGAAGGCGCTCGAACTGGCATTCAGACGTGTGTTGTCCTCGAAGGTGATGTGCCCAGTAGACGCGGTGGGCCCGAGAACGGCGTCTCTGTCGTCGGCTCGTGCAAGCCGCTGGGCAGCAGACGGGGTGCGAAACTCATCGCGCGGGTGGGTATTCGGGCGGCCGGAGGAGCCAGGTTGCAGAGAGGCTTCTTGCAGCGCGTTTCCGATGGCGTTCGTGGCGGGACAGTCCGGCAGGAATTGTGCACGGTTAGCAGTCTCCCCCGTGAGGCTTTTGGAAAACCGAAGGCGCAACGATGTGGCCGAACGCCCTGAGCCCACGGCGCCGACCGACCGCCGCAGACGGCGAGCGCGCTCGGCTTTCACAATTGAACGAAACCGTTGTTCAAACACGTGCTTGCGGAAGGCAACCGTCCATATGGACACCCAAATAGAGCTTCCAAAGACGATGAGAAGAAAGAGGACAATTTGCTGCCACGTTGTCAGCTGGCTGAGGTTGACCGTGTTGAGACCGGCTTCAGTCATGGCCGAGACGACCAGAAAGAGGCTGTCCGTGTAGGAGATGCTGAACGCCGGCTCTGAAGACCCCCAGAAGATGAGCGACGAGGCGAGCAAGACGCCGACAAAGTAGGCATAGTGGACGGTGATGAAGTTCAGGGGCGGTAAGCAGCCACGCAGGGGCCGCAGGATCCTGTCCAGCCGCGGGTGGCAGTCGGTGAGACCGGCCCAGTCGTGTCCCATTGTCAGTCGGCCGCCGTGCTGGGCATGGTCCTGGCGACGATGATTCTGGGCGGGAGGCCGGAGCAGGCTGTTCATCCTCGCCAATTGCTCAGGGCCATGTACAGAGCGGCCTTGGTTCGGCTTCTGGTCCTCCCCTGCCTGCTCGAGAGAAGGCGCAGCTCCGGTTCGTTTATCGCCTTTTTTCCCTTCTTTTGTGGTGCATGGTTTTCTCGTGCACGGGCTCGGAGGCTCACCGACACGACGAAGAGCCTCTGATGGCGGCTTCCTTTTTATTTTTATTTTTATTTTTATTTTTATTTTTAT
>PCDI01000005.1:1811356-1845774 GCA_002778195.1 Raffaelea ambrosiae | reverse complement strand
TTTTTATTTTTATTTTTATTTTTATTTTTATTTTTATATATTTTTTCGACTTGGCCTGCTTTACAGTGTGTGTACACCGTACTATGATGTAGCTACACTGAGAACTGTTGATTCCCTGTAGTTGGCGGCGTTTACCAGTGGGCGCTAACAAATGCAGAACCGCATTCACGGGGTCCATCAAATACAACGTGGGAATCGATTTCATCAATACAATAAGAGAGACACAACTAAGGCCGAAGTCCTGAGAACACAGTCGTATCCCAGGCCCCTGACGTGACCAAATCTTACCCATAAATACAATAGATACAGGGCAGAACAATGACAAAGGCGCCTCTTTCAGCGAATGCTCCGGTCTGCCGACGAGCTTGGATTTTTGTTTCCCGGAAAATAAAGATGATTGGGGGAAAATAATCCGAAACTCCAGGGCTTTCCCGTAGAAGCCTGCCGGACTCTTTGCCTTTAGAGCTCGTTGTGCTCAGGGGCTTTGTCGTCCTTGGCCGCTGCAGTCTCGGTAGCCCCGGTGGGCTCTTCGGTGGACACTTCAGTGGCAGCCTCCGTAGTCTCGGCAGTCTCAACCGCCTCGGCGGTCTCCTCAGGAGCAGCTTCCTCAGTAGCCGTCTCTGCGACCTCGGAAGTCTCTTCGGCGGCCTTATCCTCAGTTGCGGACTCGGCGGACTCGGCAGCCTCGCTGGGCTCGGAGCTCGAGGTTTCGGTGGCCGACTTCGTGATAATGGTCTCGGGCTTCGGGACGCCGGCGATGCCGACAAGCTCCGTCTCAAAAACTTTGCCGCGACGCAGTCAGCATACATAGTCTCTCTTGTTCTTGGCTGGCCAACACAGGCTGGAGAACAAGACATACTGAGAGTCGAACCGGCCGGGATGGGTCCAATAGAACGCTGGCCGTAGCCATACTCGGGCGGGACTGTGAGCGTTCTGCACCATGGGAGGGAATGTCAGCACGCTTGACCGGGGCGAGCGGCTGCTGGATTGGCTGATCGCATCTTAGTTACCTCTTCTCGCCAATGCACATGTCCAAGAGACCCTGGTCCCATCTACAGAGGTGGCACGGGCACGGTTAGCAGCGGACCACAGTTGCAATCGCACATTGCACTTGCACATTGCACTTTGCGGAGAACGCTCGGCTGGTGCGAGAATGCCTACCCTTTGATGACCTGGCCGTTGCCAAGGGTGAACCCTAGGGGAGTTCCGCGGTCATAGCCTGCAAGGAGGCGGGTAAATTGGGTCAGCCCGAGTCATTCGCCATGCGGTTTGCGCAGCGTGTGGGGTGCACGGCTGGGGCCGGCGCGTGTGACGTACTGGCATCGAACTTGGCACCCGTGGACTGGAGCGTGCCCCGGTAATGGACCTGGATCTTGTCGCCCTTTTGGGAGCGGCGCTCGCACTCGACCGGCAGCGTGACGTCGATCTTCAGGTCGGCGGCCAGCGCGCCAACGGCGGCCGAGGCAAGGACAGTGAGAGACAGGACGAAGCCGTACATCTTGGGAAGTGTCTGCGTGGGGAGGGGGGTGGGTAATGGGCGGTGGGAGTTCGTGGTAGGAGTTCGCTGTGGGAGTTCGCTGTGGGAGTTCGCGGTGGGAGTTCGCGGTTGTGAGGCTTCGCTGGGGGAGAGGAGGGGGGATATTTTGCTTTGGGGCTGGGAGGAACGGGGCCACAACAACCTGGATGAGACAGCTGAGGACAGATGACAGGAAGACCGCATTGGCCGAGTCTGTGCATCTCATTGGCTAATGCTGGTGTGGGCGTCGAGGCAGCTCCGCACGGGCCCCGTATTAGTTGGGCCAGCCGGCGACATCTGGCAACAGCCGTAGTTACAGGCAGCAAGGAGCGGAGCACCTCAGCCCCAGCCTCGCCCTGCTGCCACTGCCGCGCAGCTCTATGAGTGAGTCTCTTCTCACACCACGAGCAGAAACGGCTGCGCCTTTGTTCTGATGAGCAGGCAAATTTGCCACCGCGACAAGAACCGCCAGGCACCCCAATCTCTGAGGGGCTCTCGTGCCATTTGCGACTTAGTGACTCACGGATTGCGGGTCCATGCGGGAAACCAGGCATCCACTTGACCTGCCTCACACTCCGAGCTTCGAGCGCCTTTTCCTACTATCTCTGATACCCTTTTGCACTTCGAATTTGTCGAAATGGGACCGGTCCCTGGTTCGTTACCGGGCCCCGTGTTTGCGAGCTAGCCTCTCTGTCGTCTGTATGGCCAGTCGAGGCGCACTGCTGCCTTGTGAGTGGATGTGCTGCCTGATGGGTGTGGCAGCTACTCGTCTGGGCCTTGCAGCATTTGTGCGCATCTACATGCTATGTAGCAGTTAGATCTTGCTACCGTCCTTTGCGCTAGTTGCTTCCCTGCGCTGGAATCCCTAGTCGCCATGATTTCACCAAGCAAGACCCAAAGCCTCTTTCCCTGGCCGCAGCTGGTAGCCTAGCGAAACCGAAGCCTTCTCTTTGTCGTAGATGTTCTCGTAAATTATAAGTAGAGCTCCTGCTCCTGCTCTTTCTTCTTCCCCTGCTTCTGCTTCTGCTTCCCGTCTTCTTTGACTTGCACTCGTCTTCCTCCTGTTCCAACAACACCATTCCCATTTCCTGCAAGCCATTATTGGACATTCAAGTCTGCACTCAGTCTGCCCATCACTGCTTCCTGTCTCAACGTCTGCTGTTGAGTCCATTCTCTGCTACTACCCGATCCTCACCCTGTCAGCAAAGATGTCTACTTACACGTCCTCCACTGGCTCTTTTATTGCCTACAACTACTCCAGTAGCCGACGATCCACGTCGGGGACATCGTCGTCCTCTAGGACCTCTTCGTCCAGCCACTCGTCATATGGTTACGAACGCGATGGGTCTTCTTCTGGGAACGGCAGCGCTGGGACATATCCCCGGCAGGCTGTGTACCGTGACCCCGTTTCCGGTGAGTTACCAGTTCCTTCGGCGTGTCCTACTCGTTCTACTTTCAGACCACTGAGTGTTGGCATTCCTGGGATAGGCGGCCAAAGAACAGAAACCAAGACGCGGGTGAATTCCAAGAAGCAGGAAGTGTGCGTCACCAACTACAACCAACGCAACAATGACAGAGGGGAGCCCAGGACAGAGTACCGTGATGCTTCGCGATACTACAGTCGCTGAGCTGGATGGTATGGCTTAGCTTGCACATGCCGGGACCGTGGGAAATTGGGAGGACCTGAGAGGAATCGGAATTGGCCTGGGCTGGCATGGAATGGGTCGGATTGCATACTCTTCGCGCCTTGTATTATATGTTTTCCTTCCTTGGAGCTGTATATTAGTCTATTGGGTTATTTTTGGGATAGAACCGGCGTTCTAGTCATCCATTGCCATAGGTTGCCACGAGGTCTCAGAATGAAACAGTTGCAATACAATAGTTACCACTCAACTACAGGTTGTACGGGTCTTTCTACCATGCACTCCTGCCTTTTACCCGCCTTGCGTTCGTTTGCATCCTGGTAATTAGAAAGACGTCATCGGTCGGAACACGCGGGGGCGAGCGTACAGACAGGCCCGTTGGGGTGGCCCCCGATTGTACCTGCAGCAGGCTCGGCGGATAGATCCAGGCAGCCAAAGGGATGAGATTGTGACTATACCGAAAAACCATTGGTAGCCCAGACCAGGCGGTCCAGACGGGCCGGCCAGCATGGCTACCCTGCCGAGTAAATATATATATATATATGTGTGTGCTTTTCTCCTTTCTTTTCTTTTCATCCCGTACCCAACTTCATAGCCTACGCACATGCCTGTCTCGTGAACTTCCAGGCTTAGGCGCCTCCCTCTCGCTTGGCATACTCCTCTTCGATAGCCTCCTCGTACTTTTCCTCGGGCGAGCGTGGGTCTTCGTCTAGCAGCCCCTTCTTAATCAGCTCCTCGGGCGAGGGCCGGTGGGAAATCTTGTCATTGAGTGAATCGGCTCGCATGCTCTTCTCCAGCTCCTTCTGCTGGGCCTGCAGGCTGGGGGCGGCATTGGATGCCGGCAGGATGTTTTCTACGCACAACGGCAAACACACGTCAGCCACCCCGGCCGCAACAATGGCCGCAACAATGGCCGAAACAATGGCCGCAGCGACAGCGGTCACAAGAATGAGCCCGCTCGGCGACCCATTTGGCAAACTTACTCTGCACCAGCTCCTCGCGGTCGGGCCGATGCTGGAGGTAGTGTTCTAGCGAGTTGCGGCGCACGGGATCGTTGGACCGCACCGGGGAGATGGGTGTCTCGTCAACGGCGGGAATGCTGGAGCTCTCATCGGCCATGGCTGCGTTGATGGGTGGGGGGACGACGTTGTTTGGTGGTGGTGGGCGGAACGCTTCTCTACTCTGGAAATGCGCGCGGATTTGGTCTGATGTGCAGGGAATGGCTGCAGCCGCCAGGTCAGACTCGCACAAGAGCGAATGACGAGACTTTAAATACGTCCAAAGAAGGCCACAGTCACGAGGACCGGGGGGGGGAGGATCACCGCCACAGCATGCAGGGGATGGTGGCGAGAGCTCCCTGTTGCGTCACGACTGGCAGACCAGCAAACGAGGCCAGTTGACCCCGCAACTATGGCGGCCACTACACCGTAGTTAATGCGTGGTGGGGGATGCACTGTGGGTGTGCTTAGTAGTCATCGAGTTTCCCCGCCACCAGGGTATTATTGCGGTGTAACTAGTTGCTAACTAGCCACTAACTACTATGTACCTACCGTGCGTTCTGCTGACCCGCAAACCTTAATTGCCCTTTCAATCAACAACCTGTTGCCACACACACGTCCTGCTCGCCCGGGACTCTTGCCTGGAGATTCCCTTGTCTTCGCTAGCATCGATTCGACAGACTTTTTCCCATGCGACGCATAAGAGAAAAAACCCGATGCCACAATACCCTTGATCTTGCCGTTGCTGCCCCAGGCATGATCAATTCTTTTCAACTCCGAAGTGCCTGCCCTGTCTCCGGGCAACGAACAGGCTTTACGACCTGTTCCCTTTGTAGAATCTCGTATGGCTCCCAGCTACACAGCCCGAGACCTACAAACATCAGCGGCCAGCCTGGCCTCACTGCTTGGCGTTGCTCCCGTCTCGTCCAATCCCGCGTGACCTCGTGCAATCCCGTACGATTTCGGCAACAACCCCCCGTTCCTCGGATTTGTTCGGTTTACCAGGACTCCGGTTTCCCGGCGCCGGAGATGAAATGTCACTTATTGGCACCGACGAGCTGTCGTCACGCTTTCGTTTCATGCTGCCTCCACTACCACCTCGGCCATTACGCCCGCGTCTCTTAGGACCGTGTTTTGGGTTGTGAGTCGGCGACTGCTGTGCATTCCGTGTTGCCAGGGGCCATTGCACTTGCTGGCTGCTCCGGACCCCCCTGATCTCCGTGGCGAGGGGGCTGGCACTACTGAACACATCATTTGTAAGATCAATCGCCAATTTCGAAGGCACCATTTGCCCTCTTGAAGAGTGACATGGCGTGGATTCTGGGATCTGTGATTTGGGGTCGGGCTGCGGCAGAGGATAGCCCGCGAGTATGACCGACGACAAATCCAGATTGTCCGAGCTTGACAGAGTCGATAGGCTCTCGAAGTTCCCCCCGAATGTGGCCCCAGTCCAACTAGCCATGTTCACAGCCTCGTCCTCGCTTCCCATTGCCAAGGGCGGAATCATATCCGGCCATGCTGTTGTGGCATTTCGAAAGTCACTGCCGGGGTAGCATATCGCGGAACCTTGCATACACATGACCGGATACTGCTGGGATTGTTGAGGCTGGAACGCCACAGCGGACATTGGATGCTGCTCTGCCAGCTGAAGTGGCACATCTGTTCCTTCCTGGGGAAAGCCAAGTACTCCACAGTCCCCATAATCCATTGCCTGCAGAGACGCGATCCGATTGTCTGTGGGCTGAAGCTTCTCCATTATGCCTTCAGTATTGTGGAAGGTCTCTGCATAGTACTGACTCGGCCAGGTGTCGCTGCTGATAGACAGTTCGTAGGGTGCTGTTGACAGTTGCACCGCCTTTCCCTGGGCATTCGGATCGCTCCTCCTAGACCCTTAGACAGCCTGGACCCGGGCTATGTCCCGGATGGCTGTACGATACCTAGTGTTGATATTCTTGATCACTGACTGCCCCGGCTGGTGGAAATTACTTGGTTTCTTTTGGTCGCGTCCCGAGAATCCAGAGCTGTGTTGAGGCAGAGGAGCAGTACCCCCAGGCTCAGGATAGGCCATCAATTGCGGCAGCCCTCCGTGACGTAGTCGCATGGGCAATCTGCGTGTATAGCTTCCCCTGACCGAAAACTTCCATTGCCAGGATATAAGCACGGGATGTTGTCCTGTAGCCAAGACACGATGAACTTCGCAATGGCGTCACTGTTCGTCTCAAGGAAGCACAGGTGTCCATTACCTCGAATGCCGTGATTTGCGAGTTGCAGCCAATGTACACTGGCTCAACACCAACAACACCAACAACGAGCTCGGGAACAACGTCTGCTGCTAGCCAAGCCATTGTTGTGCCACTGCCTTCTCCAAGTAGGAGTGAGTATGGCACATTGAGCCATCGCAATATGCTGGTGATGGCATATTGGCCAATTTTCTGCTGTTTCTCGGGGCTACCAATGGACGGTCTGAGAGACGCAAAATAGTTGGTAAAACACGGGTCCCCCCGAAGACCAGTTCCAGGCCACTTGTTGTGCCTGGGGGCTGATTACCAGCCAACTGCACATTTTTTCTCGGGCGCAGTTAGCTCTGTTTCGACGGATTCTAAATCTGGGAATTTGAGCTCTGGCACATGATTGTCCGCATCGAATGGGGCACTGGGACATGACCGGCTGCTTGGAGGGATGTCCGACAGGACAACTTCATAACCCGTGCCTAAAAACGCGGACGCCCAGCCCTGATGGCCGTCTGGCTTCGTCAACCACACCTGACGATGCTAGTGAGTACAAGGCACCGATGCAAAGGAATGACAGTCCTTTTTTTATAAAAAAAAAGGAGAGAAGACGGGCAAAGAAAAACAATGGAGTGTCCTGGGAAAACGTCTAACGAGGACGCTTACGCTGCTGGAGTGGAAGCCCCCTTGGATGAGAACAACTGGGGCAGTAGAGACCTTGTCCTGCGTTGATCTCGACTCAGATACCGGCGCCTCTTCTCTTATTGATTTTGCCCCGTGTTGAGATATAGATGAAGTTGATGCGCCAGAATTGAGCGCCACCGATTCTTTTTTTTCCATCTCTACTGCGGTACTTTGGTAATGCCTGGAGCTGATTTTCTGCTTGCACGGGGTGAAGGTGAAATGGCGGTTACTGCTTTCTTGGCGAGAGATTTGCCGAGTAAGTATCAGCGATTGAGGTTGACAGTCCCCGACAAGAGGTCAGATAAAAAGGCCACCAGTAGGCCTTCAAGCATTCTTCTGAAGCCACAATGACGACACCGCTGACTAGTCCGAGACGTTGGCGCTGGTCCCGATCTGAGGCGGAAGTGAATAGAATCCCATGGCGGGGCTTAGGGAATTTTCTCTGACCACAACTCAATACAGCTCAACAACTGGTTAGTTTGTAGACGACAGCTTAACAGCCCAAAAACTCTTAAATCAAAAAGCAGAGATAAATTGACAAACCATCTGCAACACAGTCGTGTTTGTTATGGTGAGTGGTTGGTCCTCCGTTCGGTGCCTGTGGAAGCCGGCCAAAACATTCCATTGAAATATGCATATTCGCTCTAAAACATTGGAAATAATGCTTAAAAAGAATTCCAAAGCTATCTGGCTCAGCTACCTGGCTCTTCTGAGACGGTTGCAACAACAAGGTTTGAAGAGCATCGTGAGCACCAGTGTTGTGTAAGGCGTGACGAGCACGTGATCGGCATATCCACTGCAGTGATATTATTACCCGTTTAGGGGGGGCGGGAGCTAGGGTGCTAGGCTCCCTGAATGCCAGCCTCCTCGCTGAAACAGTGCGCTAAAAGTACCAACAGTGGGGCACAACCCGGCAGGGATGCCCACGCCAACTGAGGCAACAGGCGTGGCGGGTGTAGTATCGTGTGTTTTGGCTAACAAGCTGGCTCGGACACCAACCACCTTTAAGCCAAACTAGGACGACTGGCTCTCAACAGTCCAGCCTTCTCTTTCCGCCCCGACATGCTGCCGATATTTTACGTAGTGATGCCCGCGCACAATGCGGCACCGGGCCTTTTCCTGCATTATGCAGGCTTTCCGTGTTTTCGCAACGGACTGGGAACCAAGGAAACAATAACGAACCGACGACAACACCCACAGAGGGAGCACAGAGGCCGACCAAACGATACTGCCGAGCCAAGACACCAGACATCCAAACAGACGACAGCCAGAACTGCACGCCGCAGACAGGAAGAGGTGCGAACACGCCCGCTGTGTGGAGCTCACGTCCTCTTCTCGACACGTCCGACGAGACCAGCCCTTTGAGCCATCTGCACAGCTGTGTTGTTGCGCTGCCAGAGCGGCGGACTGCTCAGAGGCCCAAGGAGGATGACGCAACATGGCCTGGACGCCAACTACGTGGAACACGACGGTAAGCACTTTGCACTCCCCAGTCGCTGCCGCGAGACCGGACACGCCCATTGGCGGAGCGGACTGCCTGTCTGCCGTGCCTGATTACACAGCAACCGGTAGCCTGAAGCTAACGCCACCCGCCATGCCAGACAAGCCCGACCAGCTAGACCAGCTAAACCACGCTGACCGCCGCTTCCACACCCCAGAGCACAGCCAAGACACATGGGCGCTGTCCCCGAAGAACCCTCGCCCGCAGATTGACAGGCCATCCGACGACAGGTACTATCTGCACACACCCGGAAGCCTCGTTACCAGCAGCCTCCAAGGCGACGGACAGTCTGTTTCTTCAGGCCAGCCCGGCCTGGGGCCGCCATTTATCCCGCCCGCTCCAACGCCGCCGTCCGGCCGGACTTGGACCACCGACGCCACCAGCACAACCAACAACCTCTACGGCCCAGACCGCTTGTATGGTCGACAGCTCTCCACGCCTGGCTACGGACGTGGCATATATGCGGCCCCGGCTGAACAGGCAGCACAGGCAACACCTCGGGTGGCCGGGCACGACCAGGAGATCTTCGGCGGCTTTCTGAGCGCCATCCGCCCCGACAGTGCTGGGGACCTCACCGAGCGACCCGTCCAGGGCGACACCATGGCCTCGGCCAACCCGCTCAACGTTGCCGGCACGCTGGCCACCGCCTTCCCCGGCGCCGCCGAACACAACTTCAAGGACTCGCTGGCCCGCGAGGCTTGCAACGTGACCCCCGGTGTGGACGACACTCCTTACATACTGTATGCTCTGGACGCTCTGACTGGAAACGTGCCTTCATCACCTAGCGTTGTCGGGGAGAGCAGCAGCCATGCCAGCAGCGGCGGCGGTGGTGGCCACAACACCAGCAACATCAACAACACCAACAGCACCAACACCGACAACACCAACAACATCGACATCTACTCCTCGAGACACATGTACGATGAAGGCCAAGGATACTACGGCTCCATCGCACCCCATGGCCGCGGCATCGACACCGCCGCCACCGCAGCACTCCCCCCCCCTCCTGCCTTACCCCAGCCGGTTTATGCTGCGAGTCCCGACCGTCGCCGCTCCGTGGGCCTGTACGGGCAGAGTCGTGGGGGCGATGGCAGCCGTGTGGGCTTCCCTGAGCCGGGCCCTGGGAACCCGGGAAACCCAATCATTACAACGGACCCCACTGGTCTCCGTGATGATCGCCACTCTCACGGTCTACAAGGTCTAGGCGGCGACCATTCACACGTTCTGCCCAACGGGCGCAGTCTGCACAATGAGCACGGCGAGCACTACCTGCGCACCCAGCAGCAGCCATGCGATCGCCAGGGCTCAAATGCCTCGTCACTGTCGACACTGGTGCACACCGACGCCCTGGCTGCGCGGTCGTCTCTGCCTACCGGCCAGCTCAAGGACTCCTGGATCTACCTCGACAAGAAGCACTTTTCGCCCCAGGCCCAGTTGGTGTTTCCGTCGCCCGACTTTAAGCCGGCCATCCTTCGCGCTCCCTCTCTGGGTCTTCTGATCGTGCTGTGTCTCCTGATGATTGCCGGGCTCATGTTTAGCGCTATATATTCCGAGGTTCACAAGGGGCTTGTTGGTTACAGCGGCAGCATCTACGGCGGCCAATACTTCGTCTTCCGCATCCTGCCTCAGATTCTTGCCGGCATCGTGCTTCTGTATGCGCAGTCTGTGGCATTGGCCATTGTGCGCATCAGGCCGTTTGCGCGCATGGAGGCATCCGGCCACGTGCGGCCCGACAACCGCAACGCGGCAATCTTTGACAGTCTGTACCCGCGCTCATTTCTATGGCCACAGGTGCTCCGAGTTGATCCGTGGCAGCTCAGCGTGCCGCTGGTGACCATCTGGCTGATGAACTTTGCCGTGCCAATCCAGAGCGCTCTGTTCTCTGTCGTCCTGGTCGATGACCAGTGGCGCTGGGCGACCGTACAGGGGGTGGCGTGGACCCTTGTTGCTTTCTATGTGCTGCTTGTGGTTGCGGCTGCCATGATAGCGGCTTACTGGCGCAAGCGACAGACCGGTCTCATCTGGGACCCGCGGTCCATCGCCGACTTTGTCGCGCTGGCCTCACACAGCCGCACGACAGAAGACTACCGCGGCTCTGAACTGCTGTCGACTCGCAGTGAGCTGCGGAAGGCTCTCCACCGCCGGACTATGGACAAGCTGGGCTACTGGGCATGGCGAGATGGGCGCACCAGTGACACGTGGCATGGGATCGGGACAGAGGTGCTCGAAGACGCGTGGCTCCATCAGCATGCGCCGGACCAGCGACGAGACACGCCGGCCACCCCGAGATGGGACGCGAAGAGGAGGCCTTCTGGCGACGAGACGGATGTCGAGGCGCAAACATTGTCGCCGCACTCGGAACAAGTGCGCTATCGGTATCTTCCATGGTGTCTACGCAGCAGCCAGGTCGTGGGGTTCGTCTTGACAGCCTTCGCTCTGCTGCTGGCGCTGTTCATTGTGTCGTTTCTGCCCTCTACCAGCATCAGGGCCGGGTTCCCGGCGCAGGTCCGGGTCGTCCCGGCAGCGGGTGCCTTCTCTGGCGGCAACTTCCTGTACAGCTTCTTGCCAGCCCTCCTGGGCCAGATCATGTATCTGCTGTTTTGTAGCCTGGACTTGTCTATGCGGATCCTGCAGCCGTGGGCAGCGCTCTCCAAGAATGCCGGGGGGGTCCAACCAGAAGCGTCAATCCTAGCGGACTATGCCGCGTGTCTGCCCCTGCAGAGTGCATGGCATGCTATGCGCAACCGACACTGGCGCGTGGCGGGCCTGTCGCTGATGACCACGGTGTTTGCATTTCTGCCTGCGCTGGCCGGTGGCTTGTTTCTCGCACTGACCATACCTTCGAGCGGCGAGGTGCGCATGACTCCGAACATGGTTCTCTATGGCTTTGTCCTGGCACTGCTGGTGCTCTACTTTCTCTGCCTGGTTGCCCTGTTGCCCGGTCGGCGGGACTTGCGGCTTCCGCACGCGGTGACGTGCATTGCGGAGGTCCTCAGCTTCTGCACCGGCGATGACCTCATGCGCGAGCCGGCGTTTAAGAACGCGCGGAGCAAGGAGACGCTGCGCAGCCAGCTCGGGGTTGGCCCCCACGCCTCTGCACGCTCTCGCTGGATCTTTGCGACGGGAACTTTTGGCGACGACCGGCGGCTGGGCATTCATCGTGTTCGACGCTACACGGAACTCACCAATCGGCCTAGCGGGCGGCGAGCACCGCTGATGGCGGCGGCCTGAAGTGATGTCCTTGTTCTGCCGGACCTCGCTGCTGATTCTTGGGGTCTTGGGGCAGTTCAGTTCCCTTGGCTTTTTTTTTTTTTTGCTTCCTTTTCTCTTCGCTGCCTCTTTCTCCGCCCTTTCCCATCGCATTTCTCAACCTCGGTTTCCATTTATGCTCTTGCATATATACTCCCATCCTCCTTCCCGCCTTTTTATTTCTTCTTCTCTCCTTCTTCTCCTTCTTCTCCTTCTTCTTATTTTCCCTTCTTGTTTCCTCTTCTTCCTCCTCCTCTTCTTATTTGGTTCTTGCTTATGGGTTTTTTTTTTCATGCTGGAGATGGGCCACGTTGATGAAACGACGGATGTAATCGCAAAATATCGGCATACTCAGCATTGCTAGGCGTTTGGATGGATATACAACGATGCAGGGCCCGACGGGTGGGCATCACGAGGGAGCATAGTTTTACCTGTTTCAGCCAGCTGGCTTTTCTGTACGACCTATACGATTCTTGTAGAGACACGACAGCTTCATGTATAATAGCGATGTACAATGCGCGACTCGGAGAGTTGGCATATGATCGAGAGTTGGCATACGACTTTCACTTCTTTTTTTGGCCCTGTGCACAACTTGGCTCTTTTGGCTCTTTCTGTCCTCCTTTGGTCACGCTGTGTTTTTTTCTTGTCTCGTATCGCGCGTGTTCTTTCTGTGCGTATTCTTTTTGAGCGAGTGCTGACACGGGCGGCCGCCGACGCCTCCCACCAGCAGGGAGCCGCGAGAGTGCGCCGAGAATGCGTCTTGACCAGCCTGACCGGTAGCTTGACCGAGCAATGTGGTTAGACGCTGTGCAACAGGCTGCTCGACGTTGGCATAGCAGCCACCGGGCAGTTGTCCGGGTGGTGGCCTATGTGCGGATCAAAAGTGGAATAGGCCCGGGAGCAGATGATGCTTTGGGCCTTTTTTTTTTTGATCGGCCGTTCCTTCCGCAACAGGTCAGGTCAGCCAAGCTGCTCCCGCGCTACGTACGAGTAGTTTCTGTTACTCGTAGTCCGTAGCCATTATGTATGTTGCACTCGTACATGCCCACATCCCGCATACTCAGCATCTAACCCTCCCTCTCTTCAGCCCCCAGCCACTCGATGCTGCTCTCTCACTACTCGCCGCATCCATGCGCGCGTCGTGCAACCCACGAAGCCGCCTGCCATAACAGGGGGCACAGCATGGACAACATGGACAACATGGACAACATGGACACACATGAACACACATGAACACACAGAGGCACCGAACCGCCCCGTCCTCCTTGGAACAGACCTGACCTCGAGGAGAGGGGGAACCGCACAGAGCAGCTTTGGCTCGCCAGGCGCCGGGTAAGCGGGAGGGTCCAGCCACTGCAACGCTGTGCAGACCTGCCCAACCGGTCAGGGCAGTAGGGCGGTACCAGGCTAGGCGGTCACATCACGCGCCCGCACACGGGCGTCTTTGGCGTCTTTTGCGGCTGCGCACGTCAACGCTCAGTCTCACCGGTCCAAGCAGCCAGCCAAGAGGGGACGCACCACTGGCGAGGACGAGCCACGGAGCCACGGAGCCACGACAGGGCCTGCGGGCCCAGGACACGGCTTGTCGCTGGCTCCACGTGTCTGCGTCGTGACCGGTCAGCGCTGGAGGGCGAGAGTGGCGCAAGACTGGTGCGAGACTGGTGCGAAACTGGCGATGGGATGCGTCTGGCTGTTTGCCGAGCCGGTCCTGGTCCTCGTCTGCATCCGGCACAGCGTGCCCGTCGTTGGCCCTCTGCTGCTGTGCTGCAGCAGTGTCTGGTTGCCTCGGGCCCTGCCATTGGCGCAGCCAAGCGAGCGCAGCCAAACGGGCGCAGCCAGGCGAGCGAGGGAAAGGGCCCCCCCCCCTCTCAGGCCCTGCTGCCTGGTTGCCGAGTGCTGCTGTCGAGTGCTGCTGTGGGCCACCCCGGTTGTGCTCATGTTCAGACCGGTCCACTGCAGGCACGGTAGCCAAGGGACTCTCCCTGCCGCCTGCTGGCCTTGTTCGCCATGGGCTATAATGGACACTTGCAAGCCAGTTATACCCTCCCTAGCCTGCTTTGCAGGGGCGGCCGGTGGCCACCTCAAGCCTGTGCTGCCAAGCCAGCGCTTCCTGCCGCTCTGTCTGGTGAACACCCAGCTGCCGACCCGACTGGTCTCTGGGTCTTGGCCGTATTCTCTTCTTCGTTTTCGTCTCGTCTCTCCTTACTTCCTGTTACGGGCACCTGTCTGCTCCTCTCAGCTGTGGTCACCTACCTATCCAAGCTCGTGGTAGCCTCTCTGCCCTGTCTTGCCGGACTGTGTCCTGCCGGACTGTGTCCTGCCGGACTGTGTCTTGCCAGGCTGCGTCTGTCTAATACGGGAACTCGCACTTCTGGCCGTGCCGCCGGGGACCCGCCCAGCAGCCTTGCTTGGCTCGCTCAGCTGGCCCGGGCAGACGTGGCAGAGCAACAGCGGCCCCCCGCCCGCTATTGAACGTGTGGTTTTTGCATCCGAGTTGCTTCCCTGCCCCTCCTGCCGCCGACAACAAACAAGAACGGGAAGAGGGTGTGGCAGGTGGACGCAAGCAGTGCATCTGGAGAAGGAACTGCGTCCCGGAAGAGGGGAGGCCATCCCGAGGATGGCCACGAAGAGAGACATCTGGTGGGACATTGTTTATCGTGAAACGGTTGGCTTGCATATCTGCTTTTTCCTCCTCTGTTCTCGTCCGTCTGGCCCTGCACCCCCATGTCTCCCCGTAGTCCCCATATTATATCCGTGCATATTATATCCGTGTCTTCCTGGTCAAGTCTTGCAAACAGAAACCCACCGCCACAGGCACTTACACCCGAAGCTGCATACATCATCCTTCTAGCAAACCCGCGCTATCACACGCAGACGCAGACACCCCAGATTACACCCAATAACCACACCCAGGCACACTCCCAGGCACGCTCGAATACACTCGAATACACTCGAATACATGCCCCTCTGCCCCCAAATGCAGCCACATCCCACCTCTTCGCCCAAGACTTCCCGATTCGCCGTCTTCAACGGTTGCCCTCCCTCTGCTGCTAGCCCACCCAGTCTGCTGCCATGCCAGTTCCTTCGTCATGTCCTGCACCCAAACCACCCGACCCTCTCACTCATCCCCACAGCATCCCTGTTCTCTCACTCCACCTTCCGCGCCTACCAACCAGAATCTATCCGAGTGGGCGAGTCGTGCCTGTGCTACACAACAGCAGCCGCTACTCGCGTTCATAGTAGGACGTGGCCCACGACGGCAAGCCTCAGGCCATAGAGATGCGGTTAACAAAAGGGTCTGCACAGGTCCTCCGAAACAGCCACTCTGCTTTGTTCCCGGGTTGAGTTCACTGTCAATCCCATTCACGACCACGCACTTTTGGAGGGCTTCTCCCTGCTCGTTGCACGAGACGGCAAGCTGCTTTACCAAAGCTCTTCGCTTTCATCGAACCAATACTACCCACAAAAGGCGCACTGCAGGCACACAGCGGTACAGCTCGTACACCGACATATCTTGCTGGTACTCACGGGCACACCCTGGTATGCACCGGCGTACACCGGTAACCACTATCAAGCACCGGTAATACACACTGGCACGCAAGCACACACACACACACACAAGCACAAGCACACACACAGAGGCACGAGCAGGCATCCACTGGGCTGTCCAGGCAGAGAAACGATAATGCATAAGAATCGATGCCGTATCTAGTCTTGACAACCCGCACTAGCAAGGGTTGATTCAATCAATACCACCCCCTCAATGTCGTCTATCTTCCTGGCCGTCAGCTGTTGCCGCCGAACTTTTAAAAACCACAACCTTGGTCAGCATTGCGTATCTCACACAGTACCCCGTGCTGCTACAAGAACAGACCCGAGAGGGGCTCGTCTGGCGCCAGCGCATCGGTGCCTGGCTCAACAGCATCGCCGCCTGCATCTCTGCAACGTTCTTATCGTGTCCGGCTACAAAACTCGCCACACCCCATCACACAGGACTACCGGGTGCTTAAAGAGCCTTCTTGCAAGCCCGCCACGTCGAGCCATAATGGTGGCGTCAATTATTTGCCGTGATAGTGCGGGCAAGCAGCCTTTGGACATGGACTTCATCAACAGGGAAATGACCTTCATATCGTCTGAGCGATGTACCATATCCTGCGGTACGGTTTGTGTCGACGTATGTGCTGCCAGGGTTCTGATCATTTTCAATAAGCGCCTCGGCATTTGGCAGCTGCCAAAAGGCCGCAAGAACATCGGCGAAAGCCTGCACGCAGCTGCCTTGAGAGAAACATATGAGGAGACGGGCGTTCGCGCCACTTTGCTTCCTCTCACAGTCCGCACACGCTCAACCAAGCCAGCACCAGAAGAGAACGACTCTGCCAGTGCATCGTCTTTGTCGCCAAGATCAGCTGGGTTCTTGGCCGATCCTATAAGCCCGCGCGGCACCGGTCATGCCGTTGGTCCAGATCTTCCGTCACCAATGCCTGAACGGCTCGGAAGCAATGGCTACCCCCGGGGAAGACCTGGGGCTGCCATTGACGTACGGGACCCAGACAGCGACTGCAAAGGCGAGAATGGAAGTGGAGGCACGGACGAAGGCACATGCGCAGACACAGATACAGCCAGGGACAAACAAAATGACCAAAGTAACAACGTCTCGAGGAGGATGGCCCAGGCCAACGGAAGTGGCCAGCCGAGGCCAATTTCCATTGTTGCCTCAGCGGTGGCTGAGGCCGCAGCAGACCCAAAGTTGACATCTAACCTGCCCAACAACGAGCTCATTGGCATTGTTCAATACCCCGACCTGCAAGCGGCAACCCCGGACACGATCAAGACAGTGTTCTTTTTTGCAGCATTTGCCGACTCCACGGCACCCATGGGACCGGGCGCCCAAGAAGACCACGAGGACTTGTGCGCGGAGTGGGTGGGGTTTGACGAGGCCGATCATCGGCTGCGGTTTTCCTCAGAGCGCGAGGCCATGTGGAAAGTGAAGCAAGATATGAGGAGATCTGGTGTCGGATCCTGACAGATAGATACCCTTGGCGGACTCTTTAACGAGATGAGCGTGTGTAAGGGGCGAGAATCTTCGCCGACAAGCCGTCGTGCTTTTCTGGGTTTGATTTTGGAGTTTGCTTTGGACGTTGCCTCAGGGTTGCGAACGGGGTGAACAGGTGGACGAGTGGACAACCGCGGAGACCACGGTGTGATACACAGCTTTGAATATTTGAATTTTCTTGCCATCCTCCCTTCTTTCTTCGTTCATGTGTCTGTTTTCCTCCTCCATGTTCTGTTCCATTTCCCACTTCCGCTCCTTATGCTCAGCCACTCTGCCTCCCCCCTTCCTCCCTGTCCCCGTTTCACGCTGGACTGGCTCTGTCCAGGGTTGACCAGTCCAAGCAAATTGCCGACATTGGTATATCCAGGCTGTCTCGGTCATCATAACAAAAGGACCCCCCTACCATGCACAGCTAGCGGCAAGGGCTGGCCTGTTGAACAAGTCTCATTGCGTGACTCTTGTCTCCATGTTGTTCTGTGCGGCCGCCGACGGCTCTTACTCGTCGGCCGAGAGCAGCGCAATCTCCTTGCTGGTGAAGCCGAAAAGGTACAGAAGGTCGAGCAGAGATGGGCGGTTCAGGCGAGCATTGGCCTCGAGTTGGACGAGGGGCTTGGCGTGCCAGGCCACCCCAAGACCGGCAGCATCCAGCATGAGCAGATCGTTGGCACCGTCGCCCACAGCAACGACCTGGGACAGGTCAATGCCTTCCTCCTTGGCAATCTGCTGCAGGAGCTCGCACTTCCGCTCGCGACCCACAATGGCGCCCGTCACCTCGCCCGTCAGACGGTTGTCGCTGCTGATGACAACGTGGTTGGCGTGGGCGTGGTTGATGCCGAGTTGGCCAGCCAGCCAGCCAGTCAGCGGCTGGAAGCCGCCGCTCAGAACGGCAGTTTTGACACCGAGCCGGCGGAGGGCGCGTAGCAGAGCGGGCACGCCGTTGGTCACGTCCAGTTGCGGGCGAAGATCGTCAAAGAGGGTGGCCGACAGGCCGGTGAGGAGGCGTACGCGCTCGCGGAAGGCCGACTCGAAGTTGAGCTCGCCAGCCATGGCGCGGTGGGTGATCTCGGCCACGCGCGCGGCTACGTCCGGGGTGACGGCCTCGGCCAGCATGTCGATGACCTCCTGGGTGATCAGCGTGCTGTCCATGTCGAAGACGACCAGACGCGGGTGGCGGCGCCACAGCGTGTCGGGCTGCAGGATGACCTCGACGCTCCATTCGCGCTCAAAGCGGTACAGCTGCTCGTGGCGGCGCAGGTCGGACAGCGCCAAGGCCGGGGCCGGGCTCAGCACCACCTCGACGACATGGGGCTGGGTGGCGCTGTCGAGATAGCGGTGGCCGGCCTTGAGGTTGGATCCGTACCCGCTGGAGTAGGAGGCGGCCGAGTCGGCGCCGTCCTCGCTCTCCATCGGGGCGCGGTGCGGGAAGGTCGACATCAGGTGCAGGAAGGCGGCAATGCAGATGGGGCTGACGTAGGAGCCGTACAAGCCGTCCCGCGGCGGTTCTGGGTCGGCCGGCGGCCATTCCATTGGGAAGCTGTCGAGTTCGGTGGCGCTGGGGGCGCCTGGAGCCTGCTGCGAGCCAGCCGTGGCCTGCTGCGCGGCGCCTGGAGCGGCCGTGTCGGCGGCCTGGCCGGCAGAGGCCGCAGGGGCGTCGTTGGCGGCGGCGCTCGTCTGGGGCGTGCGGTAGTGGTCGTGGCCCTTGTAGAAAATGGTGGCCACCAGGCGGTCCCCCTCGCTGCCCACGCCGGGCAGCGGCGTGCAATTGACATGGATCAGATCGTGGGCGATGCCGCTGTCGACCACGGTGGGCGGCGCAAGGGGGTCGGGCACGCCGCTGAAGCGCCGCGGGATCTGTGGCTTCGTAGCGCTGGCTCCCGAGTGCGAGCGATGCCCCTGGGCGGCCCTGCTGGGCGGCTGGGGCGTCACGTCGTCGGCGCCATCCTCAATGACCTCGTCGATGCCGTAGTGGCTTGCCGGGCGGATATCGTGATCCTGGCGGCGGCGGTTTGGCGGCAGCTCCAGAGAAAAGGATGTCGAGGACGCCAGCGGCGGCTTGGCCAGTATCGGCTTGGTCGTGTCCGACATGTTGCAGGGCTCGGTTGTGCAGCGGGAGGGGCAGGGAAGCTGGAGCACCTGGAGCACCTGGTCCGATGTCAGATGGCAGATGTCGATTGTGAGGGGGGAAGCCCTTGGTCCTTACCCCACTAGTGCAGCTAACAAACGCCAAGCTGGTGGAAAAAAAATATAAAAATTTAAATAAGATAAAGTGAAAAAAAAAATTGAAAATTTGAAAAAAAGATGAATTGTAACTACAAATACAACTGGAACACGACAAGAGGGGGAAATTATGGCAGAAACACGCCAGTGCCAGTGCCAGCGCGTAAATGGACTCTGGCAGTCTGCCAGTGCCCCGACAGGGAGCAAAGATGCGACTGCTGACACCTGCGCAACTGCTGGAATAGTGTGGAATCCCCAGACCCGACTGGAGTCTCGGCGCTTCCATCACTAAACAGTGGGCAGACAATCACCACGTGATCGCGATCACCCCGTGGCTGCAGACGCGCAGAGCAACCCGCAGTTTTGCCACACAATGGGCGGCAGCAGGAAGAAGGAGGAACCAGACCGGCCGGTCTCAGCCAGTTCATGCTCTAGGATATGCTGCTTGCCGGCTGTGTGTGGTGCCCAGCCAGAAGAGTGCAGCAGGTGCCAGCCGGGGACATGGCAGCCGGCATTGTCGTCTCGCAGAACCAGAGTTGAAGCTTGCTGGGGTTGCTGGAGTTGCCGGAGAGGGTAGGACGCAAGAAATTGGAGGGCTACTGCGTACATAGCAAGGAGTAGTTACTATGTATGTGTCGATTCGCATCACGTGACCAGTACAAGCACCCGATACCTTCGTTCCTTCGTCTCTCCGTCTCTTCGTTTCCTCGTATGTTCGTGTCTTCGACGGACTACACGGGATAACCATAAATGCCAATTCAAATCCTTCTGCGACGTGCTTCAAAGCGGGAATGCTACGAAATCTTACAAAATCTAAATCTCCAGATTGCCCGGCTTGCGAGGGCTCCTGCCAGGACTTGTCCGACTGCCGCACCCCACAGGCTGCTCTTTTCGTACCCAAAACGGTCTAGCGCAGATGTCGTGATCGCAAGCTTTTCCACCCGTCCACATTTTGCAGTGGCCAGCACGATGGCGCAATCGACTACGGCGCCTCCTGACCAATGCCACGACATCTTGCGACATTGCACCTCTCCGTCGACGAAGGACGTGATACACTGTAAAGCACTGTGTATACACGCAAAATATGCACATAAGTACAGTGCGTATTTCGAATTATACCAAGCCTGTCTCGACCCCTTGGCTGTGTTGGGAGTCTGTTGTCCCTGCCCTTGGCCTCGTCCAGGCAATTAATAATGGAGAGGCGAGGAGTGCCTCTGGGTGCATGAAAGAGCAGCCTGTGTTCCGTAAAAGAAGACGATAGAATAGAAAGAACAGGAAGACCAGAAAGAGCATTGGCGAAGGACGAGGGCAGAGGCTTGTTCCCTCGCAATCGAGTGATTCCACGGAAGAGGAACGGCGCATTTCGGGGCTCTCGACGTCTTACCAAGCCAGATCCCAAGAGGGAGGATATGTCCGGCAAAGCGTAGCGTCCGTCATCCTTTAAATGTTTCCCGGCCTGCCCCCCTGCCCGCTATTTTGTCTTCCCCCCCTCTCCATCTCTATCCTTCTCGCTCTGCCTCACCCTGCCTCGCTGCTCTTCGCTGCTCTTCACTGTTCCTCCACCTTGCCCGGGCCTTTTGTCGACATTCTCGAATTGTGCCATAACCGCCAGGTCTGTGCAAAGGCCTTCTGTCCCACTTGGAACATAACATTGTCCTCTCACCCATTGCCGCCTATCCTTTCAGGCTTTCCCTGGAGTCTTTCCACCACGCCCTGACAAGACGTCGTGTGCTCGTCTGTTCTGCCACATCGCTGGTTAAGAAAGTGAAGAAGCACTCCACCTGCTCGCTTCCCTCCAAGCAGCTCTCTTTTTTATCTCTCTCTCTCTCTCCCCCCCCCCCTCTCGCTCCCTCCCACACACACCATCTCTCCGCACTTCGCCATGGTCTCTGCAACCCCTGTCGTCTCTTCACCGGTGTTGGCCGCTGTGGATGTGTCCAACACTAAGCGGGCAGATGATGCTGTCTCTGTCGAGTCAGGATATGGGTCCGCGCCATCGTCGGCGGCCGCATCCACAGCGCGGCTACCGCGAGTGAGCCTCACACCCGAGCACCTGCGCTTCCTCAATAAGCAGCTGGAGAAGATGGAGCCTCTGGATGTCCTGCGCTTCGTCAAGATCTTCTTTCCCAACCTGTACCAGACCACCGCCTTTGGCTTGACGGGCCTGGCCACCATCGATATGCTGGCACAGCTGGACCGCGAGGAGCGGGCGGAAGAGCAGGCGGAAGAGCGGGCGGCCGAGCAGAATCCGCAAGACAGCACGGCCACCGCCAACAGACGCCGCCGTGTCGACCTCATCTTCCTCGACACCTTGTATCATTTCCCCGAGACGTACGACCTTGTCGAGCGCGTCAAGGCCCGCTACCCTCACCTGACCATCCACACCTTCAAGCCCGACGGCTTCGAGACTGCCGCCGACTTCGAGGCCACCTATGGCCGCCTGTACGAGCTGTCGGAGGAGATGTACGATTATGTCGCCAAGGTCGAGCCGCAGGAGCGCGCGTACGACCACCTGGACGTCGTTGCCGTCCTGACCGGCCGCCGGCGCTCGCAGGGCGGCCAGCGCGGCCAGCTCGACATCATCGAGCTCGACGATGAGCGCGGCATCTTCAAGATCAACCCGCTTGCCAACTGGTCTTTTGGCCAGGTACAGGCATACATCCGCGACCACAACGTGCCCTACAACGCCCTGCTCGACCGCGGCTACAAGTCCATCGGCGACTGGCACTCGACCAGTCCCGTCGCCGAGGGCGAGGACGAGCGCGCCGGCCGCTGGAAGGGCCGTAACAAGACCGAGTGCGGCATCCACAACAAGCAGTCCCGGTACGCCCAGTTCCTGGCCTCTTCCAGCGGCTCTCTGTCCGCCCAGACCGAGGCTCCCTCTGTTCCTGTCGCATAAGATGGTAGCCCGAACGGGAGGGTCAGGGGACCCCGTCTCTGTGTCAGCCAGAGGCTATGATGAATGTGACGAAGCGGGGATGAAAATAAAGGGCCAGCAATAAAAGGAACGGATGCATACCAGGAGTTTACGGATTACAGCCCCCCCTTTGTTTTGTTTTTGTTTTGTCTGGTTCTTTTTATATATTTTTTGCGCCTTTCTGCTTTCTTGGGGGGGGGCTTTGGCAGCGATATAAACCAGACTTAGTAAGAGTCTTGTCATTTTTTTACCATCTCCTGGCGCGAAATTGGATGAGACACCGATGGGCAAGACACAGATAAACAGACCATATGAAAAGAAAGAGAACCATCAATAGATTTGTTGATACATCCAAAGTCGTCCCAAATGCGGTGATCAACCAGACCACGATTTTTATGCCCCCCTCTCTTCCACGTGACAACAGGCTGAACTTGGCAGGCGCACAACGGCATCTGTACATAGTAGTAGGCCAGCCACCATACAAGGCCAAGCGCATCGAACATGGGTTTTGATCGTGTTTATCTATTATTGTAATCTGAAATCTACCATCGTCTACTTATGCAATTTGTGTCTTACGGTATCGTTATGTACTGAGATAGACAGCCCGAAGGCTTCTCTTACAGCGCCAGAACCACCCCCTTCTCCTACACCAAGTGATGCTCGTGCAGCAGGTCACCAATGGCCGAGCCCTCCAGCTTGCTGATCAGGAACTGCCGGATCCGCTCAGGCACCCAGGTGATGAGCTCCTTGCGGTCGCGCAGAAGGCTGGTGGCTTCCAAGAGCGTGCGGACGTCGTACGTTGAGTTGAACACTTCGGGAATGCCGCGGTCGACCTTCATCAGATCGTACACGGCCTGCATGGCCGTGCGCACCGAGTACTCGGTCGTGAAAATCGTGTCCAGCGTGCCCGTCTCGGCAAACTGGCCCAGGAAGGCAAAGTTCTCCGCACCCCTGGGCACCACATCCGGCCGGTCGCCGGCAGCCCGTGGCATGAAAAAGGCCGTCACGTACGGCATCATCACGGGCACGCACCGTGCCGACTCGGCCGCCATCTGGGGAATCTCGTCCACCGGCACACCCAGGTGGTACAGCCATTCTTGCGTGATCTCCTCGCCCGTGCAGTCCTGCATCGGCTTCTTCACGTAGTCGCCCGGCACCTCCACCAGCAGGCTGTACACCCAGATGACCAGCTGGTCCTTCTTCTGCTTCTTGAAGTGCGGCTGCCGGTTGATGGTCCAGCTCATCACCCAGGCCGAGTCACGTGCCGTGACAATGCCGCCCGTTACCACGCGGCCGCTGAACGGGTCGCGCTTGCAGATCTTCTGGAGGTACGGCGGGATGCGCCCATCGAGCGTCGTCACTGTGGCGCTTTCCCACTTGGTCTCAGCGATGTGCCCGCCGAACACGTCCGGGTGGCCAAACGCTGCGTCCTTGGCGGCAATGCGGCGCCACAAGTCCCAGGCGGGCGCTGGGCCGTCAAGAATGCGCGCAGCTGTCTTCTGGTCGCCGAGGTCCGAGTTCTCTGTCAGCGAGCCAATGATGGTGAAGACGTAGTCATTCTCGCCCAGATCCAGCGTGCTGTCCTGGCCGTCTTTGGTCCAGTGGATGCGCGTGGCGCGCTTGCTCTCCCTGCCCTCCTTGTGCGCGGCCGTTGCAAAGTCGATGTCGGTGACGACCGTGTTGTACTGGAAGTGGACGTCGTGGTCCTCGAGGTACTTGGTCTGCGGCAGCACGAGCGACTCGTACTGATTGTATTTGGTAAACTTGAGGGCTGTGAAGTCCGGCATGCCGCCGATGTGGTGGATGAAGCGGTGCAGGTACAGCTTCATCTCCAGGGCCGAGTGCCACTCCTCAAAGGCAAACATGGTGCGCCAGTACAGCCAGAAGTTGCTCTTGAAAAAGTCCTCGCCGAACACCTCGTTGATGCGCTTGTTCTCCATCTCTTTGTTCGACGACAGGAAGAGGCGCACAATCTCCCGCTGTGCCTTGTCAGTGAGCGTGAACAGGCCGTTGGTGCCTGCGTCCTGGCCCTGGTTGATCGTCGCCCGCTGCAGCGAGTAGTTGGGATCGCGCTTGTTGAGCTGGTAAAACTCGTCGAGCACGCTGTTTCCCGGCTCCTCCAGCGATGGGATCGACCGGAACATGTCCCAGAGGCACTCAAAGTGCACCTCCATCTCGCGGCCTCCCCGGATCACGAAGCCCTTTTCTGGCTCTTCAATGCCGTCCAGGGCACCGCCGGGGACCTTGAGCTCCTCGACGATCGTGATGTTCTCTCCCGGCATCTGCGCATCGCGCACCAGGAACACTGCGGCCGAGAGGCCTGCTAGGCCACTGCCAATGATCCACACATTCTTCTTCTCGATGCCCTCCGGCTTCATAGGCCGTGCAAAGGCCTCGTAGTTGCCGTGGCTGTAATACATTGTCGATTGGGTTGCTTGATAAACTTGTAATTGGACCCTGTTATTGTGATCTGCTGTGCACCCCTTCCAGAGAGACAGCTGTTCTCCAGGGAGATATGGCCGTTACTGATATATCCTGTTCCATCCTGTTCCATCCCGCGGCTAGTCTCGGACAGTCGGGCAGTCTCATCTCCTGATTCCCAAAGGAATAGTTCATCCTGGCGATGCCTCGCTTTCACATGCAACGACCGTTGTCGCCCTACGGTGCCTGGCCCACTCTATCGTATATTGCCTTGTCATGGCGACCTAGTCCTGGCGCCGTTACGTGGTATCATGAAGTTTCTGCTAGAGTGACGTCGCCGCCGTTTGAGTCTCTGATTTGACTGGCGGAATCTGTGGAGATGCGCGGGTTGTACCACGTGCTATACCACGTGATGTATTGCATCAAGGTTTCCCGAGGTGTACTCGTAATAGTTCCAGGGTCCGCGACTAGACGCGGTAGTTAAGAGGTTTCCACAGGTACATTTTTCGACTTCGCGAAATCGAATGTGCGCTGGTCTTATTTTGGCCTGGAAGCAGCTAACCTGGATCTACAAAAAGTCTCCTATGCACGGTGTAAGGTACAAGACCAGCAATCCGGCCTCAACGACCACGAAAGCTGCCGCCGATGGTCTGCCAGCTCGTGTCTGTCCGCTGTGGCCGTCCCTCGTGTGGACGGACGGCTTGCCTGACTACTAAACCCTGATGGGGCGGTGTATTTTACTCCATTTATCTTCATCAAAGCCGTGTAGTGACGTCTGCATCTCCTTCCTCATAAGGACATTGCCCCAGTTGTCATGGGATTTTGTCAGACAGACAGGCAAACTGAACTGCTGATGGCACATGCGAGTACAGCTCGCATGGCACGCAGCCGAGGCATACAGGTTTCCATCTGGCCTCAGCATGCCTCGTCCGACGTTTCAACCGCTGCTCCGCCACGGAGTAGAAAAACTGGACACCCAGCTATGCGCATTTCGTTGATGTCGCCGCCACCCACATTGCTGCCAGGCCCGATTATTGAACTTTGGCCCTCGGCTTCTCAGACCGAGGAGGGGACTTGAGAGCAAAGAATACAAGCAGACTGACGACGGATATGCCCACAGCGCCAGCGCCGTAAGCCACCTCGCGACCTGCCCACCAGTAGATGCTGGTGAAGAGCACCGGTCCCAGGCCACGGCCCAGCTGGCCCCATGATCGAAGCATACCGAGCTTGCCGCCGCGTTCTCCAGCATGGGCCTCAAAACTGCTAAGAGCATTCAGGCCAGTAACAACAGTGGCAGACGTGGTGGCCAGACATGCCGCCGCAACGTACAGGTTGCCTACAGTCGTGAGGCGTCCCAGTAGCATAAATGCAATCTGACACGCGACGACTCCGATCTGCACAGAGAGAAGCGGCGGAAGACGGCGCGTCACCCCGCCCTGGAGTACCGAAGCCACAAGTCCGACAAAGCTGAGCAGGCGGCCATTCTTGGCAGAGCCATAGCCAAAGAGGTCGTACGTCATGAACGGGAGGGAGAATTCCATGCCGGAGAAGAAGAGCAAAAACACAAAGTGCACCAGGTTGAGCAGGAAGTGTGAGTTGGTGCGGATATGCTTGGAAGGAGTCTCAGCCGAGCTCCCGTCCGCCGACGCCTTCTCGCCCTGCTTCTCGGTCTTCTCTATTGCTTCCTGTTCCACCTTTGCCGGTAGCGTCTCTGGCAGAGAATAGTAGAGATAGATAGTCTCGGCCACGATGAGGAACAGGGAGAAGCCTGCGGCCGTGGCGAAGGGATTGGCTTTGAAGGTGTCAATGGTGCTCAGCCACGCACCGAGGGCGGGGCCGAACGTGAAGGCCACGGAGAAGCAGACGCCGATCAGAGCCATGGTCGAACCGCGGCTGGCATCGTCGGAGATGTCGGTGGCAATGGCCATAGCCAATTGCACGTTGCCTTCGGACAAGCCTCCGACGACACGGGACAGCAAGAACGTGCGGAAGTCGACGGCCATTACCCAAAGCAACACGGACAGGATGTTTCCGGCCATGCTGGCCAGAAGCGCCGTTCGACGGCCATGGCGGTCAGACAAGTGGCCAATGACAGGCGAGGCAACAGCCTGCAGTAGCCTGTTTGTATGTCAAGAATTAGCCCAGTGTATTTTCTTGTGCATTCGCACTGCAACAGCCGGTCAGCGGCGAGGTTCCTTACGAGAACAAGCTCCCCAGAGCACCACCAAGGAGAACGATGTCGTAGCGAGAGTCAATGGGGCGGGCAAAGGACGCCTTGTATGCGTTCAGGTAGTTGAGGACGGCGGAGAGCAGCGTCGGCGGGCGCGATGCGTCGGCGCGCGCAGGAGCTTCGGCATTTCGGTAGAATTCGAGGAGGCTCGGAAAGAGCGGGAGGATAAAGGTGAAGGAGACCTAGCGAGTGGTCAGCACATGGCATGGGCAGAGGGGAACAGAAAATAGCAGAAGTAAGCGGGTCTGGCAGGACGTAGGTATCGTGGACTGACCAGGTCGAGGAGCAGCGAGAAGACGATGACCTTGAGGACCCTCTTCCGCAGAGCCGGCTGAACAGGAGTTGCCATCCCTTGCGCCTGCGCCCGGGGACGGATGAGAGAATATGGGGTTTGAGAGGGGGTGTCGAGGGATGAGAAGGAGACAGAGCAGAAGAGGCGAGGGGCACCGAAAAGTAAATAAAGAGGAGATAGAAGCAACGAGACAGGAAAAAAGACGGAATGAGACGCCAAGATGGCAAGAGACGAAAAGGAAACAAAGGAGACAGGAGAAGCTCAGATAGCAGGCGTTGTTGGAGGCATCAAATTCAGCGCTCCGTTCATAGAAATGCGGTCGTTCTTCGTCGTTTGCCGTTCGGCGTGTTGTCGGGTGCGGCTGTGGTTGATGTCCAGCTGGCCAGATGCTGTCTGTCGATCTCTGCCGGCTAAGAATGACCCAATCCCGCCTGTCTTGATAGGTCGGACCCCTGTTTTGACCCGAACCGCTCAGCCCCTGGGCGTTTCTGATTGCGGGCACTTGTTTTGGCTTCCCTCAGATTCCCATTGGCTGCGACACTTGCTCGGACAGTTGTTCTGACTTTTGTTTCGTCTTTCAGCGTCTGATTTGGGCGTTCCATTTCGATTTCGATTACGATTTCGATTTCGATTTCGATTCGGGCGGGGGGGGGTGGTTCTTTTTGCCACTTCGGAATTTCTGCGTCTCGGTGCGCCGAAGTGGCTCTGCGGGTCGCGGCTTCCTGTTTTGTCGTCGGTGCTCTGTCCGCCAGGCACTGCTTCCTATCAGAAGTTCATCCAGCGCTAGCCAGCGTTAAGCTTTTAGCGCACGGCTGGCTGCCAGCCCACGTGTGTCCACGTCGTTATCAGATGCGCCAGCAGCAGCCTAATCATCAACTTGTCTGCAAACTTGTGATATGATTTCGGTTGTGCACATATTCTTTGGTCCCCCAAATTCACACACTTTTTTGCCCTTTCCTTTTCTTTCCCATGTCCTTTCTCATCTTCCCTTTTTATTTCCCTCATTCCCTGTCATTTTGACCCAACATCCAGTGTGTCTAGAGACAGAAGGGAGGCTGGCAGAGCGGGCCAACCAAACACTTACAGACAGTGGGTATCTCAATATCTTACATCTTACGTCAACGTATGATTCTACGGAAACTAAGGTCCGAAACGATGGGGCTGGCTCCGTTTGCTGCCAAGATTAGAAGTTTGCCATCGGATGCCAGCCAACAGCCGAGATTTTGGCAGCAAACAGAGCCACGAGCGATCCCATGAAGAGAGCCGACGTGAAGGTAATCAGTCCCCAAAACTCGCCTCCGTTGGCAGTCAAAATGGTTCCCGCAATAGGGATACCGACGAGCGTGCCAATGGAGACGATCGTGTAGCATGTGGCATAGTACCGGCCATAGTTGGCGGTGGCACAGAGCCGGCCGATACTGACTGGAGTCAGGCTGATGTTGCTGCCGCTGGTGAAGCCAAACAGCAGAGCATATATGACGGCAGGGGCGACAGCAGCGCTGTTCTTGTCGCCGCCTGTGCTGGGACTGGTGCGTGTCTGCGGGATCATGGACGTTGGCAGCCAAATACCAAGAGAGGATATGATCGACAAGACAATGGAGAGCATGTTGGCGTTGAATGGCCCCATCCTGTCAGCATACCAGCCAGGCAGCAGACGGCCAACAACAGAGCCGGCATTGAGTACGGTCACGAGCTGTGACCCGAAGGATGCAGAAAACCCCCTCTGGGAGGCATAGCTGGCGATGTACGTGATGGGTATGAAAAGAGACAGCTCCAGCAGGAAGATGCCGAGCGTGGTCAAGGCAAACGGAATGTTGCGGAAGATGCGGGGGTCGGGGTGAGCACTGGCGTTCCGGTCAGGCGGCAGACGCGATCGCAGCAGGAGGTTGGCCGCAGACGTGAGCACGAGCACCAGCAGCGCAAGGCTGCGGATGGCCCAGCCCCACCCAACCCGGCCAAAGAGGCTCTGCAACATAAGGGGCATCACAATGCCTCCAAGACTGCCGCCCGCAGAGGCGATGCCAGTGGCGAAGCCACGGCGCTCCTTGAAGAAGTGGCCGACTGCGGCAATAGACGGCGTGAACAGCAGCGATTCGCTGATGCCACCCAGGACGCCGAACGCCAGCATGAAGTGCCAGAAAACTGAGTTGTGGTGTCAGCGGATGTGTGGCAGAGCAGAGGAGGACAAGGGGGCAGGAGGAAAGGAAGGAGGAGAGAACACCAAGACACGAAGACCGGGCTCTAGGACTGGCAACGTCCACGTACCTTTGCAGAAGCTGAGCAACACCACGCTGGCGACGAGCAAGACGGTTCCTGGAAGCACCAACCACCGTGGGCCATACTTGTCGAAGAGCGGGCCTATATAGACGCCCGTGAAGAAGCAGATGAACGTATTGAGTGAGAAGATAAATCCAATCTTGCCCGTGCTGACGCCGGCCAGTTGGTGTATCGATATGTAGGCCTGGAAGGTGGCCAGGCTGTTCAGCAGACCGAGAGACGAGAACAAGGCCAGAAAAGAGCCCAGAACGACGAGCCAGGCTTCCCGCCCACCCTCGGGGAAGGTCACGTTCTCGTGGACGAGATAGCCCTGGGCGGCCCCCGCGTCATCTCCGTCCTGGCCTTCTTGCCCTCCGTCTCCCGGGCCCGCTACCGGACCCGCTGCGAGGCCCAGGGTGTTGGCGCCCAATTGCTTGGAACCAATGCCGAGCCCCGGCTGAGGGTTCAGCACGGCATCTCTAGGGCCGGTGGAATCCGGACCGACGGTGGCATGGAAGGCGCTCTTCTCAAACACGGCAGAACTGTCTCCCTCTCTGCCAGGAGAGGGGTGCAGGTTCTCCGAGACATCGTGGGGAGACCGCCGCCCTTTGTCGTTGCTCATGGTCCTCCTTCTTCGCCACACTCACGTTCCTTCGGCCAAGCCTTCTGCCCTTTGAATCCAGTCGTAGCAGCGCCGTGGCTAATATCCGGAACAGGCTCACGGCACAATGGGGCCGAAAAAAAGTCTAGAGTACGGGCAACAGTTGCCCGAGGTGAACACCAGCTTCTTGAACAGCGCAATGCAAATGTAGACGTGATCTCTGCAGAGCCACCCAAAACCGATTGCCGGAAACGAAGAGAAAACAACACAAGAAAACGAAGCCAGAAAATAGCGGAGCGGTATGGACTTATGGCGCGGCCCCAGAGTCCTGTGCGGTCCTTTGCACTGGTCCCGATGTGGCATTAGGTCTGACCAACACTATTATACATAGTAGCCACTAGCACGCGGGCAATTGGACAGTCCACAAACTGTGCACGCCCGATCATCGGGCACGCCATGACGGGTGGCCAACCTGCATCCCGGCAAAGGGACGAGCGGGCTTGGAACCGGCAGGAGGTGTGCAAGACACACGGCGCCTGCCTGTCCACTCTAGGTATGTAGGTTAGTTAGTTTTCGCAGGTTGGCTTGTGCACCAGGCGACAGCCCCAGATTGTGCCTGGATTTTATCGCTCGTATCGTAGCATTTGTAATAATTAAGCCCAGCATGCGTTGGGCCCCGCTTTTGCTCTGTGCCAAACTGAAGCACCCCGATACTACTCGTACACCCCGAGGATATCTGGGCAAATTGGCCCAAGCAATCGAGAGCCGTGTCCCGGGCCGCGGCCATTCCCGCCAGTCTCGGATGCCATCGAACCGTCCGACACGTACGCGGACACACCATACGTACAAGACGGGTTTCTGCTATTGGCTGTCTCTTCTCGATTCCAGATCGCTCTACCCGTGTTTATGTATCTTACATTTCTCCGCCACCACTCGTAATTCTCTCTGATGGTTACTCTGCTGTTATCCTGGCCCGTCGTCCCATTTTCGGAGCACCAAAAACGGCGCCATATCATGTCATTCATTCGTATCTTCGCCCGGGTCAGGTTGACATACCCTAATTAGCCAAAGGCCGTGTTGCAGGCATACCCAGGTCAAAGCACCTGCCCACACCGGCTGTACTTGCAGGAGTAGCCAACATGTGTCCGCCATGTTCCTGTCACAATTGGACATTCCTTCCCGCATCTCCTTGCTGAAAGATGTGGAACTGTACATCCATCGACCTGGGGCGGCTTTGTGTTTTGTCATTCACTCTATACCGTGATTTCGAATGGCTCCATGGTTCGCATGGCTCCATGGCTCTGCTTGAATTCTTCAATCTTCATCGTCATCCGCGTCTTCCACGGTGACACGTCGTGAGCCTGATGGCGCCTCAGGCGGTTCGCCCGCTGAAGGACGCGGCTGCGGTGGCTTGGTGTTGTCTTCTTCCGACTTGCTGTTGGCATCTCTACCACTGTTTCCACCGCTGGATCCAAAACTCTTCAAGTAACCCTCTTTCTCTAGACGGTCTGCTTCTTCGGGTTCAAGCAGCCCGCCGCCACCCTGAGCCTTTTCGATCTTGCGCCGCACCACCGTTGGCATGAACGCCGTGACAGCCTCCTTTTGGAGATCGCGAATAACAGGTTTGGCCTCGTAGACAGCCTTGGCAACAACCGGTTTGGGTGCGACCGTGCCCGTCATGGCTGGTATTGACCCCTTCGGTGCCTCGCTCCGGCTATCGCCTCGGTCTTCATTTCGGTCGTCGCCGCGTCCTTCGCCTCGTCCACCCCCGCGTCCCTCGCCCAGAGGCTCCCTATTGGCATCCCGCTGTGCCCGTCGTTTGGAATACCAAGCATCAAGGATTGCCTTGGGAATGGGAGGTGGCGTATCTCGCGGCATGGGGATTCGTCGTACATCCTGGGGCACATCCTCGTCGTCGCTGCTGGCATTGTCGTAGCCGCGTCTCCGCTTTCCTAGGACATCGTGATTGTCGCGACCATGAAACGAACCGCCGCCCCGGCCAAAAGTTGGTGCTTTGTCTCCTAGCGCCTCCCGAGCTTTCGTAACTGCCTTGATCTCCTTCTCCAAGCCTTCTAGCAGCTGCTCCTCATGCCGCGTGAGCTTTCCTCCGCCCTGCGTGATTGCCTTCAGGTCTTCTATCTGCTGTCGAATCCGCTCAGGATTCTTCTTAGCCAGCCTCTCATTTCGTGCTGCCGCGACGCTCGCCTTTCCTATAGACAAACGAGATACGTCAGTATTAGTTTCTTCCAAAACTAAAGGGGTATGCAAGATACCGTACTTATACGTACCTTTCTTTATCGTCTTGGCCTTGTCGGCCTTCAGCTGTGCCTGCACGGGGTTGAAATTCCTCTCCTTCGCCATGGCTGCGACTCCTGGGCTTGATGTCGTAAAAGATGCCCTGCAGCCCATACATAACTAGTAAGTAGTTGGAAATAGTACAAAGCACACGCCAACCAATGCTTCGGAGTTAAACATTTCGTCCTATCGTTATCGTTCAGTGATATGCACGTGACCTTAATCATCACGTGGGGGTCCCCGCCTGCCAGGGCTAGCGCGCACACAATTGCATCTAAACTATTGCCGAGTTTTCTGGCCTCGCGGAAATCATTAAATTTTTCTGAACGCCTTCTACTACGACCACCACACCACACATCTTCGGTTATCAGCAAGTCAAGACCAAACCGCAATCATGGGTAAAGTTCACGGCTCTGTAAGTTTGAATCTGATCTACTTGATAAGAACCATTTTTTTCTTTCCTGTTTACGCACCTCACTGAACGATGCACTGACTCTTTTCCCTTCACCAGCTCGCCCGTGCCGGCAAAGGTATGCCTACTCCCCCGACGACGACGACGATCTCATGATATCTCGATGATTTCAGAATCAAAAATCCGGAATATTCTTAAATGCTTTTTATGGAATACTGACTGACCTTTCCACCCTTGTTCACAGTCCGGTCGCAGACTCCCGTAAGCCTCTCTCTCTGAGCAACGCAAAGCAGCGCTCTACCGAGCGCCTTTGTCGACGCCAAACAATTGGGAACGAGAAGATCGAGGGAAGGCAACAAAAGACCAATTCTGATCTGGCTGGTGGTACCTGCAGGCAATAGGGTGTTGAGAGCATGGGGAAATTGCCGGTGCCAGAGCGAGGCAGGCAGACATGCTGGCATGGGAGCCCAGCCTTGCCGATCGAACGTCTCTGGCTTACTCTCGTCTTCTCGTTCCGCAGCTTCTAGCCCTATGGGCCAACAACTCTGAAGTGACTAGCATGCTAACACACGCTGCAGAAAGTTGAGAAGCAGGAGAAGAAGAAGACGCGTAAGTGGAACAAATCCTTTGAAAAGCGTCCGCTGTGCTATGGGCATTCGACAAGAAACTGACCAGAGAAACAGCCAAGGGCCGTGCCAAGAAGCGGTTGACCTACACCAGACGTTTCGTCAACGTCACCCTGACCGGCGGCAAGCGCAAGGTAAGATAGAAGACGAGAGTGTCACATATTGGCAGTTTGGACAATGGAGCAGCTGGCTAATACATCCCCACCCGCTACAGATGAACCCCAACCCGGGCTCATAGATGCAGAACACCATTTCGTTTTTGTTTTGTTCTGTTTTGATGGCTTTCGGACGCTATCTCGCTGGTTCTCTCACGCGCAGCCGTTTACCTCTCCTTTCCGGACACTGATCTGATACGAGGGGGACGGAGAGTTTCGACACATGGTTATCACGAATGCAAACAAGCCTGTGGTCCACGACGGGAGGAGACGAGGTAGATGCGGTTTCTGGGAATGGCGGTTATACAGGGGAACATACTACGGGACTGTACATTGTGGAGGAGAAACAAGAAGAAAAATTGGCATCCACCGAACTGTCATTCGAAATCTTTACCCTTGCTTTCGTGGCCAGAACCGTGACAAGAATTGTAGAGTCAAGCAAGCAGTAAACAGAATTGTACGGCTCGTGCATGGTAATTTATTTACCGACCAGACCACGGCTCAAACTGTATGCCAAGGGATTTTTCGTGCGAAGATCTTGTCTTGACCTCAGCCGGGATGGATGACGCTGGGATTTGGTTGCTGTGAAGCTCAAAGTCCAGAGACAATAGTGGCGGGTCAGATTGGTTTGGGAAAAGCATTTTACCCCCTTGCAGCACAGACAAAGTCTCGCAGCCACAGCAAGTCTCACATCCAGGAAAGAAAGAAAGAACAGAAAAAACCCCATTCGTTTCTTCTTCTTGTCCCCAAAGCAACTAGGAAGATACAATATGCAAGGAGGGTAAAGTCAGCATGCATGGGCGATGATCGTGCCTATCTCCAAAGGGAGGACAGGATTATGAAACCATCAGTAGCGAATCGCGTGTCTGTATTATGCGGTGCTGATTTCTCAACCTCAACCCCTTGCATACCTGTGGCCACGACCCACCGGTTGAAACTCTCTCCTCTTCTGTCATCGTATATAGTATACGTGGAGAGGCCAGACGAGGAGGGGAAAATGCAATGACAGGATGGTGAGAATCGTTCTTCCTTTCTATGTCCCTTGTGCTCAGTCTCGGGCTAGCCGGCTCGCCCTGGCGACAACAACTCCTTCACAGGGCGGAAGGTAGACGACAGGAGGGGGG
>PCDI01000005.1:1741689-1811331 GCA_002778195.1 Raffaelea ambrosiae | reverse complement strand
GGGCGCAGATCCTGTATTATACGCATTCGAATCTCCGGATGCCCCAGTCTCTGTGTATGCACCGAGCGTCACAGGTGTCACAGTGGAAATAAAACAGTCTCAAAAAAACAGTCATGAATAAATCATTATCCTCGTTAACAATTCCGCCCCTTTGCGTGTTCTACCCTGTATGGATTCATCCCTCATGCAAAACATAGCAAAACACAAAATAAAAAAAAAAATAAAAAAACTGTCGCGACAAATATCCTCTCCCTTTTACAGATAAAACTCCATAGCTGTACATAGTAGTTCAGTGGCTGCGGCGGACAAACATGCGAGTCAGCAAGGGCCCACGCTGTCGAGGCTGCTCAGCCGACGAGCGCGAAGATCCAGTCTCTGCCAGGCTGGTTGTCTGGCTGTTGTCGCTATCAGTAGTGCTGCTTGCCTCGCTGATTGTGGGAGCAATGGTCGTGGTAGATGAAGCGACGGTGCTGGCACCGACCGTGGTCGCTAGAGAAAATGATGACGATGAGCTGTAGTTCTTCTTCCGGCTATTGTGGTTGGTCTCCTCTGCCTTGATGATAGATGCCGGCGGTTTCTCCGAGGACAGGGTGGTGGCGACCACGTCGCTGCGGGACCGGCACGATAATATGTTGCGGACAAAGCGACGGACAGTGTCGCCCTCGTCATCCGAGTCGTCTTCAAACACAGACACAATGGGCTCTGGTCCCCCCTCTGCCTTTGGCAGCGGGTGCGATGGCTCGTCTCGACGGCCTGCCGCATCCCGCTGTATTTTGGATACTGACGTCCAGTGTATCTTGGGCTTGTGAGCTTTGCTGCTAGAGGTGTGTACAATACCGGAGGCAGTAACAATGTCGTCGCGGGCTGCTGCTGTGGTATGACCACGTGCACGAGCACGCAAGTTTCCCAATGACTTGTAGGAGCGAGACAGCTTGAGCCGCTCACGCGGGGGCTCGGACTGTGCCGGGAGATTCTTCAGCAGCTGCTTGTGGCGCTGCAGCTCCTGGTCCCACTCCTCTTCCGCAGTCTGGACGGGCTTTCTCGGCGCCTGGTGCTGTTTCTTCTCCCCGGCAGCGCTGTGGGGAGCAGAGCCGCTGTCTTCAGAGCCGGATGACAGTGCCGTGGGTGGTGATGTAGTCGTGCTCTTTTCCTTATCAGCGGAAGCTGCATTGGCGGCATCGACTGCTGGAGGTGGCGGCGGAGGTGGCGGCAGGGTCGAAGCCGGTGGCGAGTAGATCTCCGGTGTCAGGGTGGAAGGTGGGCCGCCAACCACAGCAGAGGTTGTCGGGGTTGTTGTAGTTATCGGAGTGGCTGGGCGGGAAGGTGGGAACATGGGGGAGATCTGGGGAACGGACGGTAGCGGTGGCAGTGGCTCAGAAGGCGGAGGACCAATGCAGGCGCGAAGCTGGGGCAGGGAGCGGCTTGCTTCTCTGTTCAGCCTGCGTGGGGCAGTTGGCGCAGACGAGGCACGCACACCCTGCGTAGCAAGAGGCAGCGGCGGCAAGGCGGGTAGTGTCCTGGGGGGCTGTGGGAAGGCCGTGTAAGTGACCGTTTTCTGCTGGCGGCCGTGTCTGTGCCGGTGCCGGTTGTGGGCTTCTAGCGCTTTCTCCTCGGTGGTCTGGTGGGCATTGGGAGCAGGTGTGTGATTTGTGCCGGTTCCCCCTTCATGCCAGCCGGGCAGGTGGAGGCTTTGCTTCTCTGAGTTCTCCTTCGAGTCCTCCTTCGAGTCCTCCTTCGAGCTCTCCTTCGGGTTCTCCTCCTCCTCGGACACAGGCACTTCAATAGGGGTGTTGTGGAAGCGCCGCGAGAGCGAGCGGCAGATTGTGCGGACGGGTCTCGCAGGGCGGACAGACGTGGACTCGGGCGACACCTCCCCGGAGTGTAGGATAGAACCGCTCTTGGAAAGGTTCCTCAGTGGCGTCTGGATCTGAAGATGGCTGTATGGTGAGGTTGGTGACATGGGCTCGGGTGTCGGAGCAGTGGACCAAGACGAACGGTCCGTCGGCGGCGTGGTGGCCGACGCATAGGAGCTCATGCTGCTTCCACTGTCGGGCCGCCTCAGAACAGACATGGTTCTCGGCAGAATCTCTGGCTGAGCGAGTCCCGGACGGGCTGTGCGGTCGACATGGCCGGTATGGCTTGCACCGCGGATGTGGCCAGCTGGCGGCATTGGAGACCGTTCCTCCTGGTGGGAAGATGAGTAGGCGCGGGAGCGTGACTGCGTGTAAGTCGCGTCATGACGACGGGTGTCGACATTGCTGTTGTTCCTGTCACTGCTAGAAATGCGGTAGGAAGTATGGCATGGCTCGGGCGGCCTGGCCTTCTGGTGGCTCTGGATGTACTCGTAGTACGTGCCGCTGAACGTATTGTCGCACCGGCGCTGGCCAGACTGCTGCTGATGTTTGGGCGAGTCCGGGGAGCCTCTGGTCGGCTGGGTATGGGGCATGGCAGCCGAGTTGATCCTGTGGTAGCTGTAGTTCATGTTGGACGAGCGACTGTGAGAGAGCAGCGAGCTCGTGGTATTGATCCGAGGTGTCTGCTCTTCTGGAAGTATCGGTGTTGTCCTCGTCTGAACGGCGTGTCCTTCTCTCACAGCACCCTGCTGAAGTGCCCTCTTGGATGCCCTCTTGGATGCCCTCTTGGGTCCTCTTGGCAGTGCCTTCACGATGCTGGAGATAGATCAGGACTGGCAGACAAAAATAAACAATGACAGAACAGAGACCATTGGGGTCTGTCCAGCTCTTGTGCAAGGGTCCGTATCCGTCTTATGTTCAGGGGGGCTGGGCGGGCAGACAGACTGGAATTTTGTCTGTCAGCAGTCCCCACTGGCGGCATGCAAGCTCTGCTTGTAATCGGAGGTGGGATCAACAGCAGCCAGCGGCGACAGGCGTAAACAGAGAGGACACAGGAATGCTGGCCAGCAGGTGTCGTAGCAGCGGTGGCTGTCTCTGGTGGAGAGGAGAAGAGGGGGCCCAAAAGCGAGGGAGAGAGGAAGGGGATGAAGGGATAAAGAGAAGAAGACGAAGAAGGGGGGGGGGGGGAATCAGGAGGAATAGGAAGGAGGAACGAGAGGGGGGAGCAAGAGAGGAGCAAGAATCAGACGGGCGGCGTGGAAGCCCCAGAAGGCGCAAAAGAAGAAAACATCAGCATCCTGCCTGGAGGGTGACGTAGAGGAGACAGACAGCCAGCCAGACTGGCCATGGTGAGAGGTACAACCGCCTGGCCTGGCCAGCGAGCGCCCAGAGACAGCGCCCAGAGACAGAGCCCAGAGACAGAGCCCAGAGACAGAGCCCAGAGACAGAGCCCAGAGACAGCCCGCAGAATCTTTGCATCATCTTCGCGTCCCGGTCGATCTAGCTGGTAGCTCTGCCGGGGTCCACCGACCGGGGGGTGATTCTTGGGACGGGGACTGGGGGTTGGCAGTCAAGGCGAAGGGTGGAAGGTCTGTGTCGACGCGCCTGTGGAGGGCAGCAGCCAGGGGGTGCGAGCAAAGGGGGGGTACGCGAATGTGTGGGTGGGTGTGTGGGTCCGAGGCAAGAAAAGAAAGCAACAAGAGACGACGAACAGGGCCGAAAGCTCGCGGGAATGGACGCTGCAGCGCTGGCATGGGCAAAAAGGAATGGCGCTGCAATGGTGGCACTGGCGGGCGGTGTGCCCACAGGACAAGTATCATCGAGCCGGTGGGAGGAGGCTGTCTGAGTGAGCGTAAACACAGAAGGAACGCACGAAGAAAGAAAGTAAACACAGACAACCAGGACGAGCTCGGCCAGCTGCGGGTTTGACAGCTTTGACAGCCCAGGCACCAGACCGCACAGAGCACCACAGGCACAGCGGGGTGGCAACAGACCGCCACTGGACTGGCTGGGACAGCCCCGCCAGGGACTGGCTGCATGGGCTGCCATTGGACACGTCGCTGGGCATGTCGCTGGACATGCCAGGTCGCATTGTGTGTGGTCGAGCAGAGCTCGTGTGGGCACGTGTGGGCACGTGTGGGCACGTGTGGGCTCTTGTTCGGGCTCTTGTTCGGGCAGACTGCCCAGACAGACTGCCCAGACGGACTGCTCAGGCAGGCCGAGCTCTCGTGCTGCCAGCACCTGCCATCGCCGTTGCGCGACCCCTGGCGGCCACGACAGCCAACGGCTGGCCAGGGGCAGCGTACATTTTTGCTGCTAGCAAGGACCAGCATCCAACAGCCAGACCAGCACGGAGACCAACGAGCCAGGCCAGCAGACGAGAGGGTCTGGGGGAACCGGCCGGAAGGCAACGGTGGATTAGCACAGAACAATAGTACGAGTAGGAGGGAGGAAGGCCACCAGGCGGGCCTGTGGAGCAGGCAGGGAGTGAGAAAAGGAAAAGACAGGTGGGGACAAGACAGGAGACTGGAGCTTGGACCAGAGGCTCGACAGGAGAGAGAGAGGCGAAAACAAAACAAAAAAAAAAGAAGAAGAGAAAAAGAAAGAAAGAGATGCGGGGCGTCGAAGAAGTGGGGTTCGGCAACGCGCTAGGCGGGCGCTGGGAGAGCACAGGCACAACGAAAAGTGTGGCCCCCCTGTGTGCAGTCCCTACCAAGTAACCTAATACGGTGTACACCGCAAATGCTCGTACTTTGTAGAAAAGCAGGCAACGCAGACAAGCCAGGCAACTTGAACCCCAGGCAAATCAGGGAACACCTGCAGGAACCGCAAGCCCACCACTGACAGTTGCAAGCTACTCGCAACTACTATGTACTACTCGTATGTACACGCGACACCGGACAGGGGGTTCCCAGCTTCGTAGCTGCCCCCTGGCCCTAAAAATCTTGCGACCTGGCAGGGGAGACATGCCGCGAGGTGACATCGAGATCGGACCGCCGGCGGGATGGATGGATTGGCTTCTGATTCTCGTGAAAATAACCGATTGGTACGCAGGGCACACGCCATTAGGGAGAAGGGAGACCACGCAAGGGAGGGCGCAGCGGCCACACAAGGCCAGAATGTGACACCGATAATCCACAAAATTGCTCCGAAATGCCTCTGAAGACCGGTATATCACACATTCTTTCTCTCTCACAAACACTCCCAAACACCCACACAATCGGGCGCTGATATGGCCATCCGAGTATCTTGCCGAGAAGAAACCGTCCCCCGCCGTGCATATTGTTCTCTCTTTTCCGTGCGCGTATCTCACTTACGGTGAACTGTGCCCACAGCTTTACTTACTCTACCTTTGCTCTGATTCGTCCGCCACATGTCCGGGCCTGCCTCGCTTGCGTTTACGAAAGCACGCCGCTCCGCTCCCCATACCTTCCCCATTCGTCTCCGTGACGGACTGGCGAACCAACAAGCTTACTGCAGCGCCGGTCAGGCCACTTTGCGAATGCTGGCAGTCCCGGGTGGGCTCCGCCGGCGATACTAGTTACTCCATGTATCTTACTCGTAGTCCACTGCAGGACACACTGCCTCTAATGCAGCCGGGCGTGATCGCTGACCTGCTCACTGCTGCCGGTGTGAAGCTGCCCCTTTCTTTCTTGGTCTCCCTGCACAGGGGTTGATCGTAACAGTCCACATCCACCCAACCCTGCCCACGAGTGGCAGATCGGCACTCCTGGAAAGGCAGTCCCTGCCTCGGATCCCGAGACAAAGGTATCTTGCACGAGTAGTTACGAAAGGTTCCCAAAGAGGGGCTCCCTGCTTGCAACGTGGATCGGCAGTCCCATTAGGGAAGGACCATAGAAGCGCCATAGAATCCATCAAGCCCTTGAACCACCCGCCTCGCCACTCGTCTGGCTTCTCTCTCTCGTCTAGCCTGCCACCCGGGCAAACAGACTCTCCTAGTCCTCTTGCCGGTGCCTCGGTAGAAGGCTGGGCATGTGTGGAATGCCGGGCATCTTTTGTTGCGATGTGTACGAGTAGTGTGCTGTGTGGCCGTCTTCTTGATGGCTCTGGCCGTAGTTGTGTTTTGGGGCGTCTAGTTGTGTCTAGTCCCTTGGGGTGGTCTTTCGCTCTGTTTCTGTTTCTGTTGTTTTGTTGTTGTTTTTCTTCTTTCACTCTCCTCCTTGTTCTGCTTTATTTTGTTCTGCTTCTCGTTGCTCTACGAGTGCTGTGTCTTCCAGTGTTCCAGTGAGTCCTTTTTAGCGCCATTAACTTCTCTTCTTATTCGCGTCTTTTTGGTGATTTGGTGTCTTTGTCTTTCTTTGTTTTGGTGCTTTTGCCATCTCAATCTCGATGCACTGCTCCAATCGGGCCCCGTTTTGGCGGCCTTGTTTGTTTTTGTTTTTGTTCTTTGTGTCTCTGTTCAGGTTTGGTCTCTTTCCCTGTGGTGGCGGGATACAGTAAGATACAGCTTGCCTGGTATGCAAATTTCCGCCAGCCTCATTTCCAATTCCATGCCAAAAGCAATCATAATAAACAACAATGGTCACAACAATGGCCAACAATGGTCAACACCATCAACAAGCCAACAAAGGTACGCAACTCTCGCTATCGGGAAATGCCATTCCTCCGGCCACTTCCCGTTCGATCGACTTTGGTTCGGGCAACATTTGTTCGGGCGACTCTCGCGTGAGCCGGCGCCGTCTCTTATCCCGCCCCCTATTCCGCCGCCTTTCACCTGCTCCGCCAACTCGTTTTCTTGTTTGACTCGAACCCACCAACCCACATCAAAAAGCAAGAACACAACCCAGAAAAAAAGAAAGGAAAAAAAAGCCCGAAGAAGAACAAAAAGAGCAAATGCAGGGCACCACAATAAGCCAAGGGGGGCCGATAAAAAAAAACTCTGCACCGAACTCTTAGTCTCAAACGTCGGTGGGCATTTGTCTACCTGGTCGTTTTGCCAGCTCTTTCTTTTTTACCCACCCCTTGCGAGAAGCACCCCCCACTCCTCGTCGCCTCCTGCACTACGAGTAGGGACAGAAAAAAAAGGAAGCAAAAAGCAGGCGAAGGGAATAGGAGGCTGGCCTTGTGTCATCCATTGTTGGTGGCCGACGAGCTTCATAGACTCCACTTGCCCTGGCTTCAAGCCCATTTCGAGCACTTAGTTCAGTGCCTCTTTGGGTGTCTTCTTCAAGTGTCGGACCTTCGATCGCCTTGACTCCCGCGGCACTGCCGGTATGTCTTTTTTACTTCTCCTTGAACCAGACCCGAGAACCCCTGATCGGCAGCCGAATGCAGATGCAGGTGCACATGTAGGACCACCCTGGCGTTCACCGGCTTCAGTACCTTCTCTCCCCAGTCCTCAAACTTCATCATGAGCTGCCCAGTCGTGACAGTGCGTGCGTGTGTATGCTCGCCAGTGTGTTTAACAGCCACCGCCCAATCTCATGTCGCCCCGGTGGTGTTGAAGGCTACAGTCTGTGGAGGGGCCTGGTGCGTCGTTTGGAGGGCCTGCGGGTCGTGCCCAGCAGCTGCTTGAGGCCTGCCATGTGCAACCCCCTTTTCGCCTTCTTAATACATAGGGTCTATCAAAGCCGTGGAAGCGGTGGGGCCGATCACAGCGAGCATGCGAGGACAGGTTAAAAAGACAAAAGAATAGGAGTTGTCAGAAGCGGCGAGGGGAACAACACATATTCTTTTTGCTCGTGGAGTTCAGAAATGGGACACGCCCATTGCTAGTTAGAGTGAACGGGGGCTCATACGGAAGCTCCGCTGCCCTTTCTGAACCACTTAAGAAGATAGGCTTCTATATTGAACGAGAAAATATTTTGTTGGACAGGGTGGCCCAGCTGGCCGGAGAGGCGATATCTTGAGATGATATCTATATCCAATGGTGGTCCAGAGACGAAGTAGCGTTCTCC
This sequence comes from Raffaelea ambrosiae, assembly GCA_002778195.1. Lineage (NCBI taxonomy): Eukaryota > Fungi > Ascomycota > Sordariomycetes > Ophiostomatales > Ophiostomataceae > Raffaelea > Raffaelea ambrosiae. The sequence continues at coordinate 1,803,560 of PCDI01000005.1, read as the reverse complement.
TTGACTTCGACCGGAACCTCCCTCGCAAGCTGTTCGGCTTCAGCTTCTACTATTATCTCTTTTGTCAGCATTTGATATTGTCTTGAGTAGTTGTCACAATGAGACTAGTGCCTAACGGGGTAATTCTCTGGGCGTGCAATGTCGATCAACTTGTAATTCCTGTCCAGGTTGAGCAGTTGACTACGAGACGAAGTCTTTTTAGAAATCAACTAGTCAATAGATTGAAAGTGCCGACAGGGCTTCTCGGTTGTTTGATTTTGCATTCAACGGCAAGCAATACCTAGACAGGAGTCAGACTGCCATGGTGCTTTAATTACCTTTTGTTGGGTAGGAAGCAAAGACCATAAAGGAAACCGTGCCACACGCTCGTTGAAAGTTCTATCAATTGATTTGACCCCCCCAATGTACGGATATGTTCGCTGAATTGGTGTTTATTTTTCCAGGGCTTCTGTTAAACAAACAGACTATGTTGGCCACGGTACAGCCTCCATGGCATAGTTATCCCGGAGCCGCAGGCATACAGACTTAATCTCCGGATCGTGAGATGCTGGCATTAAACGAGAATGAGCCACGGAGCCGCCCTTTTTGTGACAGCCCAGAGATTTGAGAACTCGGACACAATGGACTGGCGTGTATTTCTCCTGTCCTGAGTGCACCTATGAATTCTCCGGGAAGTTCCAGTCCTTGAACAACTACTGGGTCGTGATGTGCCAGATGGCCTTGGAATATCTTAACCACAAACCCACCCAACAACGTGCCGCAGACCCAGCAGAAGACCCCTGACACGACACCGCCACTGCTCCATGGCGAAATAGAGGTTGCATTGGGCTGACAGGAGGGATCATCGTTCCGCTATACAGTCTCCCATGGGATTTACGATGTATGCCGTCGTAGGGCTCTTGTGGTAGTGATCGATGGAATGTCTCCGGGGCGGTCTTTCGCCCGGTCGAGGGAGAGAAATTGCCATCTTGGATCGATGAAACATTCTGGCAGCCTGTGTCTGGGGGTGCGTCGTACAAGCCAGCATGGCTCCGTTGGGGATTTCATCCCGTTCCCTCCATGCAGCCCAATCTGCAGCGACTGCAACGCCAGTGATCGTTTTCAATATCACACTCGTCACAGAAAAATGAAGAGTTCACACCCTTATCTCACGAACACAAAGACTCATACATGTATGCTTATGTATGTAACTATATCGTAAATGTACGCATGCATAAGCGGGAAAAAAGACAGCAGGTGACGCGGGGCGTGAGAGCCGAGTTGACCAGCGGTGGTGGCACGCGCATGGCTGTGGTGGTACAGAGGCAGACCTGCCTTTTGCTCTGGCTACCCGGCATGCAGGTGTGCATACATGTGGTGTCTTATGTCATGGTGGTGGCGATTGCACAGAACAGCAGGAAGGGTTGACCAAACATGCTGGCGCGGCACGCCGTCGAAATCCTGCGGGCAAGGACCACTGGGTGCCAGGGGGCGAGCTGACAACGACACCTGGACGGAACATGCCCTGGCTCTGACACGGGCACTGGATCACCTGTTTTCTGGGGAGAGAGGCTGTCTCACGATGCATCTTGCTACTACGTATATATGGGCTCGCAAGGACACCGGGCCGGGGGGGGTCGGTGTGAGTAGGCGAGAGGAGAGCGAGCACAGCGAGGGTCGAGTAGAGCAGCCGGGGTGCAGCAGATGGCATACGCCGTAGTAATACCTCTGGGCTAGGCCTGGGGGGCTCACCCGGAAAGGGCTGTTTCTCTGCCCCGGGCCAGCATCCCCGTCGTCGTACCTGTGCCTATCGGAGACACTTGCGCGTCCGAGGATTCACAGACATGCGGAAATAGCATGAGTTGCCCCCCCTCCCCTTGCCTCGTGCGCCGGCTCGATAGTTGGCTACCATGCAATTCAATGCTTCCATGATGCCTGCTCGCCTGGCAGGATCCTGGCCGTTTCCCCCGTTTAGGCTTGCTGGCAGCGAGTTAACACGAGTAGTAGTTAGTTACCATGTATGCTTTGCCATTTTGCCTTCCTCAGCGTCGTGTCTTGACTAGGCTTGCTAGTGTGGAGGGGGCTAGTGTGGAGGGGTCCTGAACGGTCCAGCCAAGAGCAGCGCGGGTGGTCTCTCGCTGCAAGACTATTTGTATCTAACATACATAGTAGTCACTAGCATGCAAGATGGCCGCTGCGTTTGTATGGTGTGTCCGTGAGTGCTGGCAAGGGAGCAACTATGGGTATTCTACAGGGTAGGAGCCGTGAGGGAGGAAAGAACGACCGATGTATGCTTAAAGTATCCTGCACCGCATAGGACGGAAGACAAGGCGAGTGGGGAGACTGCCAATCCATACAACTACTACACCAATACAGACACCCGAAAGTGCTGTGCAGAGACCACCTGCTGACCAAGACAGCATTTGGCCCGGTGGCCGGCCTGGGCAAACAAATCGCAAAAGAGCATGCGTGCCTGCCTCATGGCGTGCCTGCCTCATGGCGTGCCTGCCTCATGGCGTGCCTGCCTCATGGCGTACCTTCTGTTTGTTTTGCTTGCCCTGGCCGTGTCTTCCCTGCAAAGGATTCGCAGTTTCCGCGGAGCAGCAACAGAGGGATCGCCACTAGAGGGTGTTTGTAACACTTGCCATTTCCCCAGGCCTGGGGACGCACGGCGAGGATGCGCCAGGCTAGGGCGGAATAACGGCCAACTAGCACACACTCGTATCTTACATAGTAGTTACACCGTTGGTGCGTGCTCGAAGCTTCTCCTGCGCCACGCTGCAGCCACGGCCTGTGCACGCCTGCCAGGGCGCGCCCAGCGCTTTTTCCACCTCTGTCGGGGCTCCCCCGATCCAAGTGCGCTGGTCGCTCCTGCCTTCGCTGCCTGCTGCTGTGCCTGCCCGGCCTCCCCTGCCTTCCTTCCCCTCGAAGTTTTCCCACTTTTCTCGACCTTCTGCTCGTCCGAGCCCTTCCCCAAGCCCTTCCCCAAGCCCTTTCGCAAGCCCTTTCTTCCCCAAGCACTCTCGCGTCTTTCCTGTCCGCCCTCACTTCGGATCGCCAGTTCTGCTCGCTCCTCGTGTCCTGTCGCCGCCCCTCGTCGCCGGCCCTCCCCCCCCCCCCCCCCGCTTCGTCTTCTCCGTCGCCCTCTGCTCGCCCTCGAGCCCGCCCAATTCGCCCTGCCAGCCTGCGACCCTTGGACTGCGCCTGTGCTCCTGCCCGCGTCGCTTTCCCCTCCAGGTCTCACCTCATTGCCCTCTCTTCTCCCCTTTGCCTGCTTCGCCCTCCGCACTCCTCTCTCTTGTCCTCTCTCTCCCTCTTCGCCCGCCATGGACTACACGCACACCTTCTTCGCAAGCGGCCAGCCCTTCCCGCAGCAGTTCATCGGCATCCCGCCGCTGACGCCCTCGCACTCGAACTCGGCTGCATCCGACGACTACAACAATACCACGTCGCCTTCGGTGAGTGCACTTCTTTCTCTGTCGCCGTTGCCCGCCCTCCCCCCCCCCGATCTTGCCAAGCACACACGAGAAAGCACACAAGAAAGCACACAAAACGCACAGAAAGAGCCCGGGCCCGCAGCAAGCGCAAAACCGGCTGGGGAGAGCTGGGTTAGGCCCAGCCTGACGGGCTGCGGTTGCGTCCTTTTTATACTCGTGCTTGCCCCCTTCCTCGTATCCACTCGCAGGCACTCGCTCTGCTTTGCAAGCGCTTTGCAATCAACACCAATCTGCAGCCAGCAGCCGCTGGTGGGCCGCTGACCATCGATCAGCAACCCAGCAGCCGCGTCTGCCCAGCAGCAGCAGCAGCGCACCCGTCGGGAAGCCCTCGGCCTTCGGGCTGCGCTCTCGTCGTCGTTGCCGCCGCACATTGCGGTGCCGTCCGAGTTTTTCTGCAGCCGGCCGTGCCAACTTGTGTTGGGTTCTGCCTCGCACCCGCATACACCTCCCCAGCTAGTGCACAACCCCTCATTTCAGCCCCTCTGCCTTTCCCTCTCCGTCGCTGTATCTCTGCTCCCCAGATTTTCGAGTTTCTGGCCTCTCTGTCCCGCAGCCTCACCACCCCCCCCTTCCGTCTGCCCCTCCGACCTGTCCACTTTACTCCAGTGCCACCCCTAGTGGCTGACATGTCGTGCCGTCGCACATCGTACAGGAGGTCTTTGCCGAGTTCCCCAGCGACTTCCAGAATTTCGACGGCTATGCCACCCAATTCGCACACCAGCCGGCCGTTTTCGGCGGACCCCCGACTCCTCCCGGCCAGCAGCTGCCGCCTTCCGTCATCCATCCCGGACAGCCACAGCCTCAGCAGCAGCCCCAGCAGCAGCAGCAACCCGTCACCACTGCTGTCACCGCTACTGCTGTCACCGTATCTGCTCCTGCTCCCGTAACCGTGAACACCTCCACTGCCATGGCACTGGACCCTCCGCAACATCCTGAAATTCTCCCCCTGGCCAAGACCGAACCGGGTACCGACGACTTTGTCACCCAGCAGCAGCAGCAGGAGCAGGCCCGGAGGGGTGGCTCCAACTCTGATGAGGAGGAGCTCACCCCGGCCCAATCCCGCCGCAAGGCTCAGAACCGAGCTGCGTGAGTACATACTTCCTACCTCTTCTGTCTAGCCACCCCTCTTCTCCCCCCCCCCCCTTCGTGTACTTCATATGTTATCGCCCCTCTGCTTCGCCCATGTTGTGCCAGGTGATCTCTGACCCTTTCCCTCCCTCTCCATAGTCAGCGTGCTTTCCGTGAGCGGAAGGAACGCCACGTCAAGGATCTGGAAGCCAAGCTAGCCACTCTCGAAGCCGCCCAGCAGCAAACTGCTACCGAAAATGAGAGGCTCAAGCGCGACCTGCAAAAAGTCAGCACCGAGAACGAAATCCTCCGTGCCACGTCGTCGCTGCAGGGCAACGGCTCATCACCCGGTAACGATATCGCCATGGGTGGCCACGTTCCCTTGACCACCGGCCCGCTGACTTACAACCCTACCGATTTCTATACCGACCTACTGGCCAACCACGATAACAAGACCCCTAGCCACCGCATTGCAACCTCCGACAGCGGCGAACGCCTGCTGGCCGCCGGTGCCACCTGGGACTTCATCATCGGCCACGACCTCTTCAAGCGCGGGCTCGTCGACGTCGCTGACATCAGCAACCGGCTCAAGAACCAGGCCAAGTGCGACGGCCAGGGCCCCGTCTTTGAAGAACGAGCCATCGTCTCTGCCATTGAACAGAGTGTTGGTAGCGGCAGCGATTCTCTCCTGTGAGAGTGTCTGACTTGATGTCTGATCCCAAGGGAGTGCTGGGGAAGCGTTGGAGAAGTGTCGGAGAAAAAAAAAGGCGTTTGGATTGGACCGCAGATCTTTATACTCTCAAGGAAGAGAGTTTGGGTATTCCTCTTTCTTTGTTTCACGCTTACGCTTTTCACTCAGTTTTCTTGTTATTTACTTTCTCTTTCTCTTTCTCTTCCTTTCTCATTTCCATTTCTTGCCATTCGTTCTCTTCTCATGAGTTGATTTTTCTCTCCTTCTTTTTTCTTTGACTGGAAATGGGTTTAGCGCGATGGGAAAAGAACAACCCACGTTATACTCAAACCGGACACACATTTGATTTGCATTTACAATAAGCCTGGCCCTCGAGGGCTATGGATTACGACCATATATACGAGCCGAGAAGGAGGCCGAGGGAACGGATTTTTTTTAGGATTTGCATGACTAGGAGCTACAACAAAACCAACCAAATGAAATGATGCTTTTATATATTTACATCTATGCTTTGTAAAACGCTATGTACTTTTCATTGCCAGAAGAAAACGGAACAGAACAAGATAGAAGCAGAAACAATATAAACAGCAAGACCTTCTCCGTGAGGCAGTGTGAATCCTTTGCTGTGCCAGACGCCGAACACCTCTTTGGATCTCAGAATGGAATGGGAAGAAATGCCACCGATCTCTGCACATATTGGAATATAATGACGTGTAGACAAGAGACATCTCTTCCTGTCGTTGGCGCCCTCATAGAACGTCAGTAGCCGGTGAGAGACAAGGGTACTTAATACTAAGAGAAGCACAGGAAAATAAATTATGAAGCACAACGACAAGACATTATAGGCAGTAATATAGAAGACAATGGATCGAGGGGCGAGAGGGAGGAAGAGAGACACAGTGAAGAAAGGAAAAAACGAACTCCAAATCTTTCCAAAAAGGTCCCGAAAGGGGGGGGGGGGGGGGGCACTGTACCCCTATGCCAGCTCACACTGGCCTGTTTCTTTTTGACAGCCATTAATTTTGCCAGCTTAATTGAGTCGTTTGGACCGCCGAGTCGCTGGCCGCGAGGAAGATGCCGGCGCCGAAGATTTACCGGCCTTGCCGTTGCTAGCTTTGCCGTTGCTGGCCTGGCCATTACCGGACTTGCCGTTGGCCTTGGCGGCAATCTTCTTGGGCTCTGGCGCAGACTCCTCGACATAGGGGTGCTTGATCTTAAGGCACCAGATGTCCAGATAATCGCAAATGGTGACGATGACGTCAACCACAAAGGAGCCGTACACGCCCACAGCCGTGCCCAGCAGGCAGAACATAAATGCCACCTGATAGACACCGCTGCCGAGGGCGCTGGGCCAGCCCAGGACGAACCAGGACGGCACGGGCTTCTCGCCAAAGACGAACTGCGCCACCTCGCCCTGGTGCTGCAGGAGGACCGGCCCCAGCGAGTCCACAACACCGTAGGCGAGCGGCAGAATGAGGACGTTGTGGTAGGGGAAGGGCAGGTGCGCGACGTGGGCGGTGATCATCTGGCCGACCGAGTAGGCATTGACGATGCCGACGAAGAAGACAAAGGGCACCAAATGGTTGTGCAGGATCTCGGGCTGCAGTACCAGGTACGAGAGGACCAGAATCCACGTGGCGACAAAGGGAAGGAGACCGAGCAGAGGATGGCCGCTGCGGTTGCTTTTGGCCTTGCCTGCCGCCTTCTTGGACTTGCTGGCCTTGGCCTCCTTGCGCTCCTGGCGCCACACCTTCAGCACGGTGCGGGCAGACTCGGCCGTGTTGTACACCAGCACGACCGTGCCCTGGACCATGTACCAGTCGGTGAAGGAGAGGTCGCGCAGCAGCTCGGGCACCTTCTCGCGCAGCTCGGGCGGGACGCCGATCGTGGGCAGCATGGGCTGCGCCCAGAAGGAGGCGCCGCCCATGTAGCCGGTCAGAGCATAGACGGCGACCAGGATCAGGACGCCCTCGACGGGCCCATTGACGATGCCGAGCTTCAGGGTGTGGGTGTGGTACTCCTCCCATGTTTGGACGTAGAAGGTCAGGAGCGCTTGAGTAGGGTTAGCCCAGTGGAGAGGAGTTGTTGCGTTGCGTGGACGCAGGAAGACAACAGGAGGACAGCAGGAAAACAGCAGAAAAACAGCAGGAAGACAATATACGCACAGGCAAACAAGACAGCAACTGTCCGCCAGTCCTGGCCCATGTTCTGCGAGCCGGCAAAGATGATGACTTCGAGAGACGTGTTGAGGGCGTCGACGCCGTGGTCAAACAGCTCGCCGAGGGGGCTGCTCTGGTGTGTTCTCCGTCTGGAGGCTGCTGTCAGCTCAGTTGGCCCGCCGGCTTGTGCTGGGAACAGCAAAACTCACGCTTGCGCGCCGTCGACGGCATCGTAGGTCTGGTACAGGAACAGGCCCACGGCCCAGCTGTAGTACACCCACGACGGGCAGTCCTGGTCGAGGGTCGGGTTGTACCACAGCAGCGTGATCAGGTTGGCGACAACAAACATGAACCCGGACAGGGTGATCAGGTTGGGCGCCATGGACCGCGGGAAGCACGGCAGCACCACATTGTTGTAGAAGGGCTTGAGGATGTACTTGGACGTAAGACTGCGGTCGACGCCCGAGTACTTGTACAGCTTGAGCCCGGAAAGGGCTTCCTGGCGCAGGTAGACCATCGTGGCGATCGATGGCGGCGCGCGGGTTGGCGACGGCGGAGGCGGGCAGAAAAGAGAGGTTCTATGAGGCGAGTCCCAGCTTTCCGATCATGAAGAAATAGCACATGCACGCACAAAAAGAATACACAAAAATGAAGAAGCCACCAATAGAAAGCTACCAAAGAAAGAAAAAAAGGCCGCCCAATTTGGAGCTCTCGCGACGGAAGGGATGGCCAGAAACAACGATGCAGAAAGAATAATTAGAATACGGAGCGAATTGGATGACAAAAAAAGAGAGCGAAGACGACGGGACGACGGGGAGGACAGAAGAGGACAGAAGGGAAGACGAAATGCGCCGGAGGCCTTTGAGCGACGCTGCCGCCAAGTAATGTAGAAATAAAGCCAGCTAGTGAACTACACGCACAAAGAGGGCACGCACGAGAGGGTCGCCAGGTGGGATTTACATCACCCCTTCCCTCTTTTTTTTGTTTTTTTTTTTTGTTTTTGCTTTTCCCCAACGAAGAAGCTTCGCGTGGGTCGCGCGTTATCGCTGTTTTATTTTATTTTATCTTTTAATGAGGCACCCTCGTCTTGGCGCCTACTTGGTGTCCTTTTGTGCTGGGAAACCACCCTTCAGCTGCCGGTACGTCATTGAAGAGGGCCCGCTTTTCTGCGCCGCCAGGGTTGTGCCTTCCTTCTTGCTTCTTCTGCCCTGCTTGTCCATTGTGTGTCGCTGGACTGGCGTAGCCAGCCACAGGCCCAGCCGGGCCAGCCAGGCCGGTTAGGCGCGCACCCTCAGCGCCAGAGCCATTGGCTTGTGAAAAGGCCGGCTCGTCCAGTGTCCCAACAAACCTGCACGCCGCCAGCGAACAACAGAAAAAAAAATTGAACAGCCAAAGCAGCGGTCTGCATGCCCTTTTCCTAACCCGAGTTGGTGTGCATTAGCCGCCCTTATCCTGTGACAATGGTATTGCCGAGTGCTGGTCGACGACAGGCGTATGGGATTTGCTTGGCAGACTGGCAGGACCGGCTGCAGAACACCGCGGACGGGGCTACGGAGAGACTGACACAGACACTCACTTAATTGCGTCTGCACCAATGAGAGCAAGCGCCACAAACGGCTCCGTGGACCGCCACGAGCAGCGATTGCCTGCGGGTCGTGCACAAAGCAAGCCTGTTCGCGACAAGCATCGAGAAGACGCGAATGCCTTTTCATGCCACTCGAGGCATGCTGTAACATCACACTCTAGGCATGCTGTAATATCACACGCTAGGCATGCTGTAATATTACACTCTAGGCATGCTGCAACATCACACATGTGTGCCAGGCAAAAGGTAACATGGCCCAGACTTCGACCGGCATTGGACGTGTTCGTAGCCATTATGTGCAGGATTGTAATCTTTTTAAAGGTTTTTTGAGGCTCTTTTTTGATATAAAAGAAACAAGAGGGTTTTTTTATGGTCACCGTAAAGACGCCGCCTTACCCGAATCCATCCGACAAGCTTCCGCACAAGACCAGACGCACACATACAGCGTGTGGCGGCTTGGAGCCCTTCCCATTTTCTTAATGTTTTTATTTCGGCAGAGTTTCCTCCCCGGCGTGTCTGTTTTCTCGCTCACATCCCTCCAGCCCATGCTGTCCCAACACGACCCCGTTGCGCTCACAAAAGAAAAAAGAAACTGCTTAACGGGTGTTGGCCGCAACCTTCACCTGTGCGCCGCGCGAGCCCTGCTTGCTCTGGATGCGGGAGGTCTGGCCCTTGGCCAGGCTGGCCTTCTTGGCCTTCTCAGCCTTCTTGGCCTTCTCGGCCTCGGCCTTCTTCGCCTTGATATCCTTCAGGTTCGCTGCCCGTGCGGCCGCGCGGGCCTCGGGGCGCATCGACCGCCGCTCCTTGATCACATCCAGGGAAGCACCGACAATAGCACGCTGCGACTTGACTGTCCGGCGAGTGCGCTTCTTGGCGACTTCCTATAATTGGGGAGAGACAATGGTTAGCATCAAACTTGGGCGTATTTTGAACGTTTCTTCTGCGAGTAGAGGGCAGTCCACGTCATATGGACATGTGATGGGCTGGCTCCCAAGCCGCCTGTGTGTGTGTGTGTGTGTGCAGCTCGGCATAGCCCAAGACCGATACAGCTTCCTTTTCCGCCCCCATCTCCATCACTCGTCCTGCTGGCTTGGTCTTGGGCACCCGGGCTGCTTGTGCTTCTTTCGGTGGAATATGATGCGTACCTCAGAGATACCCTTGCGGTGCTGGCGGCGGAAGAGAACGGTCCAGGCGATGCGGCGAGGGTTCTTGCGCTGCAGGAAAAGGGACTCGGTCTTGCCGTTCTGGAAACGGAAAACCTTGCTGTCGCCGCGGACGAAGATTTTACCCTGACGAGAATACAGTGTTAGCCAGGACGCTCTCTCTCTCTCTCTCTTTCTCGTTTCCGTTTGATGTGCTCTTCACTCCCTCCTCCCTCCTCTGCTCCTGCCTCCTTTGGCCTCCCATCCCCACCCCCATCGCCAATGCTTCTCGGTCATCCAATCTCCCGAGTCGAGTACGAATATGCTGCTGTCGTCGTCGTCCTTCTCCCGACGGCGCTGCCGACACTAGAAGCGTTGTCTCGTTCTTGACAATCTCTATTCGCTTTTCCATCCCTCTCCTTCGCATACTGGCGCGCCTTCCTCGTGTAAACTGTGCATTCAAAAACGTACCTTGCCAGGGTAAATCTTCTGGCCCGAAAAGGTGTCGTCGTAGACTCTCATTGTGACGGGTGGGCGGGATTGCTGTTGTGGTTGTGGTGAGGAGTGCAAAAGGCTGTCCGGTTAGAGATTGGAAAATTCGTCCTAAATCGAAAAATAGGTAGTAGGTTTGCAAATTCGACAAAATTGTTGTGCGTGAAAGACCCCGCTTAGGCTTCCTTGATTGGACAAAATTCTTTATTGGGGCGTGCCTGGAGCCATATTTTCTCACTAATCAGTCACGTGGGTGCATGTAAAACAAGACACGTGCTGTGTCACGCCCTATTTGCGCCCTAACGACTCGTCCTCTTGTAAGTAGCAACTTTGCTCATCGTTGCAACCACCTTTCCAAGAAGACACCGATGGAAATGCGATCAACATTACCGCACAGTTTGAGGAGGCCGGATATAAAGAGATTTTTGCCTGTGTTGGGCAAAGTTTAAAACTGCCAGCTGCTTCCACCCTTCGCCATGACTCGGGCAGACGACATCGCTCGCACTGTTCTCGATGAGTTTGACAAGCTCCCCAAAAATCGAAAGCCGGCTGTTCGTGGCAATGGCGTACGAGAATGGGTACCGTTGAGTGGCATTGTGGCCGAATGTGTGTATTCCGTAGAATTGCCGGGAGAGGGGTTCCCTGAAGAGAGGAAATTCTTGTAGAAATTTGATCGAGAGGACTGACCAACTCTCATAGTAAGTGGAGGCCGCCTCGTTTGTTTGGCTTTGGCGTAAGTTCCCAGACGTGTCCCGGTAGGGATTATAGATCGAAGAGCTTATATGCTCAAGGTGGCCGCTCCCCTAACGACTGGGTAGTACGGGAATGAAGTGTCTCCCATTGTCAAAGTTGCTTGCAGCCAAAGGAGTTGGTCTGCATGATTGGCATGCTGAAGTACTTGTCCTCCGAGCCCTCAACCGGTTTGTTCTGCAGGAGTGCCAGAATGTGCTTCTTGCGGGACAAGATTCGGAGTTTTTGCATATACGCAAACCAGGAGAGATCAGTCCGCTGGCAGCCAACAAAAGCGATGAAGCCACAGATACGGTGACCATCTGGAACAGCCACCCTTTTGCATGGAATGACAGTGTTGCTCTTCACATGTACTGCTCCGAAGCTCCCTGTAAGTTTTACAGAGACCTTGCCCTGCCCAAAAAAAAAAGAGCCGAAGGGGGGGGGGRGGGGGGCACAGGACTTTACAATACTAATAATCATGCTTTGTATATAGGTGGTGATGCCAGCATGGAGCTGACCATGGCGGCACAGGAAGATGCTTCGCCATGGAGCTTGCCGGCGGACGCGACTGCTGCAGTAACACGAGCGGACGCCGCGGAATCAACACCGCTCGCAGGACGAGGTTACTTCTCCAGGCTGGGCACGGTGCGCCGCAAGCCCGGCCGTGGCGATGCGCCACCGACTCTGTCCAAGTCGTGTTCGGATAAACTGGCCTTGCGACAGTGCACATCTCTTCTGTGTGGATTGGCCTCATTGCTGGTGGCTCCCAGCACCTGCCTCTATCTGTGCTCCGTGGTTCTTCCGACTTCACAGTATTCAGAAAGTGGCTGTCGGCGCTGCTTCTCGGCCGACAAGGATGTTGGTCGTATGCACGTCTTGCACGAACGCACGTGGCCGGGTGGCTACAAATATGTGCCTTTTGACGTCCAGACAACAGACCTGGAATTTTCCTTTTCCAAGCGAAGCATTGTCGCCGCTGCCGCCGCCGCACATACACCTTCTTCATCTTCAAGGAACAACAGCACAAGTAGCAGCAACGTGTCTGTTGTGTGGACCAGCCACGGCGTGAATGAGTGCCTCGTGAATGGCGTTCTCCGCGGACGCAAGGCCTTTGACCCGGCTGGGGCTAGCGCCACGTCGCGTCGCAAGATGTGGAAGCTTGCACAGGAGGTAGTCGCCTCGCTAGCTGACGAGGGCGGAACGGGCAACGAGCAGCTGCAGCAGCTCTTCATGGCCAAGCTTTACAGCGACGTCAAGTCCGGAGAGCTGCTTGCCGCGCGGACCCAAGTCAAAGAAAGCGCCAAAGAGGATGCCCTGCGAGGCTGGACACGCAATACGGGCGACGAATATTGGGGTCTAGAGGAGGATACAATAATCCGGAAGTAAGTTAGGCTTCAAGATAATGTCACAGAGAAAACATTAAACGGATGGGGGGATATTGTCATGTTAAAAACAACCCAGCTCCTTGGGACACTAGCATCGACTTTTCTTTATCCATATAGAAATTTTGCCCCAAACGATACATACCCATCAAAATAAAGCATACCAGAACCAAGGGATCACCCGGTTCCAACTTGAACTCTTTAATGACTCTTTTTTTTTCTTGCGGACTAGTAAGTGCTTTTCCCCCTTCCAGCCGGTACAAAGAAAAGCACAATCACATACAGCGACTACCCTCAGGGATCCTGCATCGAGAAAATGAACAATACAAGTCAAAGAGAAAAGGTAGAAGAAGGCGAGAAAGGAGGGGGTAAAGGGAGGCGGGAACAAAAGAGGAAACGAGGGAGAAGAGGCTGGGGAGGGAGAGAGAGAGAGAGAGAGACAGAGACAGAGAGAGACAGAAACAGAGAACGGGTTGTGTTTGTGAGAGTCTGTACCCTCAAACGACGTTGAAAAAATAGCTTGATTCCCTTTTCTGCCTGCTCCTTTTCCTAAGATTTTTTTCTTTTCCGTATTTCTGTGATTCCCATCTTTCCCAAAGAGTCCCAACCAAATTTTTCATGTATATTTTTACTCGACCTTGTCCTCGAAGGTCTTATCGACGAGGTCAGGAATGGCGTCGTCGTCCTCAGCCTCGGGGGCGGCACCATCAGCAGCGGCGTCCTCACCGGCCTTCTGCATGCTCTGGTAGCTTTCAGCCAGCTTGCGCAGGGAGGCAAGCGAGTCGGGGCCGAGCTGGTTCAGAATACCGGGGACAAGCTCGGTGAGCTCCTTGTCTTCGCCATTGCCGTAGATGGCAAAGGTGTTGGACGGGACGGCGGCGTGGACTGGTAAGCATGTTAGCTGGTCTGAAGAGTCTTTACCCCACCCACAGCCTGTTTCTTTCTTTTCTTTTCTTTTCTTTTCTTCTTCTTCTTCCTTGTATCCTCCTCGTCTCTTCCTCGTCTGTATTTTCATCCTTCTTCTTTTTCACCCTCAACCACTTACCCTTCGGGGCGGCAAAGTGGATGACGTTGCCGTCGCTCTTGAACATGTTGACCTCCTCGATCTGGTTGATAGGCTGGACATTCAGCTTCTTGAGCTGCTGCTGCAGCTTCTTGTCGTCGGCAGCCGACCGAGCGGGGGCACGCTTGACCTTTCTCCGGGGAGTGCCCTTGCCACTAGAGATAGAATCGTCAGTCGAGTTCAGGGACAAGCAAGACGCATGCGTTTTTGTATGTGTAAAGGCATGGACGCCATGCAGTGAGAAAAGGAAGATGGGCAGCATACCCTGCAAGACGTTAGCTTCTGGAAGGTTTCTTTCTGGAAGGACAAAAGAAAATGCGGGACCACCACGAGGCTAGAGAGCTGCAACGTACCAATGCGCGACACGACGCCGAGCTTCTTAAGCCGCTCCTGAACCTCGGGATCGGCCATTGTAGCGGAGAGTTGGTGCTGTCGAGTGCGTTAAGATGTAGCCACGATTGTCGCGGGTAGGTTTGATCTATTGGACGACGACGAAGTCAGTAATAGCACAGATGAAAATGGATGGCGCACGTCCATTTGGAGAGGTGCGTGAAAGGTATCGGTGAAGACGAGATTCGCGGAGAGGTGTCTTTGGACGTTGGCTTCCCGTTGAAGTGAAGTGCCGAGGATGTAGAGCATGCCTGGAAGCTGGCGATGCTCTCGGGACGAGCAGAGGAGCAATATCAAGCAGTACTGGACAGAGGTGGTGTAGGGCAGAGACAGGAAAGCGGGCTGGTCCATGGATGGTAGAGATGCCCCGAGATACCCCAAGATACACGACGATCGGGACCGGCGATGAGGAGGGTGTAGTACGCCCCGGAGGGGGTGTGAAGAGAGGAGGAGGGACACGGCCGAAAGATGGGGTAGGTCGCAGGCCGGTAGAGCGGACAACAAGCTTGCAAGCAGGCAACAGACACAAAAAGAGCACGACACGAGAAGTGCAACATGCAGCAAGACATACCGGGGAGAGTATACGGCACGCGACAAGTCTCGGGACAGACAATTGGCGTGGTCTCGATTGGTCGCACGGGGTTGGGAGTGTGGATGCCGGAGAGAAGACGTTGGCAATGGCGAGGGAAGAAAGCGAAGAAAATCGGCGGCTGTAGGTTTTTGCGAGATGGTGGAGGATGTTCCGGTGGACTCGGGGGCGGAAAGAGCAAAAACTTGTGCGTTTTTGCGGCAGGGACGTCCTTTTTTCGCTGGTGGTCCCTGTCTTTTTTTTTCTCTATTTTTTTTTTGCTCCGCCTTTGCAGCTCTACTCATGCTAGTAGATTCTTCCGCGCACACATTTTTTTTCAGCGGTCACAGGGTCCCCACCGCCCATTGACCCATGGCTCACGCAAGGTTCTAACCCCGCGGGTTACTAATCGGGAGCTGGGGCAAGTGGTGGCTGATGCTGTGGCATGCTGTGGCGTCGTGGAGAAGAAGCTTTTGGCTTCTGGTAGTAGGGATCACCATGCCCACGGGGCAGCACTTTGCAATTTTGATCACACGATGGACAAGGCCTGAGAGTATGTACCCATGCAATTGTGCTGAAAGCCAATGAGCAACCAACAAACGCCCTATTCCTTTTTTCCCCGAGCTTCCGCGTGCCCCCTGTGCCCCTTTGACCCAGCTTCATGCTTTTTGGGCCTCCAATCCTGCCCGCCTTTTCAACCCATGTGTGTATATAAAAGAGATAATAGAGATAGAGTCGTGATATGTGTAATGTCCGTAATATTCGCCGTGTCGTTCGTGTAGATGCAGGATATAAAAGTACAAGCGCAATGGAGTGCGCGCAGAAGCAAAGTAGAGCAGCGCAAATTGAGGAAGCGGAGGCTACCTCTTGACAGGTTCTGGCTCAGGTGCCAGGCCGGCTTCCTTGCGCATGGCGTCCCGCTGGGCCTTGGCCTCGGCGGCCAGTCGTAGGGTTTCGCTTTGTGCGGCCTTGGCGGCAGCCTCAGCCTCTTCTTTCTGGACGACCCAGACTGTTCCCGAGTTAGAAGATGGAAGAATGAGAGCAAAGGCAAGGAACAAGACAAGGGATCTGGAAAGGGAACACGGCATGGATGGCGGGTGAACGTACTCGGCTTGTTGCTCTTCGACTGACGCTTGAGATTCACCACAAAGTCATTGAACTCCTGCTGGCGCTCTTCGCGGCGCTCTAAACTGCGCTTCTGCAGTTCTGGGTTGTATTTCTTGAACAGCTCCTCCTCAGTCGGCATGAGATAGACGGTAAGCGCGGGACCTCCGATGCACATAAGGAGACCGCTGAACGAACGGCTTGTTAGCAGGGGAGGCCTGTGAGGAGCGGAGTGGCCGCAAGCAGCGAAAAGAAGCAACACTCACGCGCCGAGCATCTTGCCCCAAAGATACCAATTGGTGCCCTTCTTCTTCGCCATGGTCGACCCCTGTTCGAACGGCTCGAATACGGCGGGCTGGCAATGGGAAGGAGGGGGTGGGCGGGGTGTTTCGTGGTCGTGTCGTAGAAGCCACAGAAGAAACGTTGGATGGAGGTCGGAGTGAGATATGCGACTGTGGCTCAGGAAAGTTCTACAAAAAAAATAAGACGAAACAATGTATGGGCGGCGATTGGCTCACGGACTTAGCGCATTTTTATGCGGTCCGAACTTACCAGCGGCGTGTGGGTTGGCTGTTCTTCACCATTCCTCAGACCCCTGGCAGATAGATGCGTTATGCATGCGCGTGTGGGCACATGTGTAGTTACTATGTATCTTACATACTATGTACATAGTCATGGGCATGCACTATGTAAAGGGACACAGGCACGCATGCATGTATTTTGCATTGCTGATAATTCCATGGTAAAGTATAAATGGGCCAGATGGGCCAGATGGGCCAGATGGGCCAGATGAGCCAGAAATGTGCTATGAATACCTGCCGGGATGCCCAGCGGCTCCCTGCGATCTCTTGGTGCCTGTCTGGATCGGCCAGACAACTGGAATTTGGATGAGTGAATCTGGCAGCCAATTTGGGAACAATACGAAGTGTGCAGGGGAACAGAAACCATCCAATCTGCCTGACCCAGGTTTCCCCCCCTGGCTTCCCGGGGGTTATTGTGTAGGAGACAAGTAATATTACGAGTACCTATTACACCGTGCACATAGTACAAAAGACAAAGAGACCAGGCAACAGGAGCGCATTTGCCTGGTCGCGTCGCGACGTCGCAGACAGACTGGGGAATCAGAGCTCGAAGAAAAAACACAGCCATGACACGAATAGGACCCTGGGGCTCTCCAGAAGAAACGGCCAGGAACTGTGATGCACGATTTCTCATCTTAGCCAAAAAGGCAAATGATGCTAGTGCGGTTCTATATTTCTGTATTTCTGGGATGGAAAAGAGAATGGCATTGTGTCAAAATAACGATAGCGACAGGCCAAATAAGAATAACCAACAAGTCACTACTAGGCTCCTGATGGTGTGTTCTTTTTGGCTTTTACTCAGTTTTACGTCCGAATTCCCAACACCAACTGATGAGGCTCCTGGTGGTGTAGATGGTTATCACGTTCGGCTGTAATTGCTCTTGTAACCGAAAGGTCACCGATTCGATTTCGGTCCGGGAGATTCTTCTTTTTTTGTCGTCCTTTTTTTTTTGCCCCTCTGGGCAGCCACCTACGGTGTACCCCCTCCCTTTCGCATGTCTATTTTGCTCGTCTAACCTGTTGAGAGGAAATAGCATCCCAGGCTGCAAAGTTGACAAATGGCTATTTTGCCTGGGATCTCTTGGGGGTGTTAGAATTGCCGTGGTCTGCATCATTTATCTGGCTTTGAGGCGTTGACCGCATGAGATCGACACGCAGCCCCCCAACGCCATATTGGAGTTCATCTTGGGCCAGGCAGGCTCCATTCTCCGGGCGTCTTGCAAGACCGGAGACAGCCGTAGGCATTGTGGTAGGGCCTGCTGGCATCACCATGAAACGCGTGCCGGACTCGCCGGCATCTTACTATAATACAATACGAGGAGTGTAAAATATGTGGCCACAGAAGATTTGAGGGACCAGATGTTCAGACACCGTAAGATACATGCATGCTCGTACTCGTAGTGGTTACGGTGTGGTGCTGTCGTCGTCTGTCCGCAGGCGCCAGCCATTTCCGCATGGACCGTTTTGAAACGGCAATCTACATACATAGTCGTATGTATGTATGATTTGGCGTACTCCGTGGCCGGCCAGACGGTCGGCACTGTCTCGACGGAGTAAAGCGGCCTCCTAGCGAGTGGGAGCCGTTGGCCAACAGTCAGTTGGCTGGCAGAGGGTTTGGTTGGCACTGGTCATGCTCCGTTGCAACCCGTATACGAGGCAGGGAAAGGGTGGTATGGGATGGCATCTTACGAGAGAAAAAACAAGCGACAAAGGAAAGGTCGCAGAGGCAGGAAAAGGAGAAAAACTGGGTAGAGTGGCGATGCAGGACCCTCCTCGGCGGACTGGCAGCCAATCAGTGGGCGGAACTGTGGTGCTGGCGGTTGTGGCTGGAAGAGGAAGGAGCGACCGACAGAGTTCTTTGTGCTCGTAGTGCTTGTGGTGCTCGTTGAAATGAAGGGGCGAATACTACTTTGTATGTACTCGTACGCAGCACCAAAGCAGGCCCGACACCTTGCGGGATGCCACCGAGCAAGATGCTCGCGAAAGGCATTCTAGAATCTGCCAGGGCGCGATTCCTTCCAGGACAGGCCAGCAGATGCCTGCGGACGCCAGCAGACCCCGACGGGGCGCGACGCCAAAAATACTTCAGTCGCAGACCCCAAGGGGGCTTAAGGGGGCCCCAAAACAGACTCCCTGCAGATTTTAGCGGCCCAGGGTCACGAGGTGGGGGTGATTAGGGGGGGTGGGCAGACGGGACTCATTAACTACTCGTACACGGTAAGACATGCAATGTATCTGGCATACTATGTAGCCTGCAGGGTACCTACCGTCTGTACGAGTAAGACTGCACACCCCTTCTCGTCCCAGCAACGCTGCCAATACCGGCTGCGGTCCAACGGCGGCGATCCCTAGCCGTGTGCCCCTAATGTGGCTTCCCGCACGTCTTTCTTTTTGCTGGCGCAGGGTTTTTACTGGTCTTTTGGTCTTTTGCTGGTCTTTCCACCGGTCTTTTCTAGCGTTTCTAGGCCTTTCGCCTTTCGCCTTTCTCGTCTTTCTTTCTTCTTTTTTTTAATATTTCTTTTTTTCTTCTGGTCCTGCGCCTTCCTCCGTCGCTTGCCGTCACACGCTCCTTCCTGTTTTTCTACTCGTATCTCACACAACCGTTTTGTTATTCTTGGTTTTTTTTCTTTCCTTTTCTTACTCTTCTTCCATTCGTTGCATTTCTGTTCCGTTTCCTCCTTCCCGGCCCTGCATGTCCCTTGCACTGCCATAATATCTCACAGGCGTCCATACAGACTCCTTCCCGTCTCTCGTTCATCTCTTGTTCATTATTTTCTTTCGTCTGCGAAAGACAACCTGCACACTCGTTCTAAACACAACAACAACAACGTTCATCACGGGCCTCACTCGGTCTGATTCTCCTCATCGCCTCGTCGACACGTCCGACACGTCCGACACGCCCGACACGTTCACTCGATCGTCGTGAAAGTCGTCGAGTTCTAATCGAGTCTGAAAGAATTTTGAATTTCGATCGCGAACCGTCGTCTCGACATCGACAGCCGCGACTGTCGTGACACCGCCTCTTGCCTCCTGTTCATCTTCGTCTCCGGTCTCGCCACTTCTCCTTCGGGTCCGACTTGTTCTTGTTTCCGGGCGTCTTTGGCATTCTGCCTCTTTTCTTCTTTTCTTCTTTTCTTCTTTCTTTCGTATTGTCGTCTTTACTTCCGTCTTCCCTTCGTCTTCTCTCTCATCTCTTCTTCCGTCCCTTCCACCATGTTTCCGCAGCAGCCAGCAAAGCTGCTCGTCGTGGCGCTCTCGCTCGCCTCGGCGGCCCAGGGCCTCAATGTCGACTCCCGCCTACTCGGCATCGGCCCCAAGCTGGTCGGCCGTGCCCAGGGCACCGGCGACGTCTCGGTAGCCACCAGCAGCGCGCCCGCCGCCACCAGCAGCGATGCGGCCGTGTCCAGTGCCGCTGCTTCGACGCCGTCTGCCCAGGCCACGTCCCCGGCCGCTGATCCCACGACCACGTCCACCACGGCCGAGCCCACGACCACGTCCGAGGCGCCGACGTCCACGACCACCACCTCAGAAGAGCAGCCGACATCCACACCGCCCACGACGACCACCTCGGCCACCGCCGCGCCCACAACCACCTCTGCTGCGGCCGAGACGACGACAACGACGTCTTCCGCCGGTCCCCGGTCGACGGACACCACCACATCCACCAGCACGGGCTCGCCTACGAGGACCACGGGCACGTCCACTGCGCGGACCACGGGCACGACCACCCAGCTCCTCTCCACGAGCACCTATGTCACCACGATCACCGCCTCGGATGGCTCCACCATGGCCGTGACCACCGAGTCCACCACCACGCCGACGGCCACGCTGTCGTCGTCGCAGAGCAGCGGCTCCTCGGGCATGAGCACGGGCACGCGCAACACCATCATTGGTGTTGTTGTCGGTGTCGGCGGCGCCATCATTCTGGCCGTTATTGCTCTGGTGGTCTGGCGTGTCTGGGGCCGCAAGAAGCCCTCGGAGGAGAACGACGAGCTGATGGACTACGGCGCCTACAACAACAACATCAACACGCAGGCCGAGAAGACCGAGGGCCCGGGCCCGGCATCTGCGGCCAACACTGCTTCCAGCCGCACGCCCTTCCAGAGCACTCTCGAGAGCTACCACACGCCGACCCAGGTCAACACGGCATCCAACTTTTAGCGCTGTGATTCATTTGATTTTCAGCCAACTGGGCAGGACCAAGCTGGCCCGTTGGATACCACCCCCAGGTGACCAGTTGTGTGCCAGCTCAGTGGGCTCCCAGTTGGATACCAGCTGGATACCAGTTGGCCACCCGTTGGCCACCCGTTGGATACCGGCGGGACACGCAGCTGTGGCCTGCTCTTGCCCGCTTTGGACTTGCATTTCCTTTGTTCTTGCTCTCTCAGTTTTGGATACCACTGCACTACCGCATTCATGCAACGTCCCCTCCCCCAGCCCCATATTTTACTCTATCTCCTTTAATTACCGGCCTTGTATTTATCTGCATCTTCCATTCACCAACATCAGCAGCCCATTCTTCCCCCTGTGGGAGTGTGCTGCATCCGGAGTTCAAGGCGAGACAAGGGGGGACTACGACGCCTATAGCTTGTTTCATGGGAGGCTCATTTTACTACCTCTTTGATTTGATCTGTTTTCTGTGTTGGTGAGAGACTTAGCATCGCAGTTCGTTCGACCAGGTGAAGGACCCAGCCGTCTTGCTTGTCTTCCTGGGCGCATCAACCAAAATTACCATTCAATTAGTCTAGACATTATGTCAAAAAAATTGCACTGCACCAATAGTTTTGTGGGTAGTTTCTTGTTGATTGTCTGCTCATCAACGTGAGGCCCTCACTGCCGCTGAACTGGCTGAACTGGCCGAGCTTCAACGAACAAAGCAGTCGGCCGTAGCTGGCATGTCTTAACGGACGTGTCTTAATCAACGTGTCTTGGGTGCTTTGTGTGAATTGGGCGGGCCGCCTTTGTCGACCGGTCTTGGTTGCTCTGATAAAACTGACACAAACGTGCCAGGCCAGCCCGAACTATAGCTCTGAGTCTATGTAATAGCGCCAGCCGTTGCAAGGGGGAGAACATGCCATGGAAAAACAATAATAATAATGAAATAAAAAAACCCTTCCGCCAGTTTTCTCTCGTAAACCATTCCAATCTATCTCACGTGCTTTTTTGGTCTCGCGTGGGCGTGTCCGGCTGAAATAGCAGGCCATCGCGGGTTTGGGGGTGGCCGGTGTGCGCTGGGCCGCCTCATGCGAGCACGTCTCACAACTGTTTCAGAATCGACGACCACCACCACCGCACACCACCGCACGCTTGGAAAGACGTCTTTTCTGAGAAGAGGGTCTTGGCATGCTAGATCGAGACAGTCGAGCAGGCCCCAGCCGGTCTTCGCAGCAGGTTTGGGCGTTCTGCATTTCTGTTTCTTTTCTGACCTTTCTGTCTTTTCTGTCTTTTCTTGCCTTTTTTGCCTTTTTTTTCGGTTCACATTCTTCTTATCCATAATTCTTCATGATACCTTTTAATTGATTTGTTCGATACCCTCCGCCCCTGCTCTTCTGCGTGACTCCGTGTCTTGCTCTCCAGTGTCTCCCTCCTCTTTCCACCTCTTCCTCCATTCCACACACCCGGGCCCCCCCCGTCCCGCACAATGCATTCTTCCCGGTCGCCGTCCTCGCTGTCCCCCACCGCCCTCCTCGTCTGGGCTCTCGCCGCCGTCGCCGCCCTCGGCGTCCAGGCTTCGTCTCCGTCGGACGATGGCGGCCTCCGTTTCCATGCCGCCCGCGGCCCCTCTCGCTACCTCGAGCGCAGCGTCGGCGAGGAGCATCCGGACCTGGCCGCCGTGCCGCTGATGTACCGCGCGACCACCACCAACCTGCAGAATTTTGCAGGTGCCCTGGCCGGCATAGCAGCAGCGGCAGTGAGTGTTTTCTGTCTTTTCTGTCTTCTGAGTTGCTCGTATCACTGGCAAGATCTAACCATGGCGACCAAACCCCAGATTACACAGTCAAACGACTCGGACCGGCCATTCGAAGTCGATGGTGACACATTTGTGCGGCTTCCCCGTTCATGTCAATCTTCTTCATCTTTTTCCCMCCCTTTTTTCCTTTTTTTTTTTTGCTTGTCTAACACAATCCGGCAGACCGACTACGTCACCGCTGCCAATCGTGCCTGCGACAACCAGCACAACAGCTGTGCCGACGCTGTCAACAGCAAGAAGACCACCGACGTGACCGTGTCCGACTGCGACAGTCAGAACAGTACGTGTTGGATGAACGAATCATTGGCAGAAACAAACGAAAAAAAAAAAGGCTAACTAACACCACTCGCAGCCCAATGCAAGGCCGCGGCCACGTCGGCTACCCAGACTGCCTTCACCACTCTGGCTAGCACCAACTCCGATTTCGACTTCTTCTGCGAGCTGTGAAGCAATGGCGTGGGTATTGTCTTGGAAATGAGTCAAGGGAGTACACGAGTGCGGACGGCATGCGGGCACACACACACACACAAAAATAGGACTTGCGGTAAAATTCTGGGTTCGTTATGGCTCAATATGCCGGGTTTGGGTTGGGGTCTTTGTATTTCTCTTTTTTTTCCCTTTCTGGGTGTTCTCTATGGATCTTCTTCACACAGGCTTGGGGTAGGCTACAATATGAATTACATTTGCTTTATTATTAAGGGATAGAAATTCCCGACAGGGGCATTAAAAGAGAGCACAAATGAGAGTGGCTGGGAGAGGGGGGTGGGTTCATAGCAGGCTTGCATCGCTGTCTTCATTCTCGTTTCCATCATGACGCAACGAAAAGAAAAGGGGCGCAGGCAATGCAACAGAAAAGAGCCATGGAGAGTGGAGTGAGTAGAGTAGAAATGTCCGTCTGTTCTGCGTACAATATATTATAGACACGCTTTATATATATAAAATTCAAACAATCTGAAGTGAAATCTCAAGCCGAACGAGAGTGAAATGGTGCCAAAGAGGGGGGTATCAAATTCTAATGTGCTGTCATTCTTGTGATGATGAAATGGATATGATATATGACGATGAGAGCGAGAGATGGGCAAAGAGAAACATAAACAAAGGAAAAGAAAAAGAAACCAGTGGAAACCAGGGACACAAGAAGGAAATGGCTGGTAGCACAATAGATACAAAAACAAGAAAACAAAAACAAAGGAAACTTTTTTTTTTTCAGTGCAGCCTATATTCAGTCGTCGAAAAAGGCTGCATCGTCAAAGTCACCCGGCTGGGCGTCCGAGTCGTAGCCGCTTGTCCGCGCCATTGGCGGCGTGACCGGCTGGCCGCGTCCGGGTGACCGGAACTTGGGCGGCGGCGTACTCTCCGGCCCTGCCCGTTTGCTGCTCGAGATGTTGTTCGAGATGCTGCTCGAGACGGACCCGCCAGTGTAGCGTCTGCCTGTGCTGGAAAAGGCCGTCGGCTGCTGCCCTTGCGCGCCGTCCTGCACGCCGTCCTGTTGCTGTTGCTGCTGCAGCTGCTGAGACGACGGCGGAGACTTGTGCATCCCCACCGGCGGCGTGAGCAGACCCGAGAGGAACGCGCTGTCACCGTTGGCTGCCGCCTCTCTGGCGCGTGACGAGAAGGACGCCGACGAGCCTCTCAAAGGCGTCGCTGCTGCGCTGTTTATCACGTCGCCGCTGCCGCTGCGTCCCTTAGACACAGACGACGGCGTCGGCGACGACACCAGCGCCCCCGCGAGGCTGCCGAACGTGGCCGACGCGTTGGAGTCGCGCGCCTTGCGCCAGCTGCCCCAGGCTGCTGCCAGTGGACCCACGGCCTGAGCCACACGCGGCGTCGCCGCGTCACGGATGCTAGCCATGCTCGGCAGCTTGATGGCCGACCCGCCGTTGACGGCACGCTCGCGCTCCTGCTCCTCCATCTGCAGGTTGGCTCTGAGCCGGATCACCGCGTCGCGCACCCGCTCCGGGTCGTAGTTGTCGCGGTTGAGCGCCGTCACAATGTCCTGCAGGTCCGAGTGCCGCACCGCCAACAGCTCGCGCAGCCACAGGATCTCGTCGTCGCGCTTGGCAATCTTGACCTCGGCCTCGGGATCCACCTTGGCCAGCGTGCCCTCGAGCTCCTCGATGCGGTGCTCGCGGTGCTGCAGCTGCTCCTGGAGCACCATGATCGACTCGCGCAGCGCCTGTGGCGAGATCTTCTCCGGCACCGCCATGCCGTGGTGCAGCGCCGTCGGCCGGACAGTGGCCGCGGCCTGCAGCGCAGCCGGGCTGGTGATCTCCGACTTGGCCGCCTTGGCCGCTGCCTGCGCAGCTTCGCGGGCAATCTCCAGCTTTTCTTCGAGGTGCGTCACCCGGTCCTGGAGGTGCTCGGTCTTGGATGTCGAGATGCTCAGCCGCTCCAGCAGGTTCTGCTCTGTCCGCTGCGCATCCTCCGCCGTGTTGTTGATCTGCCGCTCGTGGCGCGACTGCAGGTCCTCCACTACATTCTGGTGCCGGCGCTCCATCTCGCCCAGTGCTGCATCCTTGGCCTTTTGCGTCTCCTCGAGTGCCGTGCGCTTGGTCGTCTCGGCCTCCTCAAGCAGCATCTCGAGCCGGGCCTTGGACGTGTCGGCATCGAGCTTCACCTGGTCGAGCTGGCTGCGCATCCGCGCGAGCTGCTCCTCGAGATCGTTGCGCACCACGTTGACCTGGTTGTTGGCGCTGTCCAGCTCGGCTTCCATAGACTGGCGCGTGCGCTGGACTTCCCGGGCTGCCGACTCGCGCGCCTCCTCGAACTCGGCCTGGTACCGCAGCGAGCTCTGGTGCAGCTTGTGGTTCTCGTTCCGCAGCTCCTCCACAATCGTCCCCAGTCGCTTGCTCTCAGCCACAGCCCGCATAGCCTGCCGCTCGCCGCCCTCGAGCCGTTCCAGCTCGCTCTCAAGACGCTCCCGAGTCCGAGCCTCGGCTTGCAGCTTGGCATCCAGCACCTCCTGGTGCGCCAGCATCGTCTGCTCGCGCTTGATGTGCCGCGCGCTCTCTTCAGCGACCTCGCGAGCAGCCCGCGACATCTCATCCTGGAGAGCAACGAACTTGCCCCGCCACGTATCCCGGAGCCGCTCGTTCTCCTCCAGCTGTGTCCCAAGCGTATCCACTACCTTCTTGAGGTGTCGGAGCTCTGTCGCCGTCTGCACCAGATCGTTGGCCTGGCGCTGCGACAGATCAATGGCGCGTTCGGCCTCCGAGCGCCAGTGGCGTGCCTCCTGCGTCTTGTCGTCCAGGTCGGCTTCGATCGAGGCCAGGCGGTTCCGCAGGTCGCCGTGGGCCTTCGAATGGCTGAGGTGAGTTGCCTCGAGCTGGACTAGCTGTGCCTTGCTCTTGCTGTCGCTCTCGTCAAGCTCCTTCAGCTTCTTGTCACGCTCGTCGACAACCTCCCGGAGACGCATCTCCTCTTCGGAGGCAATACGCAGAAGTCGCTGTACCTCCGAAAGTCGGTCTTCTGCAGTCCGGCGAGCCTCGAGTTCGCTCTCCGTCTTCTCCTCCTGCTGCTTGAGGCGGTCTTCGAGGTCGGCAACACGCTGGTCGTACGCGCTGCGATTCATGATCTCGACCTCAATCTTTGTCTCTGCCAACTCCAGTTTGCGTCGGAGCTCAGCGGTCTGGTCATCCGCAATCCGCCGCACTGCGATCTCAGACTCCGTCTTCGACTCTGCAAGCCGAAGGCTGTCTTCAAGCTCGGCAATACGAGCTTGGAGTTCTTCTGTCTTCTTGTCGCCCTCTTCTTCGCTGATGCTACGGCTCGGTATGGCTGACTGTGGCGTCTGCGGCAAGCGGCGCTCTACGGCGTCCTCAACAATGTTCCGGAGGTCTTCACCGCGGAAGTCCAAGCGTAGAGACTGGCCGAAATGCTCTTTCACATCCTGTAGAGACTTGAGAATAGTTGCCACGGACTCGTCGGGAAGACCTGTTGCTGCAGCAGCTGCCGTAGGAGGGGGCGTCATCTGATATGCTGCGTTCCGCTGGTGGGAAGCCAACGCGTCCAGGACGACAGTGCGGATTTGCTCCATGCGTCGGTCGCGGCGCGGGCTCACCGACCGGCGCAAAACAGGCTGGGCGTCCTCGTCTTCGTCGTCGGCATCGCTCTCGCGGATCTCGGCAGAGATGCTCCGTGGCTCGTGGCGACTGGGTGGCGTCTGCCGCGAAATGGATGTAACCGCGTTTTGAATGCGTTCCAGCGACTTTTCGAGGGGCCCAAGCCGGGCAGAAAGAATGCCGCCAACAATCTCGTTCACGTGGCCGTCGAAGAAATTAACGCGCGACGCCAGCTTGAGTTGCTCTTCGTCGGTGAAGTCTCTCTCCCATTCGCTGGGGGGCATGCTTCCACCGCTCGGACGACGACGGGCGCCTAGACCCCGAGCATCGAAGGATGGTGTCGCACTGAGGGGCGGGTCGAGGAACGGATCGTCTCCTTCTGTCGACGGCACAGGTTGGTGCTCGTTCCCTGCATCGAGCTGCTGGTAGGCAGCAGACGCAACTGGGGGCGGGAGGTGTACTGGAGCCTCGCTGGCAGCATCCACAAGTGATCCCGATGCATGTGGCTGATGCCAGGGGGTTGCATCGATGGTTTTATTGACGCCTTGAGCAGGATCCCTTTCGTTGAGATGGCGCATAATGTCGTCAATCTCTTCAAAGGTCGGCTCGCGCTCATCGGCAGCTGGTTCCGCATGTGCCTCTTCTGCAACTTCGGCTGTGGGGGTAGGCATAACGAAGTGCTGCTCATCTTGCTCGGCTTCGACGTGCTCGACATTCTTGCTTGGCAGGGGAGACAGTGGAGGTGGCGACGAAGTCGCAAAACGAGAATTGGCCAAGCCCTTGGGCTTGCTGATGACCGGTGAAGAAGGTGGCAACCGAGGTGTCTCGGTGCTCTGCTCGGTGCTCTGCTCGGTGCTCTGCTCTGCAGTGGGTTCAGCTGCTGGCAAGGCCGGCTGTTCGTCTTCATCGGCTTGCTCCACAGTTGGTACAACCTCCTCACCCAGATGAAGGTGGCCGTTGAGGAGGTCATCCGCTTCTGAGTGACGCAGACTATCCGCTTCCGACTGGAGCAGACTGGTTCTGGGCGTGAATGGCTTGGCTGTTGCCGACAGCGTCTTTTTGTGGCGGAAGACATCATCGCCAAGGGGCCGCGCACTGTTGAAATCTGCAATATCGATGTCCGACTTGAATTCGAAGGGCGTCCATGGAATGCCCGACTGCGAAGGCGAAATCTCGGAGGGGCTCGTCGTGGCGGCCGCTTTCGGGTCGCTTGTTTCGGACACAACAGTGGATGACAGTGTTGTGTCTTCGCCGGTAAGAAGAGCGGCGGCGCCCTCGTCTTCATGTGCATGTCCTGTGGTTGCCTCCAGGACAGCCGTGTCTTTGTCGCCAGTGCCTTCTTGGCTTTCGGGGACCTTGGTCGGCTCGGCAAAAAGCACCTCTTCGTCGTCGTCTTTCGCAGGGGAGCCCCGGGCTCTCTTAACGCGGGAATCATCCGTGATACGGCGCTCATCACCGTCTTCTGCCTCGTCTTCCTTTTCGTTGGCGTTTGGCTTGGGCTTGGGCTTGGGCGAGTGACTGCTGACTGGGCGCACAATCGGCACAGCCTTCGACCGTTTGGGAGGCTTGATCGCATCTGGCACATTGATGTCAATGTTTCCAAAGATGGAGCTTGTCCTGTTGCCGGCACTCTCGCTGCCAGACTGTATGGGGCTCGTGAGCGAGTTTGAGAACGAGTGGATGGGCGTGAACGATGGCGCATCCGGTCGGAATTTGGGTCCCGAGGCCGAGAAGCTGAACTCGCTTTGGCCGGGGGAGAACGAAGGTGCATTGACATTGATCTTGGATGCTATAGTAGCCGTCGTCGGAACGCTGAATTGGCTCGAGTCCAAAGATGGAGGAGCGTTGGGCGCCAAGCCCGCCTGGAAGACGGAAGGCTGGAAAGCCTCGCTGGCGCCGTTCCCAAAGAAGAACTGGCCACCAAAGTTGGGCTGGAAGCTGCTGGAGCCTGCCGGGTTGAACTTGAACTCAGGGGCATCGACGTTGAACTGGGACATGGAAGCCTTGCTGCCGTGGCTGGCTTTGCGTGATCCGGGCTGTTTACCAGTAAGCGAACCAGCCTCGCTCCACGGGTTGCTGGCCGCAGAGAATGTGCGCTCGCGTGCTTGAGGCAGCGGCTGCTGCGGCAATATGGCGCTATACTCCAGGCCCTGGATAGGCGTGCCCAGGTTGCTGGGGTTCGTTTCGATCTCGAACGCGTCCTCTGTGTGGACACCATTTTGGACGTTGGCCGCCGTGACTTGGCTAGGCAGAGCTGCAAAGCCTGCTTGGTTGGGCGCTTCCTCTGTCTCCACGTAATAAGCATTGGCTAGCGAATGGCCACGGCTGTGGGGCCGTGGGTGGTGCAGTGGTGGACCAGTCTCGGCATCATCGCGGAAGCGTTGAATGGGTGCCAGGGGAGCAAATTGAACAGATGACTCGCTTGCATGATGTGAAGCGCTCGGATGATCACGGCTGGTGGCCGTTTCGGGCTCAGCATGCGGACTGTAGTCCTTGTCGTGTTCAAATTGAGACCGAAACTGCTCTTCCAGGTGGTACTCAGCATCGTCAATCTCCTTCTGCAAACTGAGGCTTGCGTTGTGCTGGATAAACGAAGCTGGCGCCGGGGGTGGAACCGACGGCATGGCTTTGTGGGCGGAGGTTGCCAGGGCCGTGCGTGGCTCGGGGGTTTTCGATGGGCTCTTGCTGAGAGCATCTTCATCGACCTCCTGGAGGTCCTGGAGGTGGGGAGATGCGCGTGCAATAGGCTGGACTTGCTGATACTGCATAACAGGATACTGCAGCGACTGGTGGCGGCCGTGCATGGGAGGCGGCGCAAAGCCTTCATGCGAGAACGGCGCGGCGGTCGGTGAGATGCCAGGCGACAGCATGCCAAAAGGCGAGCCGCCCCGTGTGACGCCCTGCTGTAACAGAGCAGACTGGCCTGGAAATCCTCCATTGGGCGTGATCTGCCGTTGGGGGGGCATCTGGAAGGCACCGGCAGGGAAGGAAATCGACTGGCGCGCATTGTATTTGGAGCCCATCCCAAAGGAGACAGGCGAAGCAACTGACGGTATGGATGGGCTCTGCATCGCGCTCACACCACCCAGTCCATTCAGTGAGGGGGCGGAGGTTGGCGGCACAAAAGGCGCTGTGAAGGGCAGCGGCGTCCCGTGGTTGCTCGAGGCGGATGACGTTGGGATCGGCGGCGAGAAGGGCAGAGGCGGGTACATGGTGCCCGAAGACTGACGGCTGATGGGGGCGCCGACAGCAGGTGAGATGGATGCCGGGGGCGGGGGCAGCGGTGGCTCGTCGTCGCCGAACGACACACCAAGAGCTCGCAGCTTCGCCTCGTTCAGCTCGTCGACGTAGTTCTTCCAGGCGTTCAAGTCCGGGAGCTGCACGGGATATCTTCGGTTGGCACGTTCGTGTGCGATTTCGCGTTCGTTGGGCCACGTCGACCGGCTCATCGTCCGGCTGGAAAACTGGTCATCGCTGGCGGAGCCCAACCGGCCAATGTCGAAGCCGTCAATATCGTAACCCAGCTCCTCCCATGAGCGGAGCATGCTGTCGACCGCATCTTGAGCAAGTGGCAAGGGAGCTTTCCCAGGTTTGCCGCGGTCCTCGTCGATTGGGAGCAGAACCAGGATGCTCTTCCCCTTCCAAGGCAGCTTCTTCTTGACGCGCCGCGTGCCGCCGCGGTCTTTCTTTGGCGATTTGCCTGCCGACCGTGTGACAGATGCCTGTTCGACAGGCGTGCCCACGGCCGGGCCAGGCGCGCTTCCGTTCGCGTGGACATCCTTGGGCGGCAGTTTTGGCGGCGGTGTTGCTGGAGGCGGGACAGCAGGGGCAGCCTCTTCTGGCACAGGGTGCGCTGCTGCCTTCGCAACAACTGGTGTTGCCGGTGCTGCGGGCGTCGCCACATGCTGGTCCCCGCTGGCGCTTTTTGTAACAGAGGCACCAAGCGGGTCGCCTGCGTCGGCCTTGCCGGATCCTAATAGCGGATCCATGCCGGTCACGTCGCTGCGGGTCGGGACTCGTCTGTTGAGACGAGTGACCTTGGCTTCTTTCAGGGTTGCCACGCTTGCAGAGTTCTGTAGGTTGTGGCTAGGAGCCTCGGTGAGTTCGACTCGTCGCGGCGGCTTGGAATCGGACACCAAACGGCGCGACAGTCTGTCAGGAGCGCGGACGGGCGCTGCTTGAGGGCTGCGGAGGCGGACTTTCTTGCCGGATCCGAGGGGGTCGTCACCGTCGGAGACAGATCCACTCAACGAAGAGTTCTCGCTGTCCCCAGAGCTGGTGTCGCTCAGCCAGTGGCGGGCTTCACCGATTTCGCCGGTGGTGTGCTGGCGGATCCAGTCTTCGGTCAAACCGCGCGTCGGTCGCCGAGCACGGTTGGCAAGGACAGCAGCGCTGACAAGCGAGACGGGCTCGGCAGGTGGAGGCGATGAGAAATCCGAGAGCTCGTTGTCGTCGAACTCGTCCGAGTCACCGTTCTCGTCGTCGTGCTGTTCGCTCCGGTCGTCCTGGCCAGATACAGACGGGACAGGGCGAAGAAACGGAGTGCGGATCTGGAGGTTGTGGACGGGCGAGCCTTCGATAGACGGGTCGCTGCTGAGGCTGGACAGGCGCAGGTGAGACGTGTCAGACCTCCGTTGTGGCGAGCGACGGCTGGCCCGGACAAAGCGACTCTTGTCGTCGTGATCCCCGGTGTCCTCGTCCTGGCTGTTTTCGTCAAGGCTGAAATCGCCTGCGAGATGGTCGGCAGCAGACAGAGGCGGCGTCCGCAGCAGAGCCAAGACGCGGTCGGGCAGCTGGGGCTCCGGAAGGGCAGGAAGCGAAGGAGAAGGACCGGCGTCAGCCGTAGACGCGGTGGAGAGGGTCGGCGAACTCGAGGTCGAGGGTGATCGAGGCCGGGCGTCTGTGGTAGTTACATGTGCGGCCGCACGAGGGGGGGGGTTGTGTGACGGTCGTGGAGGAGGCGTTGTAAGAGACCTGCGAAAGGGCGCGCCGCGAGCAGAGCAAGAAAGCAGAGAGGCAGGGGTTAATATATGGGGACAGCACAGAGGAAGAGAGGCCAGACGACGTGTTTGCACGTGTGGGCCGGCGGAAGGAGAACGAGAAGGTGGGTCAAGGGGGGGAGGGAGACAGTAACACCAGGGAGGAATCTAGGAGAGAACAGGCGCAGAAACGGGCGCAGAACAAGGACCGCACGGCAATTTGCTTACCACGGCGAGAATCAACAGCAGACGAAGGCAAGATTCGTCTGCAGCCGAGTCTCTATCAAGGGGGGTTGGAGGCGGGCGGCGGTGGGAGCCGGCGAGGCCAAAAATAACAGCTCGAAAGAGAGGAAAAAAAAAAAAGCGTGAAAGTCTCTGCCACGTTGTCTTGTCGGTGCGCGCCAGGCAGGCGGTGGCAGGAGCAAAGACAAAGGGCAAAAATAATGAAAAAAAGAAAAAAAGAAAGCAGCAGCCGAGAGCAAAGACGCTCGGTTCGCGCTGCGGGAAAAAGAAAAGGAGCAAGAAAGAGCACGCAGAAGCGCAGAAGTGAGGCGGAAAAGAGGGTGAAGAAAGAAAAAAAAAAAGGTGTGCGCCAAAGAGGCTGGGTTTGAGACCAAAAGAACCAAAATGGCGGAGAAGGAGCGCGCGATGGCTGCAGGCGGATTCGCGCACGCACAACACTGTTTGGCTGGGGGGGGGGCGGCTCTTTGGAGGGGGACTGTCCAACGCGTCTTGCTTCCTCTCTATTCGCAAAGCGTATTTTCGACGTGAACAACGGTGCAGCAGCGAGCACTGACCAGGGGCGCACGTTTGTTTAACCAGGCGGAGCGGGCGAGTGGAGGATGCAACCGAAATCAAGCAATAAGGGCATGAGAGAGCAATATTAGGAAAAAGGAGGGCTATCCAGGGAAGGTGCGACTAAGACGAGGCCGTGGGTCGTGGCTAGTGGGGAGCGAAAGGAGCAGGCGCGGCGCAATGGGCAGGCGTGTTGAGGAAGGAGCGTTACGAACAGAAGGAACAAAGAGAAAGAACACGGGAGAGACAAGAAGACTCAGAAAACACCGTGTACGAGCACCATTTTAAGATGCTTTGCGTAGTCAGACTCGTCCACTTGCATACACGTCCACCAGACGCGACAGCCCAACGTCGCGGGAGCGCTAAGCCCAAGTCCAGCACTTTCTCGACATGCCCGTCCTCTTGTTGTGGTTATCCCGCACGCGTTAGGGCTGCCCTTCGTTCCTTCCTCGCCTCGTGGCTTTGCGATGCTGCTAACTTTGTAACTGCCATGCCTATGTCGCTGCTATGAGCCGCGTCGCCGCTGTCTTTTCGGGCTCTTCTGCTCTTGCCGTCCTATTGTCCGCGCCTTCCCTTGTCTTCTCCTATTCTCGTCATTTCCTGTCTATTGCGGTGGATCGTGACTTCTCAAATTAGTTAATGGCCGCCTGCCCAACAAAACAGGCTATGTTCTGAGTACATGTGGGCTGCATCCACAGTGTATCTGGCAGCGCAAATTCATGTGGATCGGTACCAATAACGTCCACTCATTTTTGGGGCTCAGGTACTGTATACCAAACCAATGGTGCCCAAGGGTGCCTCATTAGTGCTCGCTCCCCTTTCACGTGTTGCCACAACGGTGTAAATATGCTGGCCAAGCGACCCACTGGCCACCTCTTTTTTACCCGGCCCTTCCTTGCTAGCTGTCCGTTGGCTTCTAGCACACCCGTCAAACCCACCTGTTCTGTTGCAACGGCCTGCGGGTTCCTGATCGATGCACTGTATTAACATGTTCGTATCTTATTTGGAGCATTTTCATTCTGCGTCTTCCGAGCCTGTCCACCACACCGGGGGCTATGACCTGCATGGTGAGGGCCATCTGAGAGAGAGCACCAGTTACATAGTACGTAGACAAAAAAGTCAATACAGGCAAGGATGGTGTTCTATTGAAAATTTCCGGCAGTGCACGGATTCTCTTGGCAGCCCGTTTCGTCACAGAACACTTCGCATTCACCAACTCACAGCCCTCACTGTCAGATCGCAGCAGCAAGTGCGACATGATACTACTTTGTAGTTACTCCGTAGACCAGAAGAATTCGCCTGTATGGCGGTGATCCATGCGCTCTATATTCCCCATAATTATATCCAAATCGCATTCTGGATGACCCCCCAAAACGCCACGGCTAGTTGAATGACAGAAGTCGACGTAACACGAAATCGACGTGGTATTGAATCTTATTACCCCCCCCCCCCCCCTATTTCCAGACAGCCTGCCCCAGCCCAATGGAAATAGTCATTTAATACCCAAACATGCCTGCTCCCCAGACCGTGCCGGGCACAACACCCGGCCCTCCAAGCAAGCATTCCAGCTCGTGCTCAAATCCATCGTTGGTAGTCATCTGTGCTGCAGGATCGTAAAACTCGGCCGCCATGGACACGGCTGCACCCATGGTATCCACAGTATTGTGCGGCGGCAGATGTCCATTGTGTGTCGCGTGGGGCGGTAATGGGGGCTGCTGGTAAGGTAATCCGCCGACCGGAGGCGGTGGCGGAAGCGTCATTCCACCCGTCACGGCCGCCGACTGCGTATCAAACGCTTGGACCAGAAGATCTAGGTTGTTGTGCGCAAGTGTAGATGATGGCTGCGCCTGTGGCTGCATGACGCCATTTGGCGGGAGTGACGCAGACGATGGCACAGAGGCCGAAGCAGGAGAAGATAGAGGCTGCCGGGACTGCGTGTACGGGACATGTTGTGAGTGGTGAGCTGTCGAATAATGCACCGCAGCATGTGTCGCCGTCGTCGCCATGTTCGTCTGCGGCTGGGGGAGGGGTAGCCGCATCGATGCGTTGAGCAGCGAGTCGTTAGCCAGCATCTGTGGCGGAATTGGCGGCAGTGGCCTCTGCATGGAAATCCCGGGGCTGGTGGACCGGCCAAGGGGGCTGTTGGGACCAAGATGCTTGGCTGCATGCCGTCTGTCGTCCAGCGGCGTACTTGGAGGCCCCGGCGCTGTTGCGTATGCGAGCGGCGGGTGGAGGGCCGATGGAATCGGATCTTTCTGAGGTCGCCGTTAGCACTGTCATGGTCCAGGACCGATATATCAGATGCACAGATCGAGACTTACCCCTTCGGCCATGCTGCCCTCGTGGCTGGGAACGATGTTGGGGCTCTTCTGTTCGGCGATGGCAAACTTCTCCAGGCTCTCAAGCCAGCGCCGGGCCAGTGGCCAGACAGCTTTGCTCTGTGACAGGATGTCTAGCGTGCGGTCGAGCATGTGCCGGCCTTGCCGAGTTATAGACGCATCGGGGCATACTGTCGACGAGTCAGCTCTCGGGACGGAGAGAATCGGGTGGTGGGGTCAAGAACAAAGCCGCCGAACTCACAATTTGGGTATTTGCAAAGATAAGCCGCCATAAGGCCACAGCTATAGACGCAGAAAATCTGGGTGGCGTTGGTTAGCGACCATATGGTCTTTCAACATAGTGGGCTGCTTGAAAACTCCTGCTTGGAAACTCACTCCGATCTGCGCACCGGTGCTGTCACCTGGCTCTCTTGCTTGGAACCAGACATCAATTTGACCAAACAAGTCCTTGACATTGGAGAAGAGCTCCAGTGACAGGTTTTTCCAGAAGGCCGGAGGGTGCGACTTGCCCACGGGACGAAGCATGCTGTTTTGTTTACAGTGTCAAAGGAGTCCCAACCCGGACCGTAAGTGAAGGGGAGAACGCACTTGGGAATATAGCCCTTTCGAATGACAATGTTGCTCAGACGAGTCACCATTGTTACGGCAAGATAGGCCTAGCTTCGTATTAGGGCTGCTTGCTAGTCTTCAGTTTGTCCCCATGGAGTCATCTTACCAGTTCATAGCCGTTGGATTTGAAGGCTTTGAGCAGAGTCGGGCTCCAGCGGTGGTCTTCGGGCAGATTGGCTTCCCAATCCCGCAGTTTTTTCTGAATCTTGGCATAGGCGCTACTGTCATCCCAAGGATTCATGCTCTTGTCGTTTCGGACGGCGCGACGCGAGACATCGCCCCATAGCTGATGGCTCTGGACGAGCGTGGCAAAAAGAGACCGCTTCGGAGCATCCACTAGACGGGGGTTGTCGAGAGCCGGAGGTGTGTCGTCTAGAGCAGCGCGGGTCTTGGGCAAGATGCCATCAGCAAAATCCTCCTCGTGGCTCGGCAGCAGCGTCGTGATGTCGCTCGCCGCGAGGGAGACGGGAGCCAATGGTCCAGCATGCAAATTGTCCTGGCTGTAGAGCATCCACTACTCCGGGTTAGCAGAAGCATAGATGGTACGGTGAACAACCGGCCGCTGCGTACCAAGGTCCTGCGGGCGGACTCGGCTTCTCGGATCATGGCTGGCGTGGCATCTTCCACAGTGTACGTTTCCTCTCGATGAAGCTGCATGAGGATGGCCATGCGGATAGCAATACCAAGGTTGATCTGCGATGTTAGCACGTAGAAAGAGGTGTTATTACGGGCCAATTTTATCAAAGAATTTTACAAGATCTCAAAAGGACCCAGAGACAGGCTCTCGTTGCTAGGAAGACTTACAAAGCTTTTGTTCTTGTACTCGCTGCCTTGCTGGGCAATGCTCAGCAGATAGAAGCCCTGGCACCGGGCCAGAGTCGGCTCGCCATACAGTTCGGCGAGGGCAAGGCTGGAGGCGCGCTCCATGAACAACTCGGCAGTGGTGACGGCATCGCCGTACGCAGTGACCAGCGATGGGGTGAGACGGGCAGAGACACTCAGGAGCCCCAGCAGAAGGAATGGGCTGACGGATCGCGGGTTCTCGCGCAGCCGCTTCACAAAGATGTTGCGAGGGATGAAGCCGAGCTGGAAATACTGGTTTGTGAACATGTCGACTCCGTCGATGATGTTCTCCAGAGGGGGCAGCAGGTCCCAGGGATCTTGTGCAACGGATGGGCCTTTGGCCGGTTGCAGACTAACATAGGGGCCGTCTACTGGGGATGCACTGCTGCCAGATAGCTGCTGTCTATGGACCTTCTCCTTGCGAACCTTGTCGCCCTTCATACGAGGATGTCGGTACTCGCGGTCCAGGTCAGGTGCACCGCGGGTGGGAAAGACACTGAGAGACTGGTGTTAGCAGAGCGTGCAGGCTGGATGAGGAGTGTCCACTGGGCTGCGCGTCACAAACTGCGACCCAATGCCGGACACCTCCAGACGTCTCCCAGACGTATCTCACCATTCATCCAGGCTGACACCGGCGATGCGACAGCCTTCACAGGGCGGCTTCGCGCCGAAGTGCACGCACTTGCTTCTCATGCGGCGACATCTACAAAGGCGGTCAGCAACGACTCGGCACGCCGTGATTTCTCTGTGTTTTGGCCCACCTTCGGCAGGCCACGGGGGCGCGGCGCTTGACGACTCTATTTGGCCCGGCCGTCTGGGTATCCAGGGGGTCTTTGGGGAGTATACGGGCGGCGGCAGTAGCTTGGCCAGCAGTCGGGGCAGGGACGATCGGAGAGGCCGTCTGACTGCCGGCCGCGTCCAGGGCTGTCGGGCCGGGGTCTGGGCTTGGCTGCGACGACGAGGCAGCCGATGCAGCCATTGGCACGGCCGGTCGGGCGACAGCGCCGTCCGTGCGACAAGTCGAGGCCGAACGGGAAAAAAAAAAGGGGGGGCAGCGCAGGCGACAAAGGTGACGAAGGCGAGACGGGCGTGTGGGCTGCAGCAGCCAAGCAAAAGTGGCGGCCAAGCAAGCCGAAAGTCACAGAGCCGCGAAAAGGCAGCAGGCCCCAAAGACCCAAAGTCGGGGAAGTGGACCCGGCAGAGTGGGTGCCCTGCCGGCAAGGAAGCGTGTGACAGAGGGCAAAACAGAGTGCGTGGCAGGCCGACCTGGCAAGGGTCAGGCCATCGGGCGAGGCGGCAGGACGGTCGCTCAGGGCAGTCGCGTCTGCAGCGCGTGTCTTGTCCGACCGGGCAATCGGAGAGCTCGACGAGCGAAGCGAGTGCGACACCAGACGACAGACGAGTGCTGGGGCAGGCTGGGGAAAGGCTGGAGAAAGGGGGGAGGGACACTTTTTTTTCTTGTCTTGCCGGCCGCGAAAGCTGCAGCAGACTCGGTAGAGGTGGAGAGAGCAAGAACGGCGCAACAAGAACCAAAAAAAAAAAAAGCCGTTGCGGGTTTTGCTTTTGCGGGCAGGCAAAATTGATAACGCTAGTGGTTATCAAGGAAAGGCCAGGCAGGGAAGGCGCAATGGCGCAACAGGCAAGCCATAAAGCGGCTTACGGTGTAACTAATTACCAGATGGCAGGTGGGAGAATGAGTGGGTGCAGTGTGGGAAAGAGCGACGGACGTGCTTCGGGCGAGTGCCCACCTGCCGTCCCAGCCAACTACATCCTATATAGTAACGCCCGTGTGTCGTTCTCGGACGGAAGACGCAGCCGCCCGATGTGAGAGACAACGAGTCGAGCCGGACATCGCAAGCATTGCTCGCGTGTTCACTGGGCTTCCTTCAGCCGCATGCGCTTCCTTTCTTCCGGGCATGATGGTTCTGCTCTTCTGTTGGCGCAAGGGAGGGCACAATGGCATTCTTTCGACAGGGAGAGTCCTTGGCCGGACCTGCTCTAGCGTGGCAAGCACACAAAGGAAGAATTGCCGTTGTGCATGCAAAGAGAACGGGAGAAAGTCGAAGCGACGATGCACACGCAGTGCTGAGAGTAGGATGAACACAGACACGGCAATTCGGGCGGCAGCAGCCGACTGGCTGAGACGCTTGCCACACGCTAGGAGAAATCTTCAGCAAGCTAGCTATGCTGGAAGAGAGGCCGCAAGCTGCTGTGGCGTCTGCCAACACCAAGGCGACGGCATCCGACCCGAAAGTGTACGACAGCCTGGACGTGCTTGGCGCAGACTTGTTTGAATGCAAGCTCAAATGCCGAGTCCAGCCTTGGCTGAGCTCTCGAACCAAGCTCCGTAGAAGGAGCCATCAACAATTGAGGCCTGTAAGATACAGAAAAAAGAAGAGAGAAAAAAAAAAACACGTGGGATACCGACTGAACAAAACTTCATAGCTCTTAGACCTGCGGCAATAGCATGTATCCAAAAGTCTGGAGTTGGTTGCGTTCTGCATATCTTTTCGTTCGCATATGGTTTGCCAGCCACATGAGAATAGCAACAATAATGAAGTTCATAACACGTCGTGCTTTTGTCTAATGTACAATGGATGATTCCGCATATGTGGTCTCGTGTGTCTTTTTGTGTGTTTTTTTCGTCTGTTTTCCTGCTCCCCCTTGGGCTCGTTCTTTGTCCTTATGAATTCCCCTTCTTGGAGTCAGAACTGTTCTTGCCGCCGTCACTGCTGTCGCTGCCTCCCTCCTTGCCATCTTTCTTTGCGTCGGTCCAGCTCAGCACCCGCGCCACAAACTCCTCAATCTCCCGCTCGGCCTCTTCGTCTGTCTGCCCGCCGATGCCTCCCCCGGCTATCCGCGTGTGCTGCTGCACGCGCCGCCGCACGTCATCCATTGACGACACATCAAACGCCCATGCAAACCCGCCCGTCAGCATCATGAAGAAGCTCACCACGTTGAGCGTCGCCAGGTTGAGCGCCTCGAGGGCCATCAGACTGCCATGCGGCGGGTCTTCCACGGTGCCGGCCGCCCCCGCGGGAGCGTCGGCCTTGTGCACGCGGGACACGCCGGCGCTGGCACTGCCGCTCGGTTGGTAGAACTTGAGCTGGGCAGCCAGCTGTTTGCGGGCAACGGAGCGGCGGGTGACGGTGGTGGAAAGCGCAAAAAAGGTGGCGCCGGCGACGAAGAGGCCGAATTGTTTGGCGGAGCGCTTGGAGAAGAAATCTGATCGAGGCAGGGGTTCGACGGATGCAGACGAGGAAGAAACGACCGCGACCGGCGCTGTTGGAGGTGCGTTTGTTGTCTGCTGTGGTGCGATCGGCTGGGGCTGTTGTGCCGAAGCCGAGGAGGCTGGAGCTATCGAGTCTTGCGCTGCAGCTGCCTTCGACTGGCCAAAGAGAGAAGACCACATTCTGATGCCGACAAGACGTGGCTTGAAGCGTCTTCAGAGTTCGGTTGGCAAGGGGGGCGTTGTAGTAGGAGGATGAGGGGAGTTGAACAGGAAAGCTGTTGTGAAGACGTTTTTGGAAAAGTGCTGGGATTTCTCGTTTTTTTTTTTCGGGGGGTTTTTTTTGGCACTTCCCATTGGAGGGGTTCGCCCTAGCAACTGATGACCTGCTTCCAGGAACCCCCCCTAAAATCGCGGGGTTTAGTGGAGTATCCGTGAGACGGTGGTTTTCTGGGGAACCAACTCCACCGACGAGATGCAGGAGGTGCGCCACCAAGCGAATGTGAGTGTCTCGTGACGAAGACATCCCCAGAGGCGTCTCGATACCGCGATGTAGATACTTTCTCGGAAATTTCAGGGCCAGTCACAGTGCAAGTTGATTCAAGGGCGTCTACATCAGCTTGAACAGGGTATAATACTTTAGGAGAGCAGCCAAGTCACTAGGATTAAGGCAGCAAGAAGTGCCCGGGGTAGCAGCTGTCCGATTCCCAGCAAGATCAGTTCACCAGACAATAAAGGACGATGCCCTCGTTCGTCGTCTCACAATAGCTGCCGTCGTCTACCGTCCCTTCTCCTCAAGCTCCACCTTCAGCTGCTCCTCAACTGCGGCCACATCCACCTGCTTCTCGCCCTTGCGGATAGCCTCAATATCCGGAACGTCCGAGTGCTTGCCTTCAAAGATCTCGTCGATCTCTTCAAGGGTCTTGCCCTTTGTCTCGACCCAGAAGATAGCCTGATACATGTTAGAAAGAAAGAGAACATAAACCATCACAAAAATTACGGTCAACCGTAAAGTGGAAGCAAAACTTACGATGAGAGCAAAAATGGCGACATCCCACGAAGCATTGGCCATATACATCTTCCAACCTATGTTTTCGATGCCAATGGGCATGATGTAGACAAAGAGAACACTGGGAGTGCAGTGTTAGCATGAGAGAGTTGGCGTAAAGGGGGTGTTCCAAGGCAGCGCAGATGAGAGGCGGGAGGGACGTGGGGGAAACATAAACGTACGCGAGAGCATTGAGACTAAAGCTAGACACGGCCAGGCCGTTGGCTCGGATGGAGTAGTTCATGACCTCGGGCGGGTAGATGTACAGCAGCGGGGTCCAGGCGACGGAATAGAAGCCCTGGAAGAGGAACATGACGGCCACGTTGCCGTACACCAGGCTGGACGAGGCGTGGTCCGGGTCGCCGGCGTACTTCTTGGACAGGCCGCCGATGATGTACAGGCAGACGATCAGCAGGCCCTGCGTCAGCAGGGCCGTGGACTTGCGACCCCATCTGGCCACCAGGTGGGTGCCGACCAGGCAGCAGACGAGACACCACGCGTTGAGGACGACATTGGCCTTGAGCTGCTGCACCGTGTCGGTGATGCCGGCCGTGTCGAGCTCCGAGCCGAGATAGTACGAGGCAATGATGTTGCCCACGACACACGAAAACGGACCTGCCGACATGCCGATCAGCATGCGCTTGCGCGACGACGGCCGGCGGATCATCTCCATGGGGCTCATGGTGCGGCCGTCCTTCTTTTCCCACTGGAGCGTGTCGACGATCTCCTTGTAGACGGCGACGCTGACGGGGTGGAGGATGTCGCCGTTGGAGTTGGCCTGGGCCACCGAGTCGCGCGCGGCTTCATAGTAGCCGTTGTGAACGAGCCAACGAGGGGACTCGGGGCTTGTGGTTGTTAAAAGAGACGATACGCGACAAATAGGCCAAAGCAGGACCTGCATTCCTGGTCTCCTCGCTTACATGAACGGCAGAATGATGATGCACAGGATCGAAAAGATGGCCTGGAACAGCGACGGGGCCCGCCATGCCCACGTCGAGTCCCATTTGCCCGTACCGAGCGTGATGCCGGCGGCGATCAGAGCTCCGACGCTGCGTGGTCAGCACATGCTGTCTTTGACAAATCCTCTCTCTGCGTGGTGTGGTGTCGTGTCAGAGCTTACTAGTAGAAGTCGTTCAGCAGACCGACACCCCAGGAACGCCACCGACTCGCATATGTCTCGCTGAGATAGACACCGGCTGCAATGCCCGAGATGGCGGAGCCGAAACCCAAAATGATGCGCGCCACCACGAACATGGCAATGTTCTGGGCCGCGGTCTGCAGGATGATGCCAATGATCGTCAGGGCGGATCCCCAGAAGACCGCCGGGCGTCGTCCGAGGCGGTCGGCAGCGATGCCGGACACGAGCGGGCCGAAGAAGCCGCCAATGAAGACGGAAGCCGTGTTGAGGCCGGTTGTGGCAGCATTCAGGTTGAAGTAGTCGAGATAAGAAGGCAGGATGTTCAGTCCGTTCAACATGCTGCCGTCGTAACCACCTGTCTGCACGCGAGCCAGTTAGAGACGGCGAGCTTGGGAGCACGGGACACAAACGACCACCAGCAGGTGGGATGGACGTGCAAGATACGCACCGCACTCTGCACCATGGAGCAGAAGAGAAGCAGGACGGCGAGCGTCAGGCTGGACTCGGGCACCCAGG
The DNA here is from genome assembly GCA_002778195.1 of Raffaelea ambrosiae. NCBI lineage: Eukaryota > Fungi > Ascomycota > Sordariomycetes > Ophiostomatales > Ophiostomataceae > Raffaelea > Raffaelea ambrosiae. The sequence goes on along the minus strand of PCDI01000005.1, from coordinate 1,761,599 downwards.
CGGGCATCCACGTGCCCGTGACCGTTTTGCGAAGCATGGCGTAGATGGCACCGATTGGTGATGAGAGAAACAAAGAAAGCGAGAATGGATGGGAAACAGTGCGCGCGAGAGCACGAGGACACGGACCCTGACAGCGGGAGGAGAGGGGGCGCTGTTGCTGTTATCTGTCTCCCTGGTACAGAGTAGAAGGAACCAGGAACTGCTGGTCCCGGAAGACCGTGGCGAGACCCCCGCCCGCTTAATACGGACGGCAATCTACGAGCGCTTTTTGCCAGCACCCGTGATACACGCGAGATGCCCCGTCGACACAATCCACTGGTCGCATTCGCAGACACCCACACAGCCCCCAATGCGGGCAGACGGCCGTGTCCTATCTCTCTCCGTCGATAAGCGCATTGTTACGTCTGCGGAGCAAAAGACGGGCATGCCCACCGTATGCCCAGGCGGAGAGTGCCTTCGGCGATTCGGCCGGACAGGCCCAGAAGGGTGCGTCCTCTGGTGCGGGTGCTGGCCAGGGAGCAGAGCGACATGGACAGCTTCTCTTATTGGGCAGCTTCGTTTACGACGACCGGCCGACGAGCAGAGTGACGATAAGCGTGGGCAGGGGTTTCTCTGCGGAGGGGTGTCGATCGAATGTGGTAACAGCTCGATACAGTGTGTCTGGAAGATAGGCATGCCGACGATGCTACCCTGTAGGTGCTGGGTGCTATCACTCGGCGGGTAGACCAAATACACAACCAGTAGCTACCAGTACTCGTATATACACAACTAGCAACTACGAGCACAGCGGACGAGTGCCAGACGCTTCACACTTTGTTTGGTTTCGTCTGCGAGTGCCTCGTTTCGACTGCGGATGTGTCGAGCCGACAGCGTCGACGGCATCCGGCAGGCTATCAACGCGGAAGCTGGCTGACCAAACAGGCTACCCATGCGCGCCAGTCGCGCACTTGCCCCGTTGCGGGCGCGGTCTAACCCGCTGGAGAAGGAGCTTGGATGCCGTTGGAAGCTTGTCTGGGCAGCTAGCCAGTGAGCGCGATCCCAAAGCTTAGCTCCGGCCAAAGTGGTGTGTTGGGACGGTTGGTGGCTCTTGCTCGCACACGCGGTCCAACAAGGGTCGCACACAGCGAGAGACTAAGATGCAACAACGCCAACAGACAAAGGGACGCAGATGTCGGCAACCAGAGCAGAAGGACAGGACCGGGGACAGGACCGGAGGGCGAGCAAAACGTGGATACTGATATCTCGGTGTCTTGGGGCATGTCCACCTGCATGTCCTATTGCTCTTGAATAGTTGGGTTCTATGGAAACAGCGAGCGGCGTTCGTCGACACCGCAAAGCATCCTTTCGTTTATCCTCTCGTCTATGCCCCCCCCCCTCCCCCGATGGCAACCTTGCAGAAGCTCCTGTACGCCGTGAAACTATGAGATAAAGCAGGAGAGATGTATGGTGTAGCTGTATCGTACACGTGCAATGCGGCTGTGAGACAGGGGAATGAATACACACACACACACACAAAAAAAACACAAAAAACAAAGGAACACGCCAATACACAGTCCCCCCCCCCCCTCCGAAATTGTGACACGCCCTCTGGAGGAGATGGGCCGGCATCCGCCACCGGGCTCTACCCCTCAAAGACTTCATGCTGAAGCTCCACCCCGTACTCCTTGGCCACATCCTTCATGCGGGCCTCGACCTCGTCCTCGAGACCGCCGCCGACGCCCAGCCACTGGCGGAAGCGGAAAAAGTAGAAGAAGACGTCGGACAGCACCAGGACGGCGGAGAAGACGACGTGGCCCCAGGCGCTGTGCAGGCGCGCGCGCCACGGCTGGTTGGGGTCCTCGTAGAGGCTGGCGCTGGCCCAGCGGCCCATGCGCTTGACGCGGTTGACGGGGCTGCCGAGGCGCTGGTTGTTGCCCTGGACGATGCGCATGTTGCGGCCGAGGAAGATGAGCTCCTTGGGCCACTTGTCCTCGTCGGCCAGGATGTCGCGGATGCCCTGCTTCATGCGCGCCTGCATGGCGTAGTGGCGCTCGGCCCGCGTCTTGGCCGAGTCCAGGTCGGCCATCATGTCGCGCCGCAGCGTGTCGCCGCCGCCCTCGTACGGCCGCATCAGCGTCGACGAGGCAAACAGCTCCGGCGCCTTGATGCCCCACGCCTCGCACGTCGCCTGCACGGCCGCGTGGTCCATCGTCATCAGGCTCTTCCAGAAGTGGCTGTACTGGTGCCGGAACGTCGGCGACATGTACACGTACAGCCCGTGGTCGATCAGCACCAGCTGCGCGTGGCCCGACGGCCGCCGCCGCACAAACAGGTTGCCCGGGTGCGGGTCGCAGTGCACCACGCCCCACTTGAAGATCTGCGCCGCGAAGAGGTCGACCATGGTGGTCATCACCTCGCCCGCGCTCAGCCCCAGCCCGCCGCTGCCGCGCGCCCCGCGCCAGGCCGCGCGCTCCGGCTTGAGCATGGTGCCGACGTCGCCGGGCCGCCGCCGCAGCGCCCGCCGCAGCGCCGGCATGTCCGGCGCCGGCAGCGTGTCGCCGCCGCCGATGCCGGGCGAGCCCTGGCCGTAGCCGCCGCGCCAGGGCCGCGTGATGGCGTCCTCGTCCCAGAGGCGCACGCCCTCGATCCACTCCGTCGTCAGGACGCGGCGCGACGACAGCGCCGGGTAGACGACCGGCACGTAGACGCGGTCGCGCAGGGCGGGCTCGGCCTGGACCAGCCGGCGCATGGTCTCCGAGTTCCGGGCCTCGCTGACAAAGTCGGTCTCGAGCAGGAGGCGCTCGGCCACAAACGGCACGAGCGCGTAGAGCGGCAGGTCGAACCACCACGAGTACACGCGCGCCACCACCTGGAAGGCCCACAGGTCCCAGCCGATCTGCTTGGCGATCTCGGGCTTCTGGATCTTGACCGCCACCTCGCGCCCGTCCGCCAGCCGCGCCCAGTGCACCTGCGCCACCGACGCGCTCGCGCGCGCCGTGCGCTCCATGACGCCCCGGCCGTCGGCGCCGGCAAAGCTCACCCCAAACACCTCCTCCACGCTGCGCCCGCCAAAGTCGGCCCGCACCACCTTCTCCACCGCCGCCCAGTCGTCCTGCGGCGCGTCGTCGAACATGCGCGCAAACATGCGCTGGAACGCCGGCGGCAGCACCGCGCTCTGCATCGCAATCGCCTGCCCGATCTTGAGGTATAGCCCGCCGTTCTGCCGCAGCAGGTCGAACAGCCGCTCCGCGTTGCGCCGGTGCAGGTCCTCGGCCTCGCCCGGCGTCCCGATGATCGGCAGCGGGTCCGGCCGGAAGTTGATCTTGTAGTCCAGCGCCACCACCAGGCCCGTCGCAAACGTGTGCAGCGACCGCGCCATGCCCGCCGCGTACACCTGCCGGTCCACCGCATACACCGCGCCGCCCACCACCGCCGCCACCGCCAGCCGCCGCAGCCAGCGTCGCGTCCGCGGGAACTCGCGCGCCCGCCTGGGTGCCCCGAGCTCTTCCGGCGTCGGCGGCCGCATCGGCTGGAAAGGGCCGCCGCCGCTGTTGTGCCGCGACGCTCGTGATGTCTGGTGGAAGAAGCGTCTGGCTGCCCGTGCGTGGTCTCGTGCCCGAGCAACCGGGTGCTGCTTTGGCAGCTGCCATTGTGCCTGTCGACACAGCGGCCCTCTTGTCTCAGCAATGACAGCAGCTGCCGAGATCCGCAGGACCGGCCAAGCGGCCGGCGAGGACCGGAACATGGCCGGGATATAAGAAGGCTGAGAAAGCCGAAAACCCGCTGAATCAGCACAGGCAGCTGATTTGTTTTTGAAAAAAAGAAGAAAAAAGACAAAAAAAAGAAAAAAAAAAGGAAAAAAGGAAACCCCACAGAGAGTCAGCTCCCCTCTCTGGGAGGTAAGAAGTAGCCCGGTAAGACGCGCAGGTTGTCCAGTCGCTCGTGTGTGTGTGTGTGTTTCCCAGGGACCTGCAAATGGAGTGAAGGGGCGAAAACGGTGAGGCAGCGAGATTGTGGGCGATTTTCTTCATGCCCGCCACAACGTCATCCCAATTTGCGGAGCTCGGAGTCGGACTTGGCGTAACTATGTAATCAAGGCTGCCCGCCCTAGGCGGCCCCGCAGGGCCCAGATTTTTAGGTCCGACAGGGCCACGGCTTAGTATTATTAGCACCAAGTTGTCTTACCAGTATTAAGGAGGCATGTGAAAAGCTGGCCATCTGGAACCAATCTGGAACAAGAACAGCCACGGCGCAGTTCAGCACAGATCTGCACCAGCACACCAATCCCGTCCGCCGCCTCTTCTACAAGATCGCCAGCTCGGCCAAGTCCGCGGGTTCTCGACGGTCTTGTCGCACAGGATGCGTGTGGACGTGGTATAAGACTGGTCATGTTTGATGAGTCAAGTCCAGTCTCGTCCAGTCGTCCAATCGTCCAGTCGTCCAGTTGCCCAGTCGTCCAGTCGTCCAATCGTCCAGTTGTCCAGTCGTCCAGTCGTCCAGTCGTCCAGTCGTCCAGTCGTCCAGTCGTCCAGTCGTCCAGTTATCGAAGTTCTGGCCGGCTTTGCATCAGAGCTGTCATTCCAGATCCACTCTTCTTACCTTGTTTTCTCTGTTGCCACACAGGCAGCCAGGCTTGCGGCTTGCTGCACCCACACAGTACTCCGAACCACACCCGATCTTGTGCCGGGTGATTCGACCGGTTTCTAAATTGGACCTGCCATGTCCGCCATTTCGTCACTCGTCATGCTGGCATGTCCTCCACGTCTCGCATAGGCCAGATGGTGCCAAGCATGCCGGCAGCGATGGGTAAGGGGAGGGCAAGTCGGGAGATTTGAGCAGCTGGCCTTCAGCGACGGGCGGCGGCTAGCAGTGGCGTGAAGTTGCAGCCCGCTGGTGCAGACGCCGTTGCAGTTTGGGCGGGTCTGTGTTTCTTTTTCACATTCCCGGGGACAGCTTTTGGGCGTCCTAGTTTCTTCTTCTGTTTCGTCTATTCCCCTTTTGTTTCTTTTTCTTTTAGTTACACGGCGTTTCAGCAAGTGAAAAAGGCGACAGCAAGAAAATGACAAAGAGAGAAGAAGGCGGCAAGGCAGGAAAGAAAGAGGACGAGAGAACCGCAGACGGCCAGGCCGCAAGCGAGACACGAAACACGAAAACGAGAAATTTGCGTAAGCAGGCATCTCCAGCCACCATTTTTCTGACCTCGTGCCACCCGTTGCCACCGCAGCAGAGGCGGCTTTGGGCGGCATGGCAGGCGTCCACCACACTCGCCAGAAGCCGGCTTGGGCATTCCTTCGGTGACGATGTGTCGAGTCAGAAAGGGCAGAAATCGGCCGAACATGGCTGGATGTGTCGAAATGGATCGGCCGATGTCGCCTCGTTTCAAGGAAGGGCGAGTCAGCAGGACAGGTCAGGAGCATTGCAGAGCAGAGCAGCAAGCAGAGCCTCATCGCAGAAAGAGCATCTGATGGATGTCCGACGAGAGCGAGGCTCACAGCAAGACTACTTACTACATCGGGCTACAAGGAGATACAGAGACAAAGGGTTGGACAAAGGGCTGCCAGGCCAAGCATACAGCAGCCAGGCAAACCACGTAGCAAAGGGTTCGGCAGTGTAAGCACCAGGCTGGCAGTGCCTAGGAAGAGCAGAAGCCAGCTTCAGGCCAGCTTCGGGCCAGCCTCCAGAGACAAGAGACCAGGAACGAGCCCCTTGCTTCTCAGCCGAGACGCGGCATGGCCAACCCTGCCCTGCAGGCCTAAAGGCTTGCCTTGTGTCCGCTGCAGGTAGTCCCTGTGTTCCTCGAGCAAGGAGTGCCCTCCGGAAGCGGTGGCCCGGAAGCCTGGTCTTTCCGATGCAAAGGAGCAGAGGAGGCATGACCAGACGAGAAGCCGCACAGCTCGCAGATTATTAATGGCCGCCTTCGCCCGTCTTCCAGATGGGCCCCCTGGCAGACAGCACACAGTCTCTGCCAGCAGCACAGCATCAGCCACAGCCATCTCACCGTCTCGGCTCGTCCAAGCATTTCTGGACACATCCGCGCGTCTGAATCATTCCAGCAGGATCCGGTGTGTGTCCAGGTCCCTCCACACGCCCCCTCCTCTCCTGCCGTGCAACGTCTGCATAGACGTGGCTGCCGTGGACCTCTCCCGTTGGCCTTCCTCGTTGGGCGCTCTTCACGACTCGTCTTCCGCACCAATCGCCGCCGCCCTTTGTCAGACGGTCGACGATCGACACCAGCCGTGTCACTGCTTGCACACAGTCCTGGGCCGGCTGCCTTCTTCCACGCTCTTCTTCCGCGCCCCTGGTCTTCCCAGCTGGTCCTCGCCCCGGTCGATCCCCGATCGCTCGTGCTGGACATCCTTGAACACCCTGGACAACCGCGCTCTGAGCAACCCGAACAACCTGAGCAACCTGAACCTGGACAACCTGGGCGCCCTGGGCAATCTGGGCAATCTGGGCAACCTAGGCAACCTGGGCGACCCCATAACCCCAACCAGCCACAAGGCTATCTGTGCGTCATCCCATTGGCTCTGCGTGGCGGCGATGACGCAAAGACATGCTGTCCTGTCAACCTGTTCTTGCTCTTGAGCTGCCCTTGGCCCGTCTTTGACCCGTCCTCGACCCGTCCCTGGCGTTCTTCTCTTCTTCGAGAGACCGGGTCCGCCTTGGCTGCAAGTCCACCACTAATCGGCCTGCTTGCCCATTCTGCCTCCCTGCACTGCTGCGGCGTGGCCGTCGGGCTCCATCGCTCCTTCCCACTTTCCGCTGTTTTGCTCGCGCATGCTCGCGCAGCCCCTCCCCCACCTGCCAAAGAAACGAAACAGCCCGCCAGCAGCCTCTCTGCAATTGCCTGCAAAGCAGCCTAGCACAGAGCCATTGCCCCAAACTCCCCGTATTTTCTCTGTCGTTCGTCTATCGTTCGCCATCGCCCCTCCCCGACTCCCGCACCGTGCCCCTCACGTGCGCCTGCCAGAACCAGAAGGAAGCCGTCTAGCCGGGTCAGACTGCCGCCGAGTCCCACCTGCCTTGCCCTGCAGGCCTTGCGTGCCCTTGCCTTATTTGCCTTGACTTGCCTTACGCACCTCAACTCGCACAATCCAATTCTCACGTCTTTTTTTGAGGGTGTGTCTTCCGGGTTTCTCACCACTTCTCTTCTCTTCTCTTCTCCCCCTTTGCCTCAGCCGCCCTCTTTCTCGCCACCGGGCCACCACCTCGATCCCACCCCACACTGCCCGCATGCACAGCTCGTCGCCAGAGCCCCATTTCGCCCTAGTTTGGTCTGGCCTGGCGGCCGTTTTGTCTCATCTTCACTCCCATAAACGTTGCCTAGCCTCGTCTGGTCCCCCTCGACCCGTTTTCACCTCCGGCAACTTCCCATCTCCTCGCACTCACCCCGCGCGTTCTGCTGTCCCCTCGCTCCCCTGACGTCGCAATGGATCCGCGATACCGCTACGCCCCGGCGCCCGGACGCCGGTCGCCGCCGCTGCACAATCCAGCCCGCTCGTCCATGCCCGTCATAAGCTCTTCCATGGGCTCGTCCATGGGCTCCGCAGTCGCCTACCCGCCTGGCTATGGCGCCGACCCGCTCGCCGCTCGCTACGACGACCCGCTGGTGTCGCGGGCGCCTGTCGCCGTTGACTACCGCACCGCCCCGGCGGCGCCCCTCGGTTTGCCTGCGCACCTGCACCAGCACGCGCATGTCCACGCCCACGACCACAGCCACAGCCACGAATACCCGCACGACCACCCGCACGACCACCCGCACGACCACCCGCACGAGCATCTGCACGAGCACCACCACCACGAACACCCCCATGAACACATCCATGAGCACCGCAGCAGTCTGGTCAACGAGCCAGCCCCGCGCAGCTCCAGCCTGCGGGACACCGGCCGACCGCACCGCTCGTCTCTGAGCGAAACGGCCAAGACTCGGCCTGTCATTATCACGACGGCTGCCGCTGCTGGCAATCCGCCTGGCTCGGCCGCCGTGGCTTCCCGACCGCCGCCGTCTCCCAGTCGCCCCGAACACTACCATCTCGACGCCCAGGCACCCCGCCGGTCGTCGTCTGTTCGCGGCAACTCCCCCTCCTACTACTATGCGATGCCGGCCTCCTCGGCTGCGCTCCGTTCGCGCAACGCGCGCTATGCTGGCCCTCCAATGAGTGCCACCGTGGACAACGACGAGTACCGCCGCATGGCCGCCCGCCACGGCAGTCTACAGCAGCCCCACCCGCGCGTCTCATCCCTCTCGCACGAGCGCCCTGTCCCTTCCTACATCACGGGGCCGCGCCACGGCAGCGTCGTATCCGCAGCCTCGGGGTCTGCCGGTCCTGCCGCCATTGACTACGGCAACGAAGGCTATGAGTACACCAAGCCGAGCGACCTGGCCCGGTATGACTTGACTCACCAGCACGACCCGCGTCAACGCCGTGACAGCTTTGACCGCGGCTTCAGGCCGTCCATGAGTCTGACCAACGACCTGCATCACCCCGGTGTGTACGACCCCTACAGTCGTCGTCCTCCAGGCCAATCTGGAGGAGGAGGAGGAGGAGGAGGTCCCCCCCCGACCACCTGGGGCCTGGACAAGGTGAATCGCAATGCGGCGGCGGCCGCCGCCGCCGTTGTCGGGCCCGCTGCCGTAGTTGGACCCGTCGTTAGTACCACCGCCGCCGGCGGTGCCTACGACCCCCAGCAAGCCATGCGCGGACAACCGGTGCCAGTTGTCGCTATGCCACCCATTCCCGGTGAGCAGCCGGCTCGATATCCCGAGGTTTATCCTCCACCGCCGCCTGCTACTGTTGCTGTCGCTGCTGCTCCTCCCAGTGCGGGGCCGACTGCAGACATGCGCAACACGTCACGTCCACGGCCCGCGTCGATGTACCAACAGCCCTCTGAGGACTTCTACCGCAGTCGTGATGACGATCTGCAGCGTGAGAAGCACGGTCGCGATCGTGCTCGCGACCAGGACTGGGAACGTGACCGAGACCGAGTGCGGCACCGGAGTCGGGACGACCAGGAATACTATGCTGATGGAAGCGCTGCCAACCGGGCCTTTGGTATTTTGGTGAACAGCCGCGACCATCAGATGCGCCGGGCCCCACCGCGTCGCGGCTACTACGACGACAAAGACAAACGTCGTGTCTACGCCGACAGCCGTCGCGATGACCGGCGGGACCGGGACTCGGCTCGACCTGCTCGTGACCACAGCCTCCACGAAAGCCGTTTGGACATTGACCCGAACCGCCGCGGAAGTCCTGACGACGACATGTATGTCCATCATCCCAAAGAGGGCATGCATCACTGGGACGATGACGGCCATGGCGATCGTGATCGTGACCGTAACCGAGACCGAGACCGAGACCGAGACCGAGACCGGGAACGGGAATGGGAACGGGAACGGGAACGGGAAAGAGACAGAGATGGGGATAAGGAACGTGAACGTAATCGTGAACGAGACCGAGACTTTGGTCGGGATCGGGATCGAGATCGGGATCGAGATCGTGACCGGGACCGGGACCGCTACCGGAAGCGCGACTATGATCGAGACTACGACCGTCGTGACTCGCACAGAGGTGACGACGATCTTGCCAACACGAAGAAGTCTCGCGACAAGATCGCTGAAGGCCTGGGTGCTGCTGCCGCCGTCGCCGCATCGGCTGCTGCCGTCTCTGCTGCCGCCAGTCGGTCGTCCAAGGATCCTGCACGCGCTGACCACACCCCTTCATCCACAGACGAGGATGAACCCAAGAAGAAATCGTCCAAGCCGGCAGACACCAAATTCAGGCCAACGAATACAGAGGACCTGAAATCTCTCCGGGCCCAGCTGGCCACAATGGATCTCAAGGACGGGAAGGATGGAAAGGACGGAAAGGACGCGAAAGACGGAAGGGACGACAAGCCGTCCGCCAAGGCCGACTCTGGCAATCCCAAGAGCCGGTCATCCAGACCGGACTACGAAGACGATCTTCCAAAGACCAAGACCGCCAGCGGGTCAGTAGCCAAGGCGTATGACACGCTGGACAGAGACGAAAGAAGGGGCTCTGCTCGCAAAGGAGACGGCGGTGTAGATTCGCCGGGTATCATGACACCGTCAACGACCTCCTCCTCGGCTCCGCCATCTCCCCAGTCACGTCCCGCAGATGCCCCTGCACCTTCTGCTAAGGACAAGGGCAAGGCAGTCGAGAGGCCTGTGGACAGGGCTGTCGCGGACAAAGCCACAGAGAGTGCCGACCAGGCGGACGACAAGGCTCTCGTTGGACGTGGTCGCTCGCAGTCCACCAGTTCGCAGCACCCCCATGTGCGCCTCGTGTCCCCCCCACACGAAAATGAAGATAAGAAGCCACTCAAGAGCATCCTCAAGGCACCCAGTACCAAGTTCCCGGAGGAGCCCAACCCAATTCGCGAGGGCGTTGCTCCCCACAAGGATGACAAGACCAAGCAAGACGTGCCGCAGGGAGCTCGCTGGACCAAGATCAGCCGCAAGCTCGTCAATCCGGAGGCTCTTACCATTGGAAAGGAACGCTTTGAGGTGCGTGATGACTTTGTCATTGTGCTTCGTGTCCTCAGCCGCGACGAGATTGAAGCCTACACGCTTGCCACGGCACAGTTGAGAGGTACAGATGCTCCATTCCTATTGTTGTTTTCATTGTTGACTAACAAATCCAGAACTACGCCGTAAGGAATATGAACGAAGTCGCCGTTACGAAGAAGACGAAGAAGACACTGGCAAGTCCTACCGTCGGCCTCGCCGGGACCGCGACCGCGACGGCGATGCCGCAGAATTCGCTGGCTCGGGAGTTGGCAGCACCACTCAGTATTCGGGCTCTACCAAAGACCGTGACCGGGACCGGGACCGAGACCGGGACCGTGAACGTGAACGTGACCGTGAACGGGATCGTGATAGGGACAGGGACAGGGACTGGGATCGTGACCGGGACCGGCAACGACGCCACAACCGCCATACATCAGAAAGCTATGGGGGCAGAGACGAACGATCAGATATCGAGTATTACGATAATCACGGCAATCCCCGGCGATACTACCGCGACTGATCTGAGTCATCTATTTGGGGTTTTTTTTTGCTCTTGGATATTCTGGTGTTTTGGTCTATCTAGCCTATTTAGGATACGACTACTAACGAAAAAGCAATGAAGCTCATGATGCAACGACATGTATGATACTTGAACGCCACCATTGTAACGCAGAAACGCAGTTATCTAGCAATGACTTACTTTGTATTTTGGGGATATCTACGCTGCAAGTTGCGATCGTCCCAAGCCCGATCTCTCGATTTCGGGCCAACACCCCGTAACTAGTATCTGTTGGTCTCTCTCAAGTCAGCATAGTGTATGGGACGCAAGGAGTTGAGAAGAGTGAAAAGGAGTCAACCCCCAAACGACAACAGCAGGTTTGGACCAACGAGCGGAAAGCCGAGGTTGCAAGCGAGAGGGAGAAAGGGAATCCCCGCAAGGCAAAAGGACAAACAGGAAAAAGCAACAACAACAAAAACAACAACAACCCCCAAAACAGGGAAGGCAATGAAGGATTGCGATGGATGATACACCACCCTCCTCCAGACTCCTACCGTGAGGCTGGTTCAGTCTGGTCAGATCCAGCCTTGAGCGGTCTTGTTTGGCTCCGACTGGCTCCGACTGGCCTCGACTGGGGATGCTGACGACCGACTCGCCGGGGCATAGTCTCCGTGCAGCAGTAATAGTAGATGCCAAGGATGATGCACATCGGCCATCCCACGCGACGAAGAAGGAATGCTTCGAATAGAGGAAAGCTTCAAGGCTTCGGATCGAGAGAGCCACTATGTATGCTGGATACGGGCATTCATCAAGGAGGAGGACTCTGCATCTCGTCGCTTTCGAGGGAGCCGTCATACGACAATCTCAGCACGCTAATAGCCTTGTCCAATCCTGCTGGAATTCATACGCCTCGTTGCTCCTCCGTTTCTTTGACAGCCAGCTCCGGGGTTCCCTCCCCTCGACGGGAGGGGGGGGCACCCCGAGAAAACCACTCCCCCCTGTCTCGAACCAGGAAAGTTCCGTCTCGGGTTTCTTCAGGGTCAAGGGAGGGGAGATGGTGGCAATACTATGTAGTACATACATAGTAGTAACTAATGGTAGCATGGACAGTGCCGGCTCTGAAGGAGTTTGTCTTGAGGGAATCAGTCTTGGACAGTCTTGCGGGGGAATCAAAACCCGGCTCGGCCTCGGCTTATGCCATGGCCAGCTTGTTTGGGGTGCAAGCATGTTTATGAAAGGTACATAGTGAGGCCAGACTGCGCGGGCAATTCCCCGGGTCTTTAGGATTTCTGCAAAATGAAACGACAAGAAGAAAAGAAAAGAAAAGGGATCTGGTGATGTGCTTGGCCGTTGTGATCCGCAAGGTGTCCGAGTTCTGTATATTTTCCAGGCACGTTTCCCGGAAGACCACCGGTTTCGTTGCCAGACTGTATTTGCTTTCTCGAATATTTCAAGGAGCGCTTTCGGGGAAAGTTCAGAACCCCCAAGGTTCCCAGGGTCCCCATTGTGAAGTCTTGCTATGTCATATTCTGTTATGATCTCCCGGAGGAGGCGGGCTTGTACGCCGGTGAGCAAAATAGAAACCAGCATGTTTTGGCCTTGTTTGGATGACGCGAGGACTCCCATGGATACCCAGGGCTTCCGTGCCTACACTCTGGGCATTTCTGAATTTCTGAACGTCCTGCACCCGACGAAAAGGCTACGAGCGCTTTTGTCTTGTGGCCGGATCGCCGCCGGCAGGGGCTTCCTGAACAAGGAGGCCGTGTTCTCAATTCTCCCTGTGTTCCAGAGAAGGGACGTTTTTCAATATACAAATAAACAGGTCGTGCCAGTCTGTGTAGCCCGGGCTGCTGGTGCTCCTGGCCCTCAATATCAAACGGACATCTGCATAACATCACCATTGTGACACACCACCCTTCCACTTGCTACCCAGCTGCGTCTCACAGGACTCTCTATCCATAGTCTTCTCCAAAGGCTTGTCACGTTGTCGTTCTGTTCCATTTTCTTGGTACACAGTCTGCCCCCTCTCTAAGAAGAACAACCATTCGACCTGTCTTGAATTGACCGCTCTTCCAAGGACCCAGCTTCTACTGTGTAGTTATGTCGTGCTGTGGTATCTCCTGTTTTATGGTATTTTTTTTTTCTTTTTCAATCTGTAACGCGTGGTTTCCACCTCCTGTTTCTGTTGTTTTCGTTTTTGTGCCTCACATAGAAAAAAGAAAAGAAACCTATCCTCACCGTCGGAACTGCTGTCTCGGGAATCAGGACAAGTCGGTCAGGTGCAGTGCTTTCTTTTTCTTCTTTCTCGCACGATAGGTTGATGTTGGTTTGCTCTCGCTGCAGTGGGGAGCCTCTGGTCCTGTGATGAGCTCGCCTTCTGCATCTCCTTGGCCCCTGAAATTTCAGCACGCGCGTGTGATGTGTCAAAAGACAAATGTAAGACATATATATAGAGTGCATACATAGTCACTAGTAAGAAAACAGCTGGCCAACGAAGGTGTCCAGACAGAATAGGAGAAGAAAAAGCCGGGCATCGTCAGAAATAGCATTCCATCAGATTCTAGACTGCGGTTGCCCGACTGCCTACTTGGCAATGCCATGCACGATTACACACACACTCCCCAATCCCACCGTCTGGTTTCTACGGATGGGACGAGGGAAAAAAAGGGGGAGGGCGGTATGGTGAAACAGGACAAGACGTTGTTGTTAGCAAATGGAGGCAAAAAAAAAAAAAAACAGGGAACAGGAGAAGGAAAGGCGAGTCACAACGACCAACGAAGGACTTCATTTTGCCCCGGGCGGTTAGAATACGACCAGTGAGGCAAACAAGTCTTCTTGCCTCCTCCATTTCCTGCTGTGTTCGTTTGCGTCGACTCGTAATACTATACTGGATGCCTGCTTGCTCAATCTATTCCAGAGTTCGACCAACTTTGTAGGGAACACAAACAGCAGAGGCTCCGTAGCAGAGATCCAACCAAAACGAGGAGGCTAAAAAAAAACTTCGGTATGGATACTGATTTGGTGGGATATGGTCTGCTAGAGTTCGCAGCTTGTAGTTTTTGTCGTCAGAAATCCCGGCAGTTCTTGTTACACGCCTGCCTGGGGCTGTTCGTTTGTTTCTTCCTGCTGTTCAGCTCTGTCCGTGTTGGGTTTTTGTCCTCCTCGTTTCTTTGTTCTTCGTCGCCGTCTCTCGGGGACCTAGGAAGACCGGGGAAGCGGTGAGTTGTCGAGTCAGACAAGAGTTCAGACAGGAGTCACCGTCTGGATCTTCGAGTTTGAAGAGTTCTTGGGTTCTCGATCGAACAACGGGAGCTTGGACAGGCTTGTCTCCTTTCTCTTCTCGTGTTCTCTCTTTTTTCTTGCATTCCATTCTGTGTGTCAAGCACCTGCTGTAGTAGCGAGAGCTGGTCTTGTGAAGCTCGTCAAAACGAGAAGAATAAAAAAAACCGACACAGTCGAAGCCTCGGTGACCTCTCGTGTTGCCATGCCCCCCCCCTCCCGTATTTGGTCGTGTCGTCTTCTACAGATGTTTCTTTGTCCTTGTGCCTTTTTTGGTTCTTTGCAGGGGGACTGTCCCAGCGTAACTCGAGCGAATGCGAGATCGATTCCGGCCCTGCTGTCGTGCTCCGGTGTTGCGGTTCTTGTCTGTCTTCAGCGCGCTCTCTCTTTTCTTTTTTCTTTTTCTTTTTCTTTTTATTTGTGATTTTTTTGTTGTCTCTGCTTGTGCGAGAGTGCCCCGCCGTCTGTAGAACAGAAAGAAGAGACACGGCCGGTGTCTCGGGAAGACAAGGGCAGGCCAGGGAAGCTGGGAAAGAGGACTGTCGAAGACCAGGAGGAGACCAGGAACGGCCGTAGAGGGAGGGAGAAAAAGTGTCGACAATAGCAAGCCCGAGGGGGGATGGGACTGGGAGGTCGAATGCGGAAGCCGACAGAGCATCTACACCGTAGTTTGGACGGTTAGTCTAGTTCATTTGTGTCAATTTGGCCCTTTTGGCCCTCTTGGCCAGTCTGGTCGGTTTGGTGATACCCATGCGTTGCTGGTGCGAGACAGCGAACAAGCCACCGAACGAGCCTCGGGAACGGACAAGACAGGTGCAGTTGCAGAAGAGAAAGAGGAGTCTCTCGTCTTCTCTGGAGAAAGAAGACCAAGTTGGGCAGGAATGCATTCTCTCACCCCCGGAGAAGCCAAGTCTTCGATTAACCCTGCTCTATCTGTAACAGGCTTGTGGAAACCGCCAAACTATGAAGGACCCCGGCTAGTCAACAGAGACCAGACGAGAGAGCGCAGTCACTTTCGCAGTCGTTCTCGCAGTCGTTCCGCCGCCGCTCTTGTTTGTCTTCTCTGGCATCGCACGGAGACGTCTCGCAAGAAAGGATCACTTGGCTGTGTTCAAAACCCCCTCCCAGAGGGGAAAAATCTTCAACTAGGCAGCAAGCTTGAAATTCAAAACCATGGGTTTCCTGCAAAGCTACCGAGAAGAACCAACAAATAAACTCTTCTTTTCAAACGGAACCAAGCCGACCTATTCTTTGGGAAAGCCGTGTTCTTCTCTCTCTGTTTCTCTGCTGTTTGTTGTCATTTTTGGGCTTCTGTACTGCTCCTTACTGCTCCTTCTTGCCCTTCTTCTCCTTCCTGTCCTTCCAATCTTTTTTGCTCCTTCTCCGGCGTCTTAATGCTCCTCAATGATGCAAATCGCCCAGTCCTCGAAGCACAAGCCGTCTCAGCACTCAGCCAACCGGCTTGCTGAGCAGGCTGAGCGCTTCCTGGCCAGTGCTTTGACGAAAGAAGACGAGCAGAGGAGGCAGGAAGGACTTGTGAAGCTGTCAATCACACATCGTGAATCCTCTGTGGCTCCTTTGCATTTGCTTCCTTCCGACCAGAACATTTTGGATTTCCCGACAAAAGCCTGTTGCCTTACTACTGTCTCTCCTACTGCCTGTTCCTGCCTGTTACTGCCTGTTCCTGCCTGTTCCTGCCTGTTCCTGCCGCTGCCTGCTACTGCTTGCTACTGTCTGCCTCTTCAGCACCGTCCTGCCAGCCAGTCCTGTCTTCGCCTCCTCGAAACAACTCTTGCATCTTTCCAAAGACACCCACGCGGCTCCATGTTTCCGCGCCCTGGGGTAGCATTGGATCGTCGTGCTGCTCCCTCGCCCATGGTCTCAGACACGGACAGCTCCACCTGGACAAAGCAAAATAATGGGCAGGCAGTATTTTGGGAAACGCCCATGAGAGGCTACATGGCATTGTTTGGACTGTCTGGGGTTGTCATGTTTGGCACTCTGCTCCTGGACCTTTGCTGGCCCTGCGGAGAGAGGAGAGCGTGATTTCCTGGTTCGCGTTTCCTCGACGCAGGGGATGATCATTGCGGCGGGTTGTGCTGCGAACCAGCCGATCCTGCTCATGTGCCTCAGGTGGGCAACGAAGCTTGGGAGTACTCGTACGTATCTCCCATGCTGTGTAGTAGTAGTCACAGCTGCGGGTCGTCTTTCGAAGGTGTCGAGTCCTCGGGGGAGGGTTGACAGAGCAATAGACACCGGAGACGCCTCACACTCCCCCAGATTCCCTCAGACTCCCTCGGACTGCCTCAGACTCCTTCAGAAACCCACTCGGGCACCCAGCCAGACCCATGACACCATGCTCGGGGCCTGCTCACCGGCGACGGAGCGAGAACGGAAAGCGTCCACTCCGCGCTAGGTACTTTGTGTGAGAGATCGCGAGAGAGCTAGCTACTATGTATTACTCGTGCATACTCGTACTCACTCACATACTCTCGACTCCTGCAGAACCTTCTCCTGCAGAAGGGCAAAACACGCTTGTTCTCCCCAACCTCGCAACTTTCTGTTGCAGCTCGTGCCCAACAGTTGACAGGGAACATGGTCCCGTCTTTTCTTGGTGGGCACACACACACACATTCCCTCAACCCTTCGCCAGCGAATCCTTCGTGTCCTGCACGGCCGTTGTCGCTTCCTGCAGCGCTACTGCGGACGAACTGAGAGTGCGAGACAAGAAAAAAAACTCGTTGACAACAAAGAGGGCGAAGAGGAAAAAGGTAGTAAGGAGAAATCAAATCAAATCAAATCAAATATAGGAAAAAAGTGCAAAAAAAAACGCCAACATCTGCAGGGTAGGACACCATCGTATGCAATGGGTGCCATGTATGTAGGGGTTGCACGTGTGTGGCCACAGGGGGGCTGGCTTTTTCTGGGACCCGCTGGAAGGATCTGGGTGCGTGTTTATTTTCCTTTGGTAAAACAGGGAGGCGAATGCAGGGAGGGAGCGAGGAAGACAGAGCGAGGAAGAGGAAGGGTCCCCTAGCCCTGTAGTGAGTCAGTGTGCCCAACAGCCGTGCTCGGAGAGGACGAAGACTCGGGAAAGCAACGGACAGCAACAGACGCACGCAAGGAGGCAGATGAGCATGTCCATCCAGGGAACAGCTGCAGTCCTCGTCAGAGATGGCCCATCTCGCCAGCAGCGTCGGAGATCTAGCTGACCTGGTGCACACAGACGACGTATCACCTGTCGTCTGCGGGCCTTTTTTTTTCTCTTTTTTTTCTTATTTTTTTCTTATTTTTTTCTTCCTTTTTGTCCTTTCTTCATGGCTTCTCTTCAGAGTCGATTCCGATACAAGGCAAGACACAGGCACCCCTGGACAGAATCCCCTGCCCACATTATGGCCGGGCTGCCCTGTCTGAGAGGAACCCCCCCCGTGATAGCATCGTGGTCTCTGTTCCTGGCCAACATCAGTCGTACTCGTACAGCGAACCTTGAGCCATGTCACACTCAGCGCCTACGTGGTTCATGGCCAGGCCTGTCCGGCCTGGCCCGCAACTCGGTCCTCTGCCTCCTGCTGGTGTGGTCCTGGTCTGCGTGGTTTTTGCCTACTTTGCACAAAGTCGTGGTGCAATATCTCACCCTCCTGATCACGCATCTTGTCCACAGGCCCAGAGGTGCAATTTGACAGTCGGACATGTCAAACCCGCTAACGCTTTAGCGTTATATGCCATTGTTTATCCAGCACGCGCGCTTGTACTTTGTATCTGACATCCTCTGTGGCAACTGCTTGTAGGGGCAAGAGCTCACTGGGGCTGGACCAGGGGGGGGGGGGGCGTGTGGCGAGTGTAGTGTGGCCCAGGCCTGAGAAGACGGCCTGAGCCCTTTTCGAAGACCCTCTTCGCAGGCCTTCCGGCCCATGTCACGCCCCAGCCCCAGCCAGGCCAGCCCCAGTTTCGCCTCTGGAGAAACACCGTCTTGCCCGGCCACAGCTCGCCCACCTCTTCCGGACGCCCTAAGCAACTAAAGGATTTATAACAATTAAATTAATACTCATTTTCATTTATTTGTCGCTGCAAACTAATTTGGTATGGCTTCCCTTCTCCGGGGTCCGGCCAGCCATGGAAGCCTCTGGTCTTTTCCAATCCCAGCTTCAGACGTATCCCGTCCGACGAGAAGCTGGAGGAAGAGACCCTGCCAGAATACATGCCCTCGCGCTTCTATCCGGCCCATATTGGTGAAGTTCTTCGCGAACGCTACCAGATTGTCGGCAAACTGGGCTATGGGATGACCTCGACGGTCTGGTTGGCGCGCGATCTCAAGGATGGATTGTGAATCCAGAGTAGCTTGTGCCACTCCAATATTGATGTCTGTGTGCTCAGTTTGCATTGCGCAAAGTGATCGTCAACGTGTATGCGCAGTCGATGGGACCGCAACTGGACAACGAGCTCAAAGCCTACCAACGCATGTCCAAGCACGCATCGACCAACCACCATCCCGGGTACAGCACGATTCGTAAACTCCTCGACTCGTTTGACGTCGCCGGTCCAGACGGCAGCCACCGTTGTCTCGTGCACACGAAGTGCCGGGTTATTCATACAGATGTGTCAATGGAAACTCTTCCTCTTCCTCTTCCTCTTCCTCTTCCTCTTCCTCTTCCTCTTCCTCTTCCTCTTCCTCTTCCTCTTCCTCTTCCTCTTCCTCTTCCTCTTCTCTTTCTCTTCCTCTCTTCCTCTCTTCCTAGTCTAACCATGCAACGGCAGATCTCAAAGCCGACAACCTCATGTTTGGCATTGAAGACAAGTCCGTGTTCACCAAGTTCGAGCAGGAGGAGCTGTCGAACCCGTCTCCGTGCAAGGTCTTGGACGGCGGGCGCGCCATTTACCAGTCACGCGCTCTCCCGCGCCCGGCCTCTGGGGCTGATGCGTACGGGCCGCCGGTCCTCTGCGACTTCGGAGCCGCTGTTTTTGGCGACACGGAACACCGAGAGGATGTCCAGCCGGGCACATCTGTGTGAGATTGTTTCCCTGCTGGGACAACCCCCCCAGTCACTCCTCCGCTCGTCTGCCTTGGCCGACAAGTTTTTTACTGCAGAAGGTATGTTTTTTGCAGTGGGTTGATTACGTGACCGAAATCCTTTTCTTTTTTTTTTTTTTCTTTAGAAGTTATTCACGAAACCCGCCCCCTGTTTCTAGAGTATGGCATGTAGAATACGTTACAGTAATAATTCTTATCGCTTTCAAAGTAATGACATCGTTATAGCGATATCTATATAGCTACCTTATAAGGGTAGAGATAGTGTAAAATAGCTAGTAATATTAATAAATATATATATCCTCAACTTTTTTAAAAGGGGTTTTAAATTTTAATTTTGTAATTGATATTTTTGTATATTATCCCCCTTTTAAAACGTTAATCTTTTAACGTTATTAAGATATATATATTTTTTTAAATAAATAACGTTTATAATACTTTGCCCCCTAGTGCTGTGGACTCTGTTTTTACTTCTCTGTATTTCCACTTTTCATCTTACCGGGACGGGAGGATGCGAGAGCAGGGTGAGCAACATTCCCCACTCCGGACCTTTTGTCTGTGTCTTTTTTTTTTTTCTTTTTTTTTTCCTCATCTGCTCT